>CM019149.1:124476620-124496431 GCA_009733165.1 Naja naja | reverse complement strand
AGACAAAAAGGTCTGGGGCAGAAACAATCTGCATTTAACAATATTAAAAGACTAATCATCGCCTGATGCTGTACTGATACAGTTCTCTGAGAATCTGCCTGCAACTGACTTGTGATGCATCCCCTTTGGAGGGGTGGGGTTTGAGCCACAGGTTCCCAGCGGGAGGGAAGCTCCTATTGCATTTTACTTGCACCTTGACCAAAGCAGAGGAACTATAATAACTGGACAAGGAAGCCTTGGCAATTGTTGCAGCTGTCAAGAAATTCCATGAGTATTTATATGGGAGAACATTTACCATTGTCACAGATCACAAACCTCTGTTAGGCATTGTGGCAGGAGACAAACCTACGCCCACTATCCTGTCACCAAGAATGCTGAGGTGGACTGAATTTCTTGTTGCTTATTCATACAAACTCATCCACAGGCCTGGCAAAGACATTGGGCATGCAGATGCTTTGAGTCGCTGCCCACTTCCTTCACACTGAGGACTTTGCTCCTGAGACTTACACCTTTTTCCTAGAAACTGCTGCCAAGCTTCCAGTTCATGCTGCTGAAATTGCCAGAGAGACTGCCAAAGACACTGTATTGGCTCCTGTTATAGGCTGGATTAAGAAAGGTTGGCTTCTTCAAGATCTACCTCAACTTGCCTAACCTTAAATCCAGGCAAACTGAATTATCTGTATTAAGAGGATGTATTTGTGGGGTAACAGGGTGGTTATTCCTACAAAACTGCAAAAAGAGGTTTTGGAAATGTTACATGAGGGTCATCCTGGTATTGTAAGGATGAAGGGATTGGCCAGGGGTTATGGCAGGCCAGGTATTTCAAAAATGGTTGAAAACTGCATCTTGTCCCAACTGTCAGGTGCCCCACCTCTTGCCCCCACAGGAATGGGAATGTCCTAGGGGTCCAGATTCACATTGATTTTGCTGGCCCTACCAGAGGGCACACTTTTCCATAGTTGATGCATATTCCAAATGGCTAGAGGTTATCCCTATGGCATCCACCACAACTGAAGCTGTCATCAAACATCTTAAAAGCTTTTCTCATGGGTTACCTGATGTGCTTGTTTCTGACAATGTCCCTCAATTTACATCCAACCTTTTTGAATCATATCAGTACAACAGGGTATCAGACATGCCCTGACAGCCCCTGGGCATCCTTCTCGGTAACGGCCGGGCTGAACGTATGGTATGATTTACCAAGGAAAAACTTCAGCAATTGTCCAGGGCATATCACTGAGAGAGTTGAAAACTTCTCAGTGTTCAGCATATCACCCTAACCCCTCAACTAATTTGTCCCCAGCTGAATTGTTGATGGGTAGGAAACTCAGGTCTCCCCTTGATCGCCTTCATCCCACTTTACGCACGCAACGCACCACTAGATTCCACTAGCAAAAGCACATTCACTGTGGGTGATTCTGTTTATGCTAAGAACCTTATGGGTGAACCATTATGGATTCCTGCTGAGATAACCCAAATCACAGGCCCCAGGTCTTACAGGGTACAAACGGAGGATGGTGTCCTCTGGAGCAGGCACATTGATCAGTTAAGATCCAGATTGCCTCAGGAGCATCGCTGCTCCTCTCTGGTTCCCATACCTACTGCCTCTTCTAGGGGAAGGGAGGATCATGAGTGTAATGAACAAGCAAGAATCAACCTCATGTAACGAGCTAACACGACAGGAACCATCCCAAAACCTGTCACAATACCAACAACCATTTTCACAAATGGAAGATTGCACATCATTACCTGATTTAGGTGCTGACATTGGGTTGGAGATGGATTGGGAGGAGAGACCAGGTTGTAGTAACCAAACAGGTTCTACCATTACAAGTCCTAGTAAGGAAATGTCAGCAGACACATTTCCTCCCTCACAAGGTGAGAACCTTAAAACATCTGAACCATGTAGGTCACAACGTACACGTAAGAGTCCCACCTATTTAAAAGAATACATTAGATAGGCTGGGGTTTGAGTATGAACCTAGTGGGGAGGGTGTTATGTATGCAGGTTTAAAGTCATTGGTTTAGTTTGAACTGTTCTTGTAAAATGTAAGAAATGATTGGTTTAAAAACTGCGGAAAACCTGCACTCTGATTGGCTGGCAACCGCGGCTGCTGGCTAGTAGCAGCCACAGCCCAGCCAAAGTGGGTTCGTTCTGAGCTGTAGTCACTAATAAACAAAGAGCTTGAAGCACTCCTGTCTGTCTCTTCATGCAAACTTAACAATCTTCACAGTACTTTAAAAGTCCAGGCCTTTGTAAAGTGCTCAAGGAAACCATACTGAGCAAAGTTGCTTTTCACCTTCATTCTTTACAGTTTGCAGCTGGCAGAATTAAGTGGTTAAAAGAATGACTGAAGCTTGGGCCTAGCGTTCTGGTTTTAAGTAGATTTAAATGCTTCACCCAACCCCATCTTGCATTTTGACCTGCATAGGGTAGCTTGCTTCCTGACAAAAAGCTGTTGTCCTGAATGTTTGCTGCAAAAAGGAGTACAAACAACAATTACCATCCCATATATTCAAGTGCTTTGCAGGTAGTCTGAGACAAAAACATACATGCTGCAGGCACTATTCCCAAACTATGTGCATTCATTGGAACATCTATCTGTGCATACAGAGGTGAAAGTGAATGCACATATATATGGAAATTGCTCATAGGATGCTTCTCTCCCCACATACTTGAAATCTTTTTGCACATCATGTTTAGAACTAAATGGCTGATCTCAATGTATAACAGGATCATGAACATTCCATGTATGTAAGGATTTTCACAAAAACAAGCACTTAAGTGAAGGATTAGGAAAATATTTCACATTTCAAAATGCACCAACAGAATGTAGTTGGTAGCTTTGGGCAGAAGTTTTTTTAAAAAATTGTATTCTTAAACTCAGAAGCTATTTTAACTGTTAATTATTTTGATATTTAAGCAAGATCTTAAACACAGAAACTATTTTTTAACCGTTATTTTGGTTTTTAAGCAAGGTTTTTAATCAAATTCGCCAAGCAGCTAGTAACAGTACATTTCTGCTAAAATAATCATTTAGTCATTTACGCCCACCCCTCTTCATGATTCAGATTTACTTTATCTTTATGTGAAAATATGTTCAGAGAAAACCAAAAATAATAGGAATCGTTCTGCATTGCAGGCATCATAAAAGAGATGCAGCAGTCGTAATCCACAGCATTTCGCGATGCAGGCTGTGCATTGCTCTTCGTGAGCATGCAGACATTTGTTGTTTTAAGGTAAGATGTCTTCAGTTATCTATCACATGTGTTGTGTAAAAGTGCATTTTCTATTGAATAAGCAGATCCCACAACTGGACTCATGAGAACTGGCTCAGTTGCTGTTCTGAGATATTCCAGCCTTCTCTAATGTGTTGCCACTAACTGAGATTTCTGGAACTTGAAGCCTCCACATTTTTAAGGGACATCATTCTGGCACCAGAGAGGTTTCTAATCCATAGGGTAGTGTTAGATACTGCATTGTTTGAGTCAGATTCCTCCTCCTCCTCCAAATATGCCAATTTGTTATAGTTTTGCTGCTACACGAGCAGTTGAAGAACAGGAAAGCCCAGGAGAGTAAGTTATGGATAACGGCTTCTTCGAATGAGACATTTTTGACAAATGGCTTTGGGAATGCCTGTACTTATTTTGTTTTAAAATCCTCTGATAGGCTAGAATCTGTGAACCTCACCATAGGCGAGAGACAGAATGAGGATTGACAATATTCTTCCAAAGCTGGAGTGGACAAATCACTTTTGACAACAATGGTATCTATCACAAACAAATGCATTCCGTTTGCAACATCCAGGTTGAGCCCTGGAAGCAGAGGCAATGGTGGAACAACTGGCCTAGTTTTGTGACCTTCTTGCCTCTTAGCTACCCTTGTAGCTACCTTACTGACCAAAAAGTGAGAGAATTTGAAAGCTAGCATATTCTTCTAATAAAGATATTGCCCAACTGTGCATTTCACAAGTTTAAAACAGCACCATGGAGATGTTAGATTTATGCCAAGCCAAAGCATGAGTATGAGCATGTTGCAGGCACAAGTGCATGTGGGAAAACCTTGTCAAAGGTAAGCAATTTATGTCCCTCTTACAGTCTTTGCAGGAATATCAAAAGAGCACATATTTTTGTACCTGCTTCACAGGATTAGAAATTCTGGAAAAATAATATGTACTCTTTTCAGGAAATTCAGAAGAAATACACGGTAGGTACATAGTTTTGTTATCCAGATTTGTTCTGCATGTGTGCTGAATGTTTTTTTAGAACAAAAGTAAAGAATCACTATACAGCTAGTCCTCATTTACCGCTGACTTGTACAGTGAATGTTCACAGTTCTGATGGTGACGTAAAAGTAACCATGAGAAAAATCTTTGCATTTAGGATTTTCACAGGTCTGCCAATCAAAGGAAAGCTGAAACAAGCCCATAAGCAGTTTTACTTAGCGACTGCTTCACTTAACAACCAAGTTGCTGGTCCCAAATTTGGTTGCTAAATGAGACTACTCTAAAGGGATAAAGAAAGTCCCCATGTTGTGCTTGCTTTTAGCCAAAGCAAATGGCAGGTTTGCATTGCATTATTTCTACTTCCTAATCTCATCAATGCAGCTTGAAGTGGGTATGAACGAAGAATATTGGGAACATAGTCAACCAGTAAAGCACTTTTGGTACCTGGATACTTGGCCCTCTTTCTTCCTCATTATTATTATGATTTTTTTTTTAAAGGCCTACTTGAGAGCGGTGAAGATAGATGTAATGGTACATGGGAACAACTATAAGGAATAAGTGGAAGAGATGAGATTTAAGAAACATTCAGACAAGAGGAGGGAAGCCCCAGGGCATAGTAGTTAGAGGGAGAAACTTAGAAACCACCTGAATGGATCAAGCAGTTAAAAGTGGCGGTGGGAAGTTTGTACTTTTTGATTTGCAAGAATCTGTTAATGTTTCCTTACAGTAAATTAGCTCACCTAGTCACGCTTCCCGTGGTTTACCTGGGAGGGCTGACTATGTCATAGCATGCTATTAAATTTGAGACCCAGGTACTTTTCCAGTAACTCTAATTATGGTTTATTTCAGTGTATTATCCCAGTGTCTCTAATCATGACTCCAGGCAGCAGTGGTGACAGAATAGAAGAATAAGGCAATTTGTTTTAAACCAAATGCAACTTATTGGGGAGCCGGAACTGTAATCTGTTATAAAGTTCCACACTGTTATGTTTTCTCCTGGAATAACCAAAATCTCTGTATACTCACTACTGCACAGAAGGGGGTGGCTCACGTGGTAAGCTTGCGAACCACTGAGGTCAGCGGCTCAATCCCCGTCAGTGAACAAAATGCGGGACAAGGAAGGAGCTCTCCCCAAATGCCTACCAGCATTCAGGCCAGTGGTGGTATTCAACAGGTTCTGACCAGTTCTGGAGAACCGGTAGTAGAAAATTTGAGTAGTTTGGGAAACCGGCAACTACCACCTCTGACTGGAGATTTTACAGTATCCTTCCCCTGCCACGCCCACCAAGCCACACCCACAGAAATGGTCGAATTTTTTGAATCCCACTACCGATTCAGGCCCCCATGGGTAAAGATAACACCACCCAAAAAAATTCCTCACACAGAGGGAGCCAGCCACCTCGGTGATCCCTGGCTAACACGCGCCATATGGTAAATAAATAAATAAACTGCACGGAAAGGAGAAAGTGAAGTAATAAATCAGCAAGCAGATGTTGGTACTTTGAACACCTGCAGGATTTTGCAGAAGACAAGGAAGAAACAGAACATGTGTCCATTTGGCCCCTTGTCTTAAAGGACCTGCCAGATCCACTAAAGGTGAAAAACCAAAACCAAATCCCTTTAGGGGACAAATGAACTGCTTCTGAGTTCTTTTGAGCTTCTCCATTCTGAGTTTTGTTCTGTAGTCAGTACTGTTCAGTTTACATTGTAGCTGGCCCAGAAAGAAACTTATGTAGGTATCTTATTCAGTCACCACTGTGAGAGGGAGAGATGGGCAGAGTGAGATCCTAAGCATCTGGACAATCAAATGATGCAACACTTTGACATGGTTCAAATTACATTTTTGCCTTTAAGTGACTATGTAACATCAAATTAGCTGCTATCTTTGGTTTTGGTTCTCATCTTTATCAAGTGGATAAGTTTACTTCAAGATAAGTCTACTTTATCTTACCTTACAGATCAGATACAAATATTTATCAATATGAATATTTTAGAAAATATATTGTTATTGATATTATGACTCTTATTGTGTACATATGCAATACAATAATGTGGAAGTACCTATTGCAAAACCTCAGAAGCACGTAAGGTAGGAAATGACACGTTCAAAACTTTCAAATCAGGAAAACAGGTCTTAGTGATCTAATTTAGGCTGAAAATGGCCACAATTAAAACATACATGTAAGAACATTCCACACTAAATATTACAGATGATCTTATTTATCATCATCATCATCACCATCATCATTACTGCTATTATTATTATTACATTGATTAATTTTTTCTTGGCTTTCATTGAGAGCTGCTAGCAATACTCTTGAGTATATATAGGAACCATGTCCCAGATCTCCATCAACATTGTTTCAAAGGAAACTAAATGATGCAGTGCTATTTAGAGTGTTAGAGGTTCCTGGATGTTAGCATATTGCAAAATATCCCAGCCTCGCGAATGAAGGCAAATATATGTATCCCAGGGTGATGTTGCCAGATCCAATCAGAGTTGGTCACCAGGACCAAAGGTTTATTCTTTCAAGTTTTCAAGCTTGTGCTAGAGCCCATCCTCAGAGAACTCCTCTCTCTCAGAATGGATCCAGAATGGATGAGAAGAGGATGAGCAGAAGCAAGATGGATGGACTCAGTTACAGTTACACTCACTCACAATTATAGTACACTCAACTACAGTGGCAATGAGTCTATAAATTGGAAGTCCAGGTTGGGGATAGATTGTCATGGAGACAATTGTTTTATATAGTTGTTAGGAGTGGAAAATGATTTGATGGTAGATAATCAATCTATCAGTCAATCAATCAATCACAATCTGATTAAACCAGCCAGCTACTAACCCAGTCAAACATCCTTACCAGTTTTTCTGACAGCAATGCTTATTCTTATTGGGTCAACATCATCTTTTTGGAAATTCAGTGTTCCTACCTACTTTCTTCAGCAGGTGCATGGGGAAAATGGGAGAGACTCTTCACGTATACATGAATTGCATGGGGATCTGATGACATTTTCCAGAAAACAGGAGGGTAGCAGGGTGGTATGTCGGTTTGCACCGTTCTAACAATCCAGTAGTGCCAGTGAGCAATTGTCCCTGCCCACCCACCCCCACCCTTTCCTGTCCTATATTTCCTTTGTTTGTAACTCAGCTGATTTGCGCGGCAGAGCGGATTGCCACCCTTCAGCTGTTTTACTCACCAGTGCTGGCGGTAAGGTAAGTTTTCAAGCTTAAAATTGCCCATTTTAGAATGCTCTACAGAACCAGTAGTAAAAAAGTTTGCATCCCACCACTGGAGGCTACTCAACATTGGCATTTGAACTGATCCAGCACTTATGACCGTACATTTAAAAAAAAAAACTTTTGGTAAGGCTTCTTTGAGATGTTTATATTTTTTTAAGAGAGGTATTGCTTCTTACAGGAAAATCTCAGAGGCCACAATGAAGGCTCTAATCCTGTGGGTACATTCCACTCTGGTCTGATCCAGTAGTCGAAAGGTTTAGCTTTGAAGAGAAAATGATGAGTCAGTGTTAGCCAGTGGTGGGATTCAAATTTTTAACAACTGGTTCTGGTGGTGGGCGTGGCTTGGTGGTCATGTGACTGGGTGGACATGGCTTGGTTGTCATGTTATTGGCTGGGCGTGGCCAACTCAATATTACTCACATCGAGGCACGCATCTCCTCGCCTGGCCTCTAATGACTGTGGGGATGCTGCAACAGTCATAAGTGTGAAAAATGGTCATAAGTCACTTTTTTCAGTGCCATTGTAACTTTGAATGGTCACTCCACACAAGCAAAGTACCAGCAAAGGAGGAAAAAAAACTCCAAAGAAGTTCCTGAGACAGGAAGTCTAGTCCTGCCAAGAATGTAATAGGGGTTAACGGAGAGGCAAGTTTCTGTAAACAACAGCAGAATGTTTCCTTCCTGCCTTCCTTACAGGATTAGGCCAGTAATTTCTTCTAACAACTGGTTCTCCGAACTGCTTAGAATGTTAACAACTGGTTCTAGCGAATAGGTGCAACCTGGTAGAATCCCACCCCTGGTGTTAACCTATAAAGTATATTCTCTTCTGAATGGAGTTGAATGCATTTGTCAGTTGCTGTTCATTGGTCAATTATAGTCATTTCTGTATAGCAGTGGCTTGGCCTTGGAGACTCATGCGCCTGTCATCCATTGTCTGGATGATTATAATCAGCTTTTCTTAGGGCTGTCCTTGATACAATATGGACAATATAATGAATGCTATGGAAAAGTGACAGGATACTGAAAGCTTTCAGGAACCAGAGAACTCCAGTCCTGAAAAAGTGGCATAGGGAGGTTCCTTTTCTTCTCTGTCCTGAATTCAAGGGCTGTCATTGATCCACCAAGTCTTGACTGACTTGGGGCTCTGCATCTGAAAGGACATTGTCCTTTGGATCTGTCTGTCTCAGTTATGAGGTCTCCACTATTATGGGAAATACATTCTCATGTGGGTTTAAATGCATTCTTATGTGGATTTAAAGCTCATCTGTTTTTTGAGCATTAATGATAATTAACAGCCATGATAATTTTTCTTATTTACTCTACATTACCTGATATATTTATAGATCAAAATTAATACACTGATTATAAGTATTAAATTCCTGAACTTTTTAAAAGAAGGATCCTATACAAATGGGAAAACAATTCCAGTTTCCCATGCTTTATGCATATTCTGCACCGAGCCATAGTGGCACAGTAGTTAGAATGCAGTATTGCAGGCTAATTTTGCCAAGTGCCAACAGTTCAACCCTGACCAGCTCACGGTTGATTCAGCCTTCCATCCTTCCGAGGTCAGTAAAATGAGGACACACATTGTTGGGGGCAGTGTGCTGACATTGTAAAACACTCAGAGAATGTTATAAAGAAGCACTATGGAGTGCTTTTGCTTTTGCTATTCTCAACTTTGCTATTGCTAAATTTTATTCAAGACTTTAAGTGGGGGGGAAAACATCTACTATGCAGCTTGTGCCAGCATAGTTTGTGTCAAAAGTCTGGAAACATGCCAAGACTTCTAATGAAAACTGCTTGAATATTTTCCCATCAAAACCCTTTTTGCCTTTGCTCCCATATTTACCTTATTTGTGCTTTCTCTCTCTCTCTCTCTCTTTTTAATTACATTTATATGCCGCCCTTCTCCGGAGACTCAGGGTGGTTTACAATTTTTTGGGATACAACCCAGTGTGCTCAGCAATAGCCTTCATTCCATTGTATATGCCTGCTTATTACTAAGCGGCATTTTTACAAAGTCAGCTTATTGCCCCCAACAATCTTGAGTCCTCAATTTACCTACCCCGAGAGGATGGAAGGCTGAGTCAACCTTGAGCCTGGTGGGATTCGAGCCTGCACTAATTGCAGGCAGCTGGAACTCTTCCTGTTTGCATACTACAATCCCATAGCTACTACTGTTACTTTAGGGCCAAAACAGTCATCAACCTCTCATCAACCCCCTTTCCCCAAAATGAAAAAGAAAAGGACGTAATGGAGCTGGATATATTACATGGCATTGAAGCTGGTGAACGAGCCTCAGTCTTATAAGATGAACTTTTAAACTGGATAAATCTACTGTGAACCATTTTTGAAGAATGCAAATAACACTAAAAGTGTCATAATGGAGTCTACTTCTTTGTAACCATATGTATTAAAAATCCAGCTATAGAAAAAAAATACAGAAAATGTCTACACTGCATGGAGAATATGAGAAAAGGAACAAAATATGTCTGGATAATGTGGTGCTTAAAAATAAGGCACTGAAAATTTATGAGCACAATTGTCAACGTATTTGAATTACAAAATCAACACTGTACCTTGAAAACTTCCTCACACCCTGCATTGGTTTAGTGCTTCGCTTTATGCTATTTCATTTTCTGCAAGGTTTTTGGTAACACAACCCTAGCATAAAGCGAAGGAACCTGCATTTAGTCGCGGGAAAATATTTTTCCTTTCCTGAAAGCACTTCAGATGTCTTAGAAGTAATACTTAACACAACTACACTACAGTATATAGAATTGTAGATAAACACACAGCATTGGATTGATTGCAGTTACCATGAATACTGATATTAGTCTTGTCTTCTTTCTCTCTCTCTCAAATACTCCACATTTTACAAGCTTCTATAAGAATTCAGTATTTTAGACCAGTGAAACTTTCATGTTGATGCTTGCAGAGAGTGTTACCGTCTAGTGAGCCCCTGCAATGCAGACTTTTATTAATTCTGTAAAGAACAGCAACACGGAACAATCGATAGAGCTTCCTTGTTCGTAATGTTCAGAAAATTAGCACGTTGGCAACACTAGCTATAATCTCACAGAAAGCACAGAATTCCACCCCCACAACATAAACACACCAAAGGAAAAAGGAATGGTTTCAGGTGCTTTCTTTAATTTTCTCCAAAATAAAAACTGATCGTGGCAACACCTCACCATACCCACTACTTAGCTTCGGTAGGCTCTTGTCTCCTTGTTAGCTTATGTGAAAGCCAACTGATACAGAGACTCTTGATGTATGAGAAGAAGGACAACTTGGAATGGGAATTCCACTTAGCAAGATGAAGAAATTCATGCAATATTATGGATAGTCCCTTGAGGACAAATATTCTATTTGAAATCACAACAATATGACACCTCCCCCAAAAAACAACAACGAATAAAGATATAGCCAAAGTTCAGCCAAGGCTCTGCTCAATTCTCCTCATGCCTTTCCCTTCCTTTGGGGCTCTCTGTCAAGATCCTTAACTTCAGAATACAATTGAGAAAGCAAGATTTTTACTTCACTGTATTTGCAAGCCAGGCAAGAAAAGCCTTACTTGCTAAAGGTTCACTGGTCAAGTACATGTTAAAAATAAGCCTATCAAAGAAAGAACAAAAAACAGGGACCTTGCCAGAACAAACATATCTTTCTCCTGTAGTTTGAATAAACGAATTACTGTGTTGTTCTTCAGTGCTTCAGAAAAGGACAAATCCAGAAGAAAAGGAGAAGACAATCCTATGTGTCCTCTTTGTTTGCATGCATGATGATCTCCATAAAATAATATGAAGCAGATTAAAATCCTTGTTTTGGCATTAGAGTAAATCACAGCACCAGAGAATAGGAAGTGAAAGCATGCTTTTTTCCCACCCCAAATAAAGTACTGCTGGTTTGCTTTTTAAAAAATAAAATAAAATGAACACACTGAACCACAAACCACTTGACTCCACTTTTGCCCTTAGCATTAATTAGATGCTTTTGAGCTAGATGTCTCAGAACAACTATTGAAATATAAAATAATAAAGCACATAAGCTATTCAACTCCAACTTAAAGCGTGAACGCCAGTCTAATGAATCTGGTGGGAGAAAAATGATTTTTGCTGAGCAATGAAAAGAAGAAAGATGTGGAGTCATGTGGAATATATCTGGGGAGAGAATTCCTGATGGACCAGGAAGATGGCCTGTCTTTAAATGTATGTGTATACACCCATTGCCACTTTAACTCAGTCCATCCACCTTGCTATTGCTTGTCTTTCCTTTCCTTTTAATAACTGAGGAAAACTATTCTTGCTGAGTATACTTGAAATATCTAGTAAGGCTAATAAACAGAAGCCCATCTGCATTATAAAGAACACTGCTACACTACAGAACAAGGATGCACAATTTTTAATGCTTGAGGGCCCATGTTACATTCGTGTCATCTGTTTTGCCATGTTCACTCTGTTCTGTGGCTTCCTGACCTTATATATAGGTTTCTCCTAAGGACAATCAGATATTCTGGACTCACATTTTTCTAAGCACATTCCACAGCTTGATGAGATTGACACAATTGAAGACCTTTCTATAATTAATGAAACACATACTGACACTGGCATCCTTTAGCTTTCTCACTCAGAGTACATCAGAAATAAATAAAAGTTAAAGATAAAGTTCTAGAGTATACTGTTAGAAAAATATTTTTAAAATATAGTTAAAATCCACAGAGAATGAACACCAAGATAAGAAGCATGATGAGAAGGTAGCTTTGAGGCTGAAAACAAATCCCATGGGGAGCACCTGGCATTAATTGAGATGATTATATCTTGTTGAGAATGAATATGTTGAAACTATATTTACCCTGAAAGAAAAACATGAGAAATAGCACATCAGGTTTCTTCTACTGGTAAATTGTATCTTTCAGCAGAACTTCCTGATGTTCACAACAGTGATTTAGTACTGCTTCTAGAGATCAATATCTGGCAAATTTGGAGATGCTTGAAGTTTGGGCTCTTGATTTATTTGTTGGATAAATTATCCCCATCTACCAAATTGTTTCCTTCATAGCACTAAACAGAAGAGGAGCCACCTGGTGTCCTACTTTTCATCTCAATTCTGCTGCTGTTATGTACATTAAAAAGTTAAAGGTGGAATAGCCAAAGGCTATTTGGGGTTGCCCAGGCTCCAAGTATCTCTGGGAAAAAATGGGCCTTTTGATTAGTGGTGGGATTCATTTTTTTTTTACTACTGGTTCTGTGGGCATGGCTTGGTGGGTGTGGCTGGGGAAGGATACTGTAAAATCTCCAGACAGAGGTGGTATTTGCCAGTTCTCTGAACTACTCAAAATTTCCGCTACCGATTCTCCAGAACTGGTCAGAACCTGCTGAATACCACCTCTGCCTTTTGATATAGTTACATAGATAATATAGATAACACTAAAGTTTGCATATTTATCATATCTTTTCCTCTCCATTCTGTTAAGTTTGCATGAAGAGTCAGATGCGAGGAGTTCCAGCAAAAGGCTTTATTAGTGACAACAGCTCGAATGGACCCGTCCGGGTAAGGCTACGGCTGCTTCTTATAGCCTGCAGCCGTAGCTGCTAGCCAATGGGAGTGCAGGGTTTCTTCCCACACTATTTAAACCAATACCATTTGACATTTTACAAGACCAGTTCAAATAAACCAATAACATTTAAACCTACATACATAACACCCCTCCCCACTAGGTTCAGTCCATACCAAACCCCAACCTATCTAATGTATTCCTTTAAATAGGTGGGGCTCTTACGTCGTTGAGACCTTCGTGGTTCAGAATCTTTATTGTTCTCACCCAGTGAGAGGGGAAATGTGTCTGCTGACATTTCCCTGTTAGGACTTCCTGTGAAAGAAGACCCTGTTAGACTGTTAGAATCTGGTCTCTCCTCCCAACCCATCTCCATTCCAATGTCAACACCCAAGTCAGGTAGTGATGTACAATCTTCCACTTCTAAGGATGGATCTAGGCATTGTGACAGGGTTCGGGATGGTTCCTGTCGTAATGACTCTACTTCTAAGGATGGATCTTGGCATTGTGACAGGGTTCGGGATGGTTCCTGTCGCAATGGCTCGTTACACATAGGGTTGATTCCTGTTTGCTGATATTCCTCCTGTTCCTCCCCTTCCCCTAGAAGAGACATCAGATGAGGGACCTAGAGAGAGACAGGGGCGATGTTCCTGAGGGAACCGGGATCTAAGTTGGTCAATGTGCCTGCTCCAGAGGAGGCCATCCTCTGTTTGAACCCTGTAAGAAAGAGGGCCAGTGATGTGAGTTATTTCAGCAGGAATCCACAAAGGTTCACCTGTAAGGTTCCTAGCATAGACAGAATCTCCCACACTAAAAGAACGAACTTTGGAAGTGGAATCCAGTGGTGTATTGGGTGCATAAGTGGGATGAAGTCGGTCAAGGGAAGACCTAAGTTTCCTGCCCATTAACAACTCTGCTGGGGACAAGTTAGTTGATGGGCTAGGAGTGATGTGCTGAACACTAAGAAGCTTTTCAAGCTTCAGTGATGTCCCCAGGACCCAGCTGCTGAAGCTTTTCTTTGGTAAAGCGTACCATACGTTCAGCCCGGCCGTTGGCGAAGGTGCCCAGGGCTGTGAGGGCATGTCTGATGCCCTGTTGAGCTAGAAAGGATTCAAAATGTTAGACGTGAATTGAGGGCCATTGTCAGAGACAAGGACATCTGGTAACCCATGGGTTACAAAGAGCTTTGAGCTGCTTGATAACAGCCTCAGTAGTAGTAGAAGTCATGAGAATAACCTCTAGCCATTTGGAGTATGCATCTACAATTACTAGAAACGTGTGCCCTCTTGTAGGGCCTGCAAAATCAATGTGGATTCTAGACCATGGGCCCCTAGGACATTCCCATTCCTGTGTGGGGGCGTGAGGTGGGGCAGGCCTGACTACCTGGCAATTGGGACAAGAGGCAACCCAGTTTTCAACCATTTTGTCAATACCTGGCCACCATACATAACTCCTGGCCAAACCTTTCATCCTTACAATCCCAGGATGACCCTCATGTAACATTTCCAAAACCTCCTTTGCAGTTTTGCAGGAATAACCACCCTGTTACCCCACAAAATACATCCTCTTAATACAGATAATTCAGTTTGCCTGGATTTGAAAGGTTGGGCAAAGTGAGGTAGATCTTGAAGAGGCCAACCTTTCTTAATCCAGCCCATAACAGGTGCCAACACAGCATCTTTGGCAGATTCTCTGGCAATCTCAGCAGCATGGACTGGAAGCTTAGCAACGGTCTCCAGGAAAAAGGTGTGAGTCTCAAGTTCAAGTCCTCCTTGTGGCAAGGTAGTGGGCAACGACTCAGTGCATCAGCATGTCCAATGTCCTTGCCAGGCCTGTGAATCAGTTTGTAGGAGTAGGCTGCAAGAAATTCAGTCCACCTCAGCATTCTTGGTGACAGGATAATAGGTGTAGGTTTGTCTCCTGCCACGATGCCAAGCAAAGGTTTGTGATCTGTAACAATGGTGAATGACCTGCCATACAGATATTCATGAAATTTCTTAACAGCTGCAACAACTGCTAAGGCCTCCTTGTCCAATTGGCTGTAGTTCCTCTGCTTTGGACAGCGTCTGAGAGTAGAATGCAATTGGGGCTTCCGGCCATTGGGAAGCCTGTGGCTCAAACCCTCCCACTCCAAAAGGGGATGCATCACAAGTCAGAACAACAGGTAAATTCTCAGAGAATTGAATCAACACAGCATCAGGCGTGATTAGTCTCTTAATACTGTTAAATGCTGACTGTTCCTTCCGCCCCCAGATCCAAGCAGCCTTCTTATCAAGTAAGCGATGTAAGGGTTCAGCAATAGATGCTTTGTGAGGTAGAACATGTGGTAAAAGTTAATAAGGCCAAGGAAGGCTTGCAGATCTGACTTGCAACGAGTTTAGGGGCTTCCTTGATCGCTTTAACCTTGGCATCAGTGGGTGGATGCCCTGTTTATCAATCATGTACCCCAGGAACTCAACTCTGTCTGTTTTGAGAGTGCATTTGTCTTCCTTGACTTTCAAACCTGCTTTTCTGAATCTGGTAAGGACTTCTCTGAGTCTCTCTTGAAGCTGAGTGTCATTCTCAGCAGAGATTAACACATCATCAAAATAAGGCACTACCCTGGCAGTCCTTGCAACATTCTTTCCATAAGACTTTGAAAATGCCAGGTGCCACGCTTACTCCAAATTGTAGTCTTTACATTTGAAGGCACCTCTATGAGTCACAATTGTTTGTGCCTCTGCAGTGGCATCATCAACTGTTAATTGTTGATATGCCTGAGCTAAGTCCAGTTTAGCAAATACTGTACCCCTGCCAAGGGAATGGAGCAGATGATGCACAACAGGTACAGGGTATGCGCTCTGCTGCAGCGCATGGTTAAGTGTCCCCTTGTAGTCACCACAGATTCTCACTGACCCATCAGCCTTGACTGGTGTGACTATGGGTGTTTCCCATCTGGAGTGGTCAGTAGGTTCCAAAACCCCTTGGCGATGAGCTTATCTAATTGTGCATCAATTTTTCCTTTAAAGCAAATGGAACCCTCCTGGGCTTTAAACGAATTGGGGGCACCTTGGGGTCTAAACTGAAAGCAATAGGGGTCCCCATATACTTGCCCAGTCCTTCGCTGAAGACCTCTGGAAACTCAGACTTCAAGGACTCTTCCCAGTCAGAACTGCTCACGTGATGGATGCCAGTCACCGATGCCAAGTGGCTTGAACCACTCAAGTCCCAGCAAACTTGGCGATCCTTGTCCACGATGGTCAGTGGCAAACGTTTGGTGTGGCCTTTAAACTGCCGTTGAATTCCCTCGCTCCAACTACTGGAATCTTGTTCCCTTGGTAGTCTTTGAGGGTCAGTGCTTGCTTCTGGAAATGTTTTTCTGAATTTTTGGAAAGAGTCTGTGGATAGTGTCCCATGACACCATAGATAAATAAGAGCCTGAGTCCACTTCCATGTGGCACGGTCTCCCTTCAATAAACACCTTCACATGTACTTTTGCTATTTAAATGTGAAGAATGACCAATGGTTATTGTTTGGTGAGTTTCACTCTTGCCATTTGCTTTAAATTTCCCCATTTTTCCAATTAAATTGTTGGGCTTAAAATCTTCCTCAGGAAATTTCTTCCTAAATGGTGGAGTTCTGGATGATTTGCAGACTCTGGCTATATGACCCGTTTCTCGCGTAGGCAAATGGAGTCAAAGAACTTGCATTCAGTGGGGGTGGCCCCCACATCCTCTGCAATAGAATCCTTGCCTGTTTTTCTCAGAGTCTTTTCTTTTCTTCTCCATTCTGAGCTTAAAAATCCCTCTTCTTCCTCACTGCTATCCGAATCAGAGTCTATTTGTTTGCAATGAGTTGTTGAGGATTTTCCCCATCAGAATGGCTTGAGGCCTGGCTCGAGGCCTTGTTAATCTTTTCATGGCGCAGCTGAGGACTTGGTGGCTTCTGCTGAAACAGCCTCTTCAATAGCCTCTTTAAGCGTGATTTTGGTTTCATTAACAGTTTGCTTTGTAAGATCTTATCTTTAAGGCCCAAAACAAACCGATCCGCATGGCCTCTTCTCGTTGGTAAAGTCACAAGCACCCCAATGTCCCTTAAGCTTGCCACGGTCATTAACACTCTGCTATCCCCTTGATCCCGACGGTAAAATTCGTGTCTCTTAATGAGGCACGATACTTGGGCGTAATGGGCTCTTAAAAGTCTTTCTAATTCGGGCCATTCCATTACCTTCAACTCTGCTGCTCCCGCCAACGCCGCCATTTTGAAGACTGCCGGACGCGGTGTGTGAAAGAACCCTCTTCCGTCTCTCGGGGATGCCGGCGAGATCGTTCCTTCCAGGAACATGTGGAACGGTCTGCGATTCCCAGTCTTCCGTCACCGGATCGAACGGTGCTGGGGGTGTTCAGCGCAGCCATCTCATCTGTTGCTTGTTGTCGCATCGTCTTCTCTTCAGGAATCCCACCTTAAGCCAGTGTTAAGTTTGCATGAAGAGTCAGGCGAGGAGTTCCAGCAAAGGCTTTATTAGTGACAACAGCTCGAATGGACCCGTCCGGAAGGCTACTGACTGCTTCTTATATGCAGCCATAGCTGCTAGCCAATGGGAGTGCAGGGTTTCTTCCCGCACTATTTAAACCAATACCATTTGACATTTTACAAGACCAGTTCAAATAAACCAATAACATTTAAACCTACATACATAACACATTCTATTTCCTACCTTTTGGCCCATTTTGTTAATTGTTCTAGATATTTGCTGCTGTTTAATAAAATCAATATATATGTTGCTAATGAACTAAATTATGGTATGTGTGCTTGCTGTGATCTGGATGTAGATATTGATTGGGGGTGTTTTGGATGCAACTGCTGTAAACTAGAAATTACAATAATGTTCCAGCATTAACTCTGGACTCCTAGGAAGCCATAGTGGAGAGAAACATTCATGCTGCACCTTAATGTCGGAAAGATTATGCATGACAAAATTATGTCTCTTAATAGCAATAGCCCTTAGACTTATATACTGCTTCAAAGCCCTCTCTAAACTGTTTACACAGAGTCAGCATATTGCCCCCAATCTGGATCCTCATTTGTGCAACATGTTCACATTTTACTCATATTTAGTATGACTCTGTTTTAGATAGAAAATGTTTTAAAGGTGTGTGTTTAAACAATAGTTTGGTGCTCCTTATTTATGTTGCTCTGATCAGTGGTGGGATTCAAATTTTTACTACCGGTTCTGTGGGTGTGGCTTGGTGGGCATGGCTTGACATGGCGGGGAAGGATACTGTAAAATCTCCATTCCCACTCCACTCTAGGGGAAGGGTACTGCAAAATCCCATCCCTCCCCACCCCACTAACCAGCTCTGTTCTCCCACAGAACAAAGAAGACCCAGCTGATCAGCACTGAGACTGGGAGGCAGAGAATAGATGGGGGGCGGGGGCCAGTCTGAGTGGTATTCTGAACTACTCAAAATTTCATTACCGGGTTCTCCAGAACTGGTCAGAACCTGCTGAATACCACCTCTGCTCTGATCTTTCAAGAACCTTTTTGTATCACACAAGCTATCTTGTTAACTCTCCTTTCTGTGTGTGGATACTATATTCTTGGCCATCTAGATTCTTGCTGGTTTGAGAAATTTTAGAAATACCCCTGAGAAACTCTTCTTTGCTTGCTTCATGCCATTAGCCTTAGAAAAAGACTATCAGTGTGACAAGAGAATATGCCCCATGGTGAAACAGGAGGTAGAATCTATTTCCTCACTGTGATATCCTCCAAAGCTTGCAGGCAAAAACTCCTATCATTCAGGACTAACTCTCCATTGATTGTGATTCATATGACAGGAATTGCTTAACATATTGAGGAGGCTTGAGACTCTGGACTTTGGATTAAAATATATGTCTGATGCTGATAAGATTCAGGTCTCAATCCCTGTTCAGCCTTGAAAATTCAAATTGAGCCAATCTCTCTAGAAAGAGCGCGAACAGAGCAACCAAGATGATTAGGGGACTGGAGGCTAAAAGAATGATTGCAGGAATTGGGAATGTCTAGTTTAATGAAAAGAAGAACTAGGAGTGACATGGTAGCAGTGTTCCAATATCTGAGGGTTGCCACAAAGTAGAGGTCATATATCCTATACTACAAAGAGAAACGATTGAGGGCAAAGAAGAAAGGGATGGCAGAGAAAAGGTGCCTGGATGGAGTCACTGAAGCAGTGGGTGTGAGCTTAAATGGACTGGGAGGATGGTAGAGGACAGGAAGGCCTGGAGGAACATTGTCCATGGGGCACAATGGGTCAGACACTGCACTTCATGACTAACAATAACAATACTACAAAAGCTGAAGGCCGGACAAGAAGCAATGGATGGAAAGTAATCAAGGAGGGATTCAGCCTATAACTAAGGAGAAATTTGCTGACAGAACAAGTAATCAATGGATGGCTTGCCTCCAGAAGTTGTGAGTGCTCCAACACTGGAAGTTTTTAAGAAACTGGACAACCATTTGTATGAAATAGGTTGTCAGATGGGATCTCCTGTCTGAGCAGGGGTTGGACTAGAAGACCTCCAAGGTCCCTTCCAACTCTGTTGTTATCTCAATCTAATATATTTTATAATTTTGTTTCAATAAAGTGATAATAACTACTATTTGAATTCAGGAGAATTATGTAGAAATTATGAGGGAAGCTCTATAAATTCTGCATTCTTCCATGAGGAGAATGTCAGTCAGGTTCCTGTTGTGCGGCTGTATGGCAGGTTCTAAATTGGCCTCAGTCTTGCCTCCAATTCAATGTTAAGATGCTTTGTCTTGGGCA
>CM019149.1:124442622-124475620 GCA_009733165.1 Naja naja | reverse complement strand
TTTGGTAACTCATCAAATAATATAAGTAGAATAATTTGTTACTTCTTGTTATATTATTAGATGAATATATTCACTACATAAAAGCTTCAAACAGTGTAATTTTCTAGGATGTTATAGATAGCACCCATCTCTGATTCCCTGTTTCTAGAAAGAATGGAAAGATTGCTGTGCTTGTTTCTGCTTGTTCCTTTAAAAGAGGCTGTAGAGATTTGTTCAGCTGATTCTGTTTGTCTTGAAATTGGAAGACTGCAGAAAATACCACTTCTTTATTGCATCAATTTGTCTTCTGTATGAACAGCTCTAACCAATTTGGTTTATTTCAGATACCTGAAATATCTTATATCCGTGGACTACTGTTCTGCTGCAGCATGATTCGAGTCTCAATTAAAGAAACTCACTGAATAGTAGAACAGTCTCAAATGCTATTTCCTTTTTGCTCCAAAGGGACTTCTACCATCTATCATTTTCTGCCCAAGACAAAGCATCTTAACATTGAATTGGAGGCAAGACTGAGGCCAATTTAGAACCTGCCATACAGCCGCACAACAGGAACCTTGACTGCCCCATCATTCCTCATGGAAGAATGCAGAATTTATAGAGCTTCCCTCATAATTTCTACATAATTCCCTGAATTCAAATAGTAGTTATTATCATTTTATTGAAACAAAATTATAAAATATATTAGATTGAGATAACAACAGAGTTGGAAGGGACCTTGGAGGTCTTCTAGTCCAACCCCCTGCTCAGACAGGAGATCCTATCTGACAACCTATTTCATACAAATGGTTGTCCAGTTTCTTCTTAAAACTTCCAGTGTTGGAGCACTCACAACTTCTGGAGGCAAGCCATCCATTGATTACTTGTTCTGTCAGCAAATTTCTCCTTAGTTATAGGCTGAATCCCTCCTTGATTACTTTCCATCCATTGCTTCTTGTCCGCCTTCAGCTTCTTTGTAGTATTGTTGTTGTTAGTCATGAAGTCGTGTCTGACCCATTGTGCCCCCATGGACAATGTTCCTCCAGGCCTTCCTGTCCTCTACCATCCTCCGCAGTCCATTTAAGCTCACACCCACTGCTTCAGTGACTCCATCCAGGCACCTTATTCTCTGCCATCCCTTTCTTTTTGCCCTCAATCGTTCTCTTTGTAGTATAGGATGAGCTATATGACCTCTACTTTGTGGCAACCCCTCAGATATTGGAACACTGCTACCATGTCACTCCTAGTTCTTCTTTTCATTAAACTAGACATTCCCAATTCCTGCAATCATTCTTTTAGCCTCCAGTCCCTAATCATCTTGGTTGCTCTTGTCTGCTCTTTCTAGAGAGATTGGCTCAATTTGAATTTCAAGGCTGAACAGGGATTGAGACCTGAATCTTATCAGCATCAGACATATATTTTAATCCAATTGTCCAGAGTCTCAAGCCTCCTCAATATGTTAAGCTACAGTTCCTGTCATACGAATCAATACAATCAATGGAGAGTTAGTCCTGAATGATAGGAGTTTTTGCCTGCAAGCTTTGGAGGATATCACAGTGAGGAAATAGATTCTACCTCCTGTTTCACCATGGTGCATATTCTCTTGTCACACCTGATAGTCTTTTTTTTCCTAAGGCTAATGGCATGAAGCAAGTAAAGAAGAGTTTCTCAGGGATATTTCTAAAATTTCCTCAAACCAGCAAGTGAATCTAGATGGCCAAGAATATAGTATCCACACAGAAAGGGAGAGTTAACAAGATAGCTTGTGTGATACAAAAGGTTCTTGAAAGATCAGAGCAGAGGTGGTATTCAGCAGGTTCTGACCAGTTCTGGAGAACCGGTAATGGAAATTTTGAGTAGTTCAGAATACCACCTCAGACTGGCCCTGCCCCCATCTATTCTCTGCCCCCAAGTCTCAGCTGATCAGCTGTTACCCTGTGCAGGAGAACAGAGCTGGAAAGCAGGTTAGTGGGGTGGGGAGGGAATGGATTTTGCAGTACCCTTCCCTAGAGTGGAGTGGGAATGGAGATTTTACAGTATCCTTCCCACCATGCCTTCCAAGCCATGCCCACCAAGCCACACCCACAGAACCGGGTAAAAAAATTGAATCCCACCCTGGATCAGAGCAGCATAAATAAGGAGCACCAAACTATTGTTTAAACACACACCTTTAAAACATTTTCTATCTAAAACAGAGTCATACTAAATATGAGTAAAATGTGAACATGTTGCACAAAATGAGGATCCAGATTGTTGGGGGCAATATGCTGACTCTGTGTAAACAGTTTAGAGAGGGCTTTGAAGCAGTATATAAGTCTAAGGCTATTGCTATTAAGAGACATAATTTTGGCTCATGCATAATCTTCAGATTACTAAGGTCCAGCATGAATGTTTCCTCCACTATGGCTTCCTAGGGAGTCCAGAGTTAATGCTGGAACATTATTGTAATTTCTAGTTTACAGCAGTTTCATCCAAAACACCCCCAATCAATATCTACATCCAGATCACAGCAAGCACACATACCACTTAGTTCAGCTAGCAAATATATAGCTTGATTTTATTAAACAGCAGCAAATATCTAGAACAATTAACAAAATGGGCCAAAAGGTAGGAAATAGAATGGAGAGGAAAAGATATGATAAATATGCAAACTTTAGTGTTATCTATATTATCTATGTAACTATATCAAAAGGCAGAGGTGGTATTCAGCAGGTTCTGACCAGTTCTGGAGAATCGGTAGCGGAAATTTTGAGTAGTTCAGAGAACTGGCAAATACCACCTCTGTCTGGAGATTTTACAGTATCCTTCCCCAGCCACACCCACCAAGCCATGCCCACAGAACCAGTAGTAAAAAAATGAATCCCACCACTGATCAAAAGGCTCATTTTTTCCCAGAGATACTTGGAGCCTGGGCAACCCCAAATAGCCTTTGCTATTCCACCTTAACTTTTAATGTACATAACAGCAGCAGAATTGAGATGAAAAGTAGGACACCAGGTGGCTCCTCTTCTGTTTAGTGCTATGAAGGAAACAATTTGGTAGATGGGGATAATTTATCCAACAAATAAATCAAGAGCCCAAACTTCAAGCATCTCCAAATTTGCCAGATATTGATCTCTAGAAGCAGTACTAAATCACTGTTGTGAACATCAGGAAGTTCTGCTGAAAGATACAATTTACCAGTAGAAGAAACCTGATGTGCTATTTCTCATGTTTTTCTTTCAGGGTAAATATAGTTTCAACATATTCATTCTCAACAAGATATAATCATCTCAATTAATGCCAGGTGCTCCCCATGGGATTTGTTTTCAGCCTCAAAAGCTACCTTCTCATCATGCTTCTTATCTTGGTGTTCATTCTCTGTGGATTTTAACTATATTTTAAAAATATTTTTCTAACAGTATACTCTAGAACTTTATCTTTAACTTTTATTTATTTCTGATGTACTCTGAGGAGAAAGCTAAAGGATGCCAGTGTCAGTATGTGTTTCATTAATTATAGAAAGGTCTTCAATTGTGTCAATCTCATCAAGCTGTGGAATGTGCTTAGAAAAATGTGAGTCCAGAATATCTGATTGTCCTTAGGAGAAACCTATATATAAGGTCAGGAAGCCACAGAACAGAGTGAACATGGCAAAACAGATAGACACGAATGTAACATGGGCCCTCAAGCATTAAAAATTGTGCATCCTTGTTCTGTAGTGTAGCAGTGTTCTTTATAATGCAGATGGGCTTCTGTTTATTAGCCTTACTAGATATTTCAAGTATACTCAGCAAGAATAGTTTTCCTCAGTTATTAAAAGGAAAGGAAAGACAAGCAATAGCAAGGTGGATGGACTGAGTTAAAGTGGCAATGGGTGTATACACATACATTTAAAGACAGGCCATCTTCCTGGTCCATCAGGAATTCTCTCCCCAGATATATTCCACATGACTCCACATCTTTCTTCTTTTCATTGCTCAGCAAAAATCATTTTTCTCCCACCAGATTCATTAGACTGGCGTTCAGCCTTTAAGTTGGAGTTGAATAGCTTGTGTGCTTTATTATTTTATATTTCAATAGTTGTTCTGAGACATCTAGCTCAAAAGCATCTAATTAATGCTAAGGGCAAAAGTGGAGTCAAGTGGTTTGTTTCAATATAGCTGAGGTTCAGTGTGTTCATTTTATTTTATTTTTTAAAAAGCAAACCAGCAGTACTTTATTTGGGGTGGAAAAAAAGCATGCTTTCACTTCCTATTCTCTGGTGCTGTGATTTACTCTAATGCCAAAACAAGGATTTTAATCTGCTTCATATTATTTTATGGAGATCATCATGCATGCAAACAAAGAGGACACATAGGATTGTCTTCTCCTTTTCTTCTGGATTTGTCCTTTTCTGAAGCACTGAAGAACAACACAGTAATTCGTTTATTCAAACTACAGGAGAAAGATATGTTTGTTCTGGCAAGGTCCCTGTTTTTTGTTCTTTCTTTGATAGGCTTATTTTTAACATGTACTTGACCAGTGAACCTTTAGCAAGTAAGGCTTTTCTTGGCTTGCAAATACAGTGAAGTAAAAAAAAAATCTTGCTTTCTCAATTGTATTCTGAAGTTAAGGATCTTGACAGAGAGCCCCAAAGGAAGGGAGAGGCATGAGGAGAACTGAGCAGAGCCTTGGCTGAACTTTGGCTATATCTTTATTCATTGTTGTTTTGGGGGGGAGGTGTCATATTGTTGTGATTTCAAATAGAACATTTGTCCTCAAGGGACTATCCATAATATTGCATGAATTTCTTCATCTTGCTAAGTGGAATTCCCATTCCAAGTTTCCCTATGTTGTCCTTCTTCTCATACATCAAGAGTCTCTGTATCAGTTGGCTTTCACATAAGCTAACAAGGAGACAAGAGCCTACCGAAGCTAAGTAGTGGGTATGGTGAGGTGTTGCCACAATCAGTTTTTATTTTGGAGAAAATTAAAGAAAGCACCTGAAACCATTCCTTTTTCCTTTGGTGTGTTTTATGTTGTGGGGTGGAATTCTGTGCTTTCTGTGAGATTATAGCTAGTGTTGCCAACGTGCTAATTTTCTGAACATTACGAACAAGGAAGCTCTATCGATTGTTCCGTGTTGCTGTTCTTTACAGAATTAATAAAAGTCTGCATTGCAGGGCTCACTAGGCGGTAACACTCTCTGCAAGCATCAACATGAAAGTTTCACTGGTCTAAAATACTGAATTCTTGTAGAATCGCTTGCCGTAAAATGTGGAGTATTTGAGAGAGAGAGAAAGAAGACAAGACTAATATCAGTATTCATGGTAACTGCAATCAATCCAATGCTGTGTGTTTATCTACAATTCTATATACTGTAGTGTAGTTGTGTTAAGTATTACTTCTAAGACATCTGAAGTGCTTTCAGGAAAGGAAAAATATTTTCCCCGTACGACTAAATGCAGGTTCCTTCGCTTTATGCTAGGGTTGTGTTACCAAAAACCTTGCAGAAAATGAAATAGCATAAAGCAAAGCACTAAACTAATGCAGGGTGTGAGGAAGTTTTCAAGGTACAGTGTTGATTTTGTAATTCAAATACGTTGACAATTGTGCTCATAAATTTTCAGTGCCTTATTTTTAAACACCACATTATCCAGACATATTTTGTTCCTTTTCTCATATTCTCCATGCAGTGTAGACACTTTCTGCATTTTTTTTCTATAGCTGGATTTTTAATACACATGGTTACAAAGAAGTAGACTCCATTATGACACTTTTAGTGTTATTTGCATTCTTCAAAAATGGTGCACAGTAGATTTATCCAGTTTAAAAGTTCATCGTATAAGACTGAGGCTCCTTCACCAGCTTCAATGCCATGTAATATATCCAGCTCCGTTCGTCCTTTCTTTTCATTTTGGGGAAAGGGGGTTGATGAGAGGTTGATGACTGTTTTGGCCCTAAAGTAACAGTAGTAGCTATGGGATTGTAGTATGCAAACAGGAAGAGTTCCAGCTGCCTGCAATTAGTGCAGGCTCGAATCCCACCAGGCTCAAGGTTGACTCAGCCTTCCATCCTCTCGGGTAGGTAAATTGAGGACCCAAGATTGTTGGGGCAATAAGCTGACTTTGTAAAATGCCGCTTAGTAATAAGCAGGCATATGCAATGGGAAGGCTATTGCTGAGCATTGGGTTGTATCCCAAAATTGTAACACCCTGAGTCTTCGGAGAAGGGCGCATATAAATAATTAAAAAGAGAGAGAGAGAAAGCACAAATAAGGTAAATATGGGAGCAAAGGCAAAAAGGGTTTTGATGGGAAAATATTCAAGCCGTTTTCATTAGAAGTCTTGGCATGTTTCCAGACTTTTGACACAAACTATGCTGGCACAAGCTGCATAGTAGATGTTTTTCCCCCCACTTAAAGTCTTCAATAAAATTTAGCAATAGCAAAGTTGAGAATAGCAAAAGCAAAAGCACTCCATAGTGCTTCTTTATAACATTCTCTGAGTGTTTTACAATGTCAGCACACTGCCCCCAACAATGTGTGTCCTCATTTTACTGACCTCGGAAGGATGGAAGGCTGAATCAACCGTGAGCTGGTCAGGGTTGAACTGTTGGCACTTGGCAAAATTAGCCTGCAATACTGCATTCTAACTACTGTGCCACTATGGCTCAGTGCAGAATATGCATAAAGCATGGGAAACTGGAATTGTTTTCCCATTTGTATAGGATCCTTCTTTTAAAAAGTTCAGGAATTTAATACTTATAATCAGGGCAGACTTATTAGCCACGGACCTGGCATTAAAATACACCAGCCCTAAGCCCAGGGTCCCAATTCATGCCTCCTGGGAGGAGTTCATAAATTCAAGCAACTGCACAAAGATGGCGGGTGCGTGCTCCCAACACATGATATGGCCCTATACCCTCGCCATCTCCTGCCAACACCAACCACCCTGGGAATGTGGTCCCCACCTCGAGCCCGGAGCCCGCTGGCCCCCAACCCCTGCCCCCACACCATGAACCGGGTTGCACAAAACCCATTTATCCCCTCCTAACCCCTTAAGCGATCAATTAAAATTTTAAAAGTTTCTCCTTCCTGTCAGATTTAGAATTTAGCCCCTTAGTCATGGCATGCCACCTCTCGGGATCCCAGGATCCGTCATTAAGGTAAGCTCTTGATAGCGTAGAGGGCCACATCCCAGACAGGGGAACCACCTGGAGGGCCCATAGCTCCGATGAGGAATAGGCAGGCATAGTAAATATATCTCAGGCAAGACAATACAAGAGGTAGTTGGGAGATGGAACAATAGAGAGATGGAAATACAATGCAGGGACAGGCGATGTTAATAGTCAGGAAATAGTCCACAATCGGCAGCTCTCTCACAACTGTCGATGATCCAGGTAGAAATAGACCAGTCACTGCTCTGCCACCACAGTGACTTGGGGCAAAGTCCTGCACAACCTGCTGCACTCTCACTGCAGGGGGATTAATCCTCCCATTGCCCTCTCACTGCAAGGGAGGAAGCCAGTCCCAAAGAGGAGGCAGAGTCCAAGTCCGGGTAAATGGTGCAAATGAGCCAAAGCGCCCTCAATGATGATAGACAGGGCCAAGATGGCATTAACAGAGGGAAGGACAGTGGACAGTGATAAACCCCATAATCCACATGGGGTGACAAAGTCCGTAACAATCCAGGTAAGGTACAGCACTCACATACCGGCCACAGCCATGGGCCTAGGGCCACTGCGCCATCCCTTCATGGGGGGGTCTTTGCCAGAGACTCGACCCACCCCCCCAACCGGGATAGAGCCTGCCCACCCGGCCCGGGCTATGACCGTGAATGCCTCCTTCCTGGAATCTCCAGGCCTGTAGGCCTCCACCCCTCCCCATAGATCTTTTCCACCCAGAGCTCTCACTTCTGGGGGGAGGGAGGGGGAAGCCCTTCGGGGGTGGGCAAAAAAACCCCATTCCCCACAAGGACACTGCCCCCAACCACAAACAGAGAAAAGGGGGAGGACCTCCAGGCCAGTAGTCCTGCTCTCCGTAGACTCCACGTGGTCACCCCCATGGTGACCATAGCACCAGAAACCGCCGACCACCACCGTCACGGCTGCCGTCCATGTAGCCAAGCCCCCGGAGTCGCAACAGGATCGTGGCTTGTCACCGCCAGGCTCCTGCACCGCCGTGCCCATCGTCAGCAAAGAACAGCTGGTGACCACCACCAGCAACGCCAGCAACGGGTCCCCAGCCAACAGGTCCTCAGCAACTCCAGTGGTCCTCGCCAACATCTCTGGCGCCGAAGCTTCTTGGCACCGGGGCTCCACGAGGCCGCAGAATGGAGCAAATGGCTTTGCCGCCCCCCCCCAATCCGGGCGGCGAGCCAGCAGCCAATAGTCAATGCGGTCGGGGGGGGAAACCCAGCAACGCTGAGCCACCAGCTCAATTTTCACCGGAATGACTCCAGCGGCATCCCGCGACCCCCTAGGAGCAGAACCAACCGAAACGAAGCGGTAGGGAAGCCTCCTCCTTCAAAAGGCCAACAAAAACCTCCGATGCCAAGAATGCCTAACACCGCCGGGCCGCCATCTTGGGCATGCGCAGAACTGTGCACCCCTATTAACCCCTTTTACCCCTATTAACCCCTTTTACCCCTATTAACCCCTTTTACACCCCTTATTAACCCCTATTACATTCTTGGCAGGACTAGACTTCCTGTCTCAGGAACTTCTTTGGAGTTTTTTTTCTCCTTTGCTGGTACTTTGCTTGTGTGGAGTGACCATTCAAAGTTACAATGGCACTGAAAAAAGTGACTTATGACCATTTTTCACAGTTATGACTGTTGCAGCATCCCCACAGTCATTAGAGGCCAGGCGAGGAGATGCGTGCCTCGATGTGAGTGATATTGAGTTGGCCATGCCCAGCCAATAACATGACAACCAAGCTATGTCCACCCAGTCACATGACCACCAAGCCACGCCCACCACCAGAACCGGTTGTTAAAAATTTGAATCCCACCACTGGCTAACACTGACTCATCATTTTCTCTTCAAAGCTAAACCTTTTGACTACTGGATCAGACCAGAGTGGAATGTACCCACAGGATTAGAGCCTTCATTGTGGCCTCTGAGCTTTTCCTGTAAGAAGCAATACCTCTCTTAAAAAAATACAAACATCTCAAAGAAGCCTTATCAAAAGTTTTTTTTTTAAATTTACGGTCATAAGTGCTGGATCAGTTCAATGTTGAGTAGCCTCCAGTGGTGGGATGCAAACTTTTTTACTACTGGTTCTGTAGAGCATTCTAAAATGGGCAATTTTAAGCTTGAAAACTTACCTTACTGCCAGCACTGGTGAGTAAAACAGCTGAGGGGTGGCAATCCGCTCTGCCACGCAAATCAGCTGAGTTACAAACAAAGGAAATATAGGACAGGAAAGGGTGGGGGTGGGTAAGCAGGGCCAATTGCTCACTGGCACTACTGGATTGTTAGAACCGGTGCAAACCGGAGCATACCACCCCTGCTACCCTCCTGTTTTCTGGAAAATATCATCAGATCCCCATGCAATTCATGTATACGTGAAGAGTCTCTCCCATTTTCCCCATGCACCTGCTGAAGAAAGTAGGTAGGAACACTGAATTTCCAAAAAGATGATGTTGACCCAATAAGAATAAGCATTGCTGTCAGAAAAACTGGTAAGGATGTTTGACTGGGTTAGTAGCTGGCTGGTTTAATCAGATTGTGATTGATTGACTGATAGATTGATTATCTACCATCTAATCATTTTCCACTCCTAACAACTATATAAAACAATTGTCTCCATGACAATCTATCCCCAACCTGGACTTCCAATTTATAGACTCATTGCCACTGTAGTTGAGTGTACTATAATTGTGAGTGAGTGTAACTGTAACTGAGTCCATCCATCTTGCTTCTGCTCATCCTCTTCTCATCCATTCTGGATCCATTCTGAGAGAGAGGAGTTCTCTGAGGATGGGCTCTAGCACAAGCTTGAAAACTTGAAAGAATAAACCTTTGGTCCTGGTGACCAACTCTGATTGGATCTGGCAACATCACCCTGGGATACATATATTTGCCTTCATTCGCGAGGCTGGGATATTTTGCAATATGCTAACATCCAGGAACCTCTAACACTCTAAATAGCACTGCATCATTTAGTTTCCTTTGAAACAATGTTGATGGAGATCTGGGACATGGTTCCTATATATACTCAAGAGTATTGCTAGCAGCTCTCAAAGCCAAGAAAAAATTAATCAATGTAATAATAATAATAGCAGTAATGATGATGATGGTGATGATGATGATGATAAATAAGATCATCTGTAATATTTAGTGTGGAATGTTCTTACATGTATGTTTTAATTGTGGCCATTTTCAGCCTAAATTAGATCAGTAAGACCTGTTTTCCTGATTTGAAAGTTTTGAACGTGTCATTTCCTACCTTATGTGCTTCTGAGGTTTTGCAATAGGTACTTCCACATTATTGTATTGAATATGTACACAATAAGAGTCATAATATCAATAACAATATATTTTCTAAAATATTCATATTGATAAATATTTGTATCTGATCTGTAAGGTAAGATAAAGTAGACTTATCTTGAAGTAAACTTATCCACTTGATAAAGATGAGAACCAAAACCAAAGATAGCAGCTAATTTGATGTTACATAGTCACTTAAAGGCAAAAATGTAATTTGAACCATGTCAAAGTGTTGCATCATTTGATTGTCCAGATGCTTAGGATCTCACTCTGCCCATCTCTCCCTCTCACAGTGGTGACTGAATAAGATACCTACATAAGTTTCTTTCTGGTCCAGCTACAATGTAAACTGAACAGAACTGACTACAGAACAAAACTCAGAATGGAGAAGCTCAAAAGAACTCAGAAGCAGTTCATTTGTCCCCTAAAAGGGATTTGGTTTTGGTTTTTCACCTTTAGTGGATCTGGCAGGTCCTTTAAGACAAGGGGCCAAATGGACACATGTTCTGTTTCTTCCTTGTCTTCTGCAAAATCCTGCAGGTGTTCAAAGTACCAACATCTGCTTGCTGATTTATTACTTCACTTTCTCCTTTCCGTGCAGTTTATTTATTTATTTACCATATGGCACGTGTTAGCCAGGGATCACCGAGGTGGCTGGCTCCCTCTGTGTGAGGAATTTTTTTGGGTGGTGTTATCTTTACCCATGGGACGCCTGAATTGGTAGTGGGATTCAAAAAAATTTACGACCATTTCTGTGGGTGTGGCTTGGTGGGCGTGGCAGGGGAAGGATACTGTAAAATCTCCAGTCAGAGGTGGTAGTTGCCGGTTTCCCAAACTACTCAAATTTTCTACTACCGGTTCTCCAGAACTGGTCAGAACCTGTTGAATACCACCACTGGCCTGAATGCTGGTAGGCATTTGGGGGAGGCTCCTTCCTTGTCCCTACGCATTTTGTTCACTGACGGGGATTGAGCCGCTGACCTCAGTGGTTCGCAAGCTTACCACGTGAGCCACCCCCTTCTGTGCAGTAGTGAGTATACAGAGATTTTGGTTATTCCAGGAGAAAACATAACAGTGTGGAACTTTATAACAGATTACAGTTCCGGCTCCCCAATAAGTTGCATTTGGTTTAAAACAAATTGCCTTATTCTTCTATTCTGTCACCACTGCTGCCTGGAGTCATGATTAGAGACACTGGGATAATACACTGAAATAAACCATAATTAGAGTTGCTGGAAAAGTACCTGGGTCTCAAATTTAATAGCATGCTATGACATAGTCAGCCCTCCCAGGTAAACCACGCAGGAAACGTGACTAGGTGAGCTAATTTACTGTAAGGCAACATTAACAGATTCTTGCAAATCAAAAAGTACAAACTTCCCACCGCCACTTTTAACTGCTTGATCCATTCAGGTGGTTTCTAAGTTTCTCCCTCTAACTACTATGCCCCTGGGGCTTCCCCTCCTCTTGTCTGAATGTTTCTTAAATCTCATCTCTTCCACTTATTCCTTATAGTTGTTCCCATGTACCATTACATCTATCTTCACCGCTCTCAAGTAGGCCTTTAAAAAAAAAAATCATAATAATAATACGGGAAGAAAGAGGGCCAAGTATCCAGGTACCAAAAGTGCTTTACTGGTTGACTATGTTCCCAATATTCTTCGTTCAGACCCACTTCAAGCTGCATTGATGAGATTAGGAAGTAGAAATAATGCAATGCAAACCTGCCATTTGCTTTGGCTAAAAGCAAGCACAACATGGGGACTTTCTTTATCCCTTTAGAGGTAGTCTCATTTAGCAACCAAATTTGGGACCAGCAACTTGGTTGTTAAGTGAAGCAGTCGCTAAGTAAAACTGCTTATGGGCTTGTTTCAGCTTTCCTTTGATTGGCAGACCTGTGAAAATCCTAAATGCAAAGATTTTTCTCATGGTTACTTTTTACGTCACCATCAGAACTGTGAACATTCACTGTACAAGTCAGCCGGTAAATGAGGACTAGCTGTATAGTGATTCTTTACTTTTGTTCTAAAAAAAAACATTCAGCACACATGCAGAACAAATCTGGATAACAAAACTATGTACCTACCGTGTATTTCTTCTGAATTTCCTGAAAAGAGTACATATTATTTTTTCCAGAATTTCTAATCCTGTGAAGCAGGTACAAAAATATGTGCTCTTTTGATATTCCTGCAAAGACTGTAAGAGGGACATAAATTGCTTACCTTTGACAAGGTTTTCCCACATGCACTTGTGCCTGTAGCAACATGCTCATACTCATGCTTTGGCTTGGCATAAATCTAACATCTCCATGGTGCTGTTTTAAACTTGTGAAATGCACAGTTGGGCAATATCTTTATTAGAAGAATATGCTAGCTTTCAAATTCTCTCACTTTTTGGTCAGTAAGGTAGCTACAAGGAGTAGCTAAGAGGCAAGAAGGTCACAAAACTAGGCCAGTTGTTCCACCCGTATTGCCTCTGCTTCCAGGGCTCAACCTGGATGTTGCAAACGGAATGCATTTGTTTGTGATAGATACCATTGTTGTCAAAAGTGATTTGTCCACTCCAGCTTTGGAAGAATATTGTCAATCCTCATTCTGTCTCTCGCCTATGGTGAGGTTCACAGATTCTAGCCTATCAGAGGATTTCAAAACAAAATAAGTACAGGCATTCCCCAAAGCCATTTGTCAAAAAATGTCTCATTCGAAGAAGCCGTTATCCATAACTTTCTACTCTCCTGGGCTTTCCTGTTCTTCAACTGCTCGTGTAGCAGCAAAAACTATAACAAATTGGCATATTTGGAGGAGGAGGAGGAATCTGACTCAAACAATGCAGTATCTAACACTACCCCTATGGATTAGAAACCTCTCTGGTGCCAGAATGATGTCCCTTAAAAATGTGGAGGCTTCAAGTTCCAGAAATCTCAGTTAGTGGCAACACATTAGAGAAGGCTGGAATATCTCAGAACAGCAACTGAGCCAGTTCTCATGAGTCCAGTTGTGGGATCTGCTTATTCAATAGAAAATGCACTTTTTTACACAACACATGTGATAGATAACTGAAGACATCTTACCTTAAAACAACAAATGTCTGCATGCTCACGAAGAGCAATGCACAGCCTGCATCACGAAATGCTGTGGATTACGACTGCTGCATCTCTTTTATGATGCCTGCAATGCAGAACGATTCCTATTATTTTTGGTTTTCTCTGAACATATTTTCACATAAAGATAAAGTAAATCTGAATCATGAAGAGGGGTGGGCGTAAATGACTAAATGATTATTTTAGCAGAAATGTACTGTTACTAGCTGCTTGGTGAATTTGATTAAAAACCTTGCTTAAAAATCAAAATAACGGTTAAAAAATAGTTTCTGTGTTTAAGATCTTGCTTAAATATCAAAATAATTAACAGTTAAAATAGCTTCTGAGTTTAAGAATACAATTTTTTAAAAAAACTTCTGCCCAAAGCTACCAACTACATTCTGTTGGTGCATTTTGAAATGTGAAATATTTTCCTAATCCTTCACTTAAGTGCTTGTTTTTGTGAAAATCCTTACATACATGGAATGTTCATGATCCTGTTATACATTGAGATCAGCCATTTAGTTCTAAACATGATGTGCAAAAAGATTTCAAGTATGTGGGGGAGAGAAGCATCCTATGAGCAATTTCCATAATATATGTGCATTCACTTTCACCTCTGTATGCACAGATAGATGTTCCAATGAATGCACATAGTTTGGGAATAGTGCCTGCAGCATGTATGTTTTTGTCTCAGACTACCTGCAAAGCACTTGAATATATGGGATGGTAATTGTTGTTTGTACTCCTTTTTGCAGCAAACATTCAGGACAACAGCTTTTTGTCAGGAAGCAAGCTACCCTATGCAGGTCAAAATGCAAGATGGGGTTGGGTGAAGCATTTAAATCTACTTAAAACCAGAACGCTAGGCCCAAGCTTCAGTCATTCTTTTAACCACTTAATTCTGCCAGCTGCAAACTGTAAAGAATGAAGGTGAAAAGCAACTTTGCTCAGTATGGTTTCCTTGAGCACTTTACAAAGGCCTGGACTTTTAAAGTACTGTGAAGATTGTTAAGTTTGCATGAAGAGACAGACGCGGAGTGCTTCAAGCTCTTTGTTTATTAGTGACTACAGCTCAGAACGAACCCACTTTGGCTGGGCTGTGGCTGCTACTTATAGCCAGCAGCCGCAGTTGCCAGCCAATCAGAGTGCAGGGTTTTCCCGCAGTTTTTAAACCAATCATTTCTTACATTTTACAAGAACAGTTCAAACTAAACCAATGACTTTAAACCTGCATACATAACACCCCTCCCCACTAGGTTCAGTCCATACTCAAACCCCAGCCTATCTAATGTATTCTTTTAAATAGGTGGGACTCTTACGTGTACGTTGTGACCTACATGGTTCAGATGTTTTAAGGTTCTCACCTTGTGAGGAGGAAATGTGTCTGCTGACATTTCCTTACTAGGACTTGTAGTAATGGTAGAACCTGTTTGGTTACTACAACCTGGTCTCTCCTCCCAATCCATCTCCAACCCAATGTCAGCACCTAAATCAGGTAATGATGTGCAATCTTCCATTTGTGAAAATGGTTGTTGGTATTGTGACAGGTTTTGGGATGGTTCCTGTCGTGTTAGCTCGTTACACATGGGGTTGATTCTTGCTTGTTCATTACACTCATGATCCTCCCTTCCCCTAGAAGAGGCAGTAGGTATGGGAACCAGAGAGGAGCAAAAGCGATGCTCCTGAGGCAATCTGGATCTTAACTGATCAATGTGCCTGCTCCAGAGGACACCATCCTCCGTTTGTACCCTGTAAGACCTGGGGCCTGTGATTTGGGTTATCTCAGCAGGAATCCATAATGGTTCACCCATAAGGTTCTTAGCATAAACAGAATCACCCACAGTGAATGTGCGAATTTTGCTAGTGGAATCTAGTGGTGCGTTGGGTGCGTAAGTGGGATGAAGGCGATCAAGGGGAGACCTGAGTTTCCTACCCATCAACAATTCAGCTGGGGACAAATTAGTTGAGGGGTTGGGAGTGATATGCTGAACACTGAGAAGTTTTTCAACTCTCTCAGTGATATGCCCTGGACCCAATTGCTGAAGTTTTTCCTTGGTAAATCGTACCATACGTTCAGCCCGGCCGTTAGCGAAGGATGCCCAGGGGCTGTCAGGGCATGTCTGATACCCTGTTGTGCTAGATATGATTCAAAAGGTTGGATGTAAATTGAGGGACATTGTCAGAAACAAGCACATCAGGTAACCCATGAGTTACAAAAAGCTTTTTAAGATGTTTGATGACAGCTTCAGTTGTGGTGGATGCCATAGGGATAACCTCTAGCCATTTGGAATATGCATCAACTATAATAAGGAAAGTGTGCCCTCTGGTAGGGCCAGCAAAATCAATGTGAATCCTGGACCATGGGCCCCTAGGACATTCCCATTCCTGTGTGGGGGCAAGAGGTGGGGCAGGCCTGACTACCTGACAGTTGGGACAAGATGCAACCCAGTTTTCAACCATTTTGTCAATACCTGGCCACCATACATAACCCTGGCCAATCCCTTCATCTGACAATCCCAGGATGACCCTCATGTAACATTTCCAAAACCTCTTTTTGCAGTTTTGTAGGAATAACCACCCTGTTACCCCACAAAATACATCCTCTTAATACAGATAATTCAGTTTGCCTGGATTTAAAAGGTTGGGCAAGTTGAGGTAGATCTTGAAGAGGCCAACCTTTCTTAATCCAGCCTATAACAGGAGCCAATACAGTGTCTTTGGCAGTCTCTCTGGCAATTTCAGCAGCATGAACTGGAAGCTTGGCAACAGTTTCTAGGAAAAAGGTGTAAGTCTCAGGAGCAAAGTCCTCAGTGTGAGAAGGAAGTGGGCAGCGACTCAAAGCATCTGCATGCCCAATGTCTTTGCCAGGCCTGTGGATGAGTTTGTATGAATAAGCAGCAAGAAATTCAGTCCACCTCAGCATTCTTGGTGACAGGATAGTGGCGTAGGTTTGTCTCCTGCCACAATGCCTAACAGAGGTTTGTGATCTGTGACAATGGTAAATGTTCTCCCATATAAATACTCATGGAATTTCTTGACAGCTGCAACAATTGCCAAGGCTTCCTTGTCCAGTTGGCTGTAGTTCCTCTCTGCTTTGGTCAAGGTGCGAGAGTAAAATGCAATAGGAGCTTCCCTCCCGCTGGGAAGCCTGTGGCTCAAACCCCCCCCACTCCAAAAGGGGATGCATCACAAGTCAGTACAACAGGCAGATTCTCAGAGAACTGTATCAGTACAGCATCAGACGTGATTAGTCTTTTAATATTGTTAAATGCAGATTGTTCTTTTCTGCCCCAGACCCACGCAGACTTTTTGTCTAATAATCTGTGCAGTGGTTCTGCAATGGTTGCCTTCTGAGGTAGGAACATGTGATAAAAGTTAATGATTCCAAGGAAGGCTTGCAAATCTGTTTTACATTTTGGTCTAGGGGCTTCTTTGATTGCCTGAACCTTGGCATCTGTGGGGTGGATACCATGCTTGTCAATCATATAGCCCAAGAACTCAACCTTGTCAGTTCTAAGAGTGCATTTTTCTTCCTTGACTTTTAACCCGCTTTTTGAATCTGGTAAGGACTTCTCTGAGTCTCTCTTGTAACTGAGTGTCATTTTCAGCAGAGATTAACACATCATCAAAGTAAGGTACTACCCCTGGCAGTCCTTGGAGCATTCTTTCCATAAGGCTTTGGAAGATGCCTGGTGCCACGCTTACTCCAAACTGTAACCTTTTACATTTGAAAGCACCTCTATGAGTCACAATGGTTTGGGCCTCTGCAGTGGCATCATCAACTGTTAATTGTTGATATGCCTGGGCCAGATCCAATTTGGCAAAACTGTACCCCTGCCAAGTGAATGTAGTAAATGATGCACCACTGGAACTGGATATGCGCTCTGTTGAAGCGCATGGTTCAATGTCCCCTTATAGTCTCCACAGATTCTCACTGACCCATCAGTCTTGACTGGTGTGACTATGGGTGTCTCCCACCTGGAGTGGTCAGTGGGCTCTAAAACTCCTTGAGCTATTAGTTTATCTAATTGTGCATCAATTTTTTCCTTTAAGGCAAATGGGACCCTTCTGGGCTTTAAGCGAATTGGTGGCACCTTGGGATCTAGATTGAAAGTGATAGGGGTCCCCATATACTTGCCCAATCCATCGCTGAAGACCTCTGGAAACTCAGACTTCAAGGCCTCCTCCCATTCAGTGTTGCTCATGTGATTGATGCCAGTCACCTCGATGCCTAGTGGATTGAACCACTCAAGTCCCAGCAAGCTTGGGCGATCCTTGTCCACGATGGTCAGGGGCAAGCGTTTGGTGTGGCCTTTGAACTTCACGTTGAATTCTCTTGTTCCAACTACTGGAATCTTGTTCCCTTGGTAGTCTTTAAGAGTCAGTGCTTGCTTCTTGAAATGCTTCTTCTGAATGTTTGGGAGTAGTCTGTGAATAGTGTCCCATGACACCATAGATAAATATGAGCCTGAGTCCACTTCCATTTGGCAAGGCCTTCCTTCAATTAGTACCTTGACATGCACTTTTCTGTTATTGATAGAAGAAGAATGACCAATAGTTACTGTCTGATGAGTTTCATTCTTCCCCTTTGCTTCTGTGCTGCGCCCCATTTTCTCACTGAGGTTGTTGGGCTTGAATTCTTTGTCAGGAAACTTCCTTCTGTTGGGTGGAGTTCTGGATGATTTGCAGACTCTTGCTAGGTGTCCTCTTTTTTCACAACGGAGGCAGATGATATCTAGGAACTTGCATTCAGTGCGGGGTGGCTTCCCCACAACCTCTGCAGTAGAAATCTTGCCTCTTTCTTCCCAGGTCTTTCTTTTTCCGCTCCATTCTGAGTCTATAAATTCCTTCCTCCACCTCACTACAGTCTGACTCAGAATCTATTTGCTCACAATGAGTTGTTGTGGACTTTTCCACATCAGGATGGCTTGTGGCCTTGTTAATTTTCTTCATGGCTGCTGCTGAGGACTTGGTAGCTTCTGCTGAAGAGGCCTCTTCTATTGCTTCCTTCAGCGTGATCTTAGGTCTTAGTAATAACTTGCTCTGAAGCACCTTGTCTTTGAGGCCCAGAACAAATCGATCGCATGGTCTCTTCTAAATTGTTAAATTCACATGCACCCCAATGTCTCTTGAACTTGCCATGAAGTCATTTACGTTTTGCTTTCCCTTGATCGATGGTAAAACTCGTGTCTCTTAATGAGGCACGATACTTGTGGCGTAATGGGCTCTTAACAACTTTTCTAAGTCAGGCCATTCCATTACCTTCCGTCTGCAGCTCCCGCCAATGCCTTCGCCATCTTGAAAACTGCTGGACCGCAGTGCGTGAGAAAGACCGCCCTCTTCCGCTTCTCGGAAATGTCGGCAAGATCATTTCCTTCCAGATACATTTGGAAATGATCTGCATACGTCTCCCAGTCTTCTGCCGTCAGATTGAACGGGGCTGGGGGGGGTGTTCAGCACAGCCATCTCTCTCTTCTTCTGTTCCGCGTTGCCTTCTTCTTCAGGGAGATCCCACCTTCGTCGCCAGTGTTAAGTTTGCATGAAGAGACAGACGCGGAGTGCTTCAAGCTCTTTGTTTATTAGTGACTACAGCTCAGAACGAACCCACTTTGGCTGGGCTGCGGCTGCTACTTATAGCCAGCAGCCACAGTTGCCAGCCAATCAGAGTGCAGGGTTTTCCCGCACTTTTTAAACCAATCATTTCTTACATTTTACAAGAACAGTTCAAACTAAACCAATGACTTTAAACCTGCATACATAACAAAGATAACAAACAATATAACAAAAAGGCATCTTTCAGAAAAGAAAGTGTGATTCCCCAAGTTTCTCACCACCTGACTATCCTTTTCAGACAAAGAAGAAATACACATTTCTCAGGTTTTTATTCTACAGTCCAAGAGGGAAGATAACATTATCAATAGTTGGTGTCAGTATTCATCTGATGTGGTTACTGTGTTTTCAGTCTAGAATTAAAATGTGTTAGATGCTCTCTCAAGATGAAGCTCACCAGGTAGAGAAAATAAGGACAAAAGATGACAGATTTGCATAAAGAGATTACATATTAATAACCAGTATAAGAAATCCTTGATAACTTAGTAGTACAGAAATAATTAGTGTAAGTTTAAATGCAGATACTATATGTCAGATACTATATTTCCCTATATGTAGGGAAAAAGAACTTTTAATCAAGGACTATGAGTGTCCCCCTGCTCACTCATGATAGGTGACTTATCGCAGTGGTGGGATTCAAAATATTTTACTACCAGTTCTGTGGGCGTAGCTTGGGTGTGGCTTGGTGGGCATGGCATGGGAAGGATACTGCATGATCCCATCCCTCCCCACCCCACTAACCTGCTTTCCAGGTCCGTTCTCCTGTGCAGGGCAACCAAAGAAGACCCAGCCTATCATCTGGGACTCAGGAGGCATAGAATAGATGGGGACAGGGCCAGTCAGAGGTGGTATTTGCTGGTTCTCTGAACTACTCAAAATTTCTGCTACTGGATCTCCAGAACCTGTAACTCCAGAACTCAAAATTTCCGCTACCGGTTATCCAGAACCTGCTGAATACCACCTCTGACTTAAAAGCATTGTCTATTCCCGCTTCTGAAACTGGACTTAGATTAGATCATCTTCAAACAGAAGACTGCCCAACTGTCCTCTGACAGTCCTTCAGCATGGAACTAGCATCTGTAAAGCAGGACACTGGCCAATCCCTGATGGGATAAGCTTGATGAAATAATATAATATAAATATATCAACAGTTTGCAAATAGCATAGTAAACAAATGATTTCAAATGGTAAACACATAGAGATCAATCACATGCTTCTATGTATACAGTTAAATGTAAATACGGATAGATAGGCTATTATTATTACAATTTAAAATGAAGTTCACAAATGTCAGGTCATGGTGAATCCAGCATATCTAATTCCTAAGGAGATAAAGCTGCTAAGCAATTTTAAGGAGAAAACCTGTAAGCGTACTCTGCACTGAAGACAAATTCCTTGTGCGTCTAAACCAATTAAAGCTGTTCTATTCTATTCTATTCCACTCCACTCCACTCCACTCATGTGCCAAGTACTATCCTATTTCCACTTTTCATTCTATATATTACAGTGATGATATATCTTCAAAGATTAAAGCCCAGACTTGTTTCAGCTGAAATGTTATTAAACATTCTAAACACTCTCCCACACATACACATCAATTTTCACCAGCTACATGAGTTTTTGTGATTTTTTTTTTGAGGATGTGTGAATTTAGGCATTCAAATGGACCTTTCGGTTTGTGGAAGCCTATCAATTAGCAATATAACATTATTCAAAGAGGAAAGGGGGAAAGGAAAATGGATTTAAGGGGAAAAAAACTCATGCCCAAATTGCTCAGCTCTTAAATCAATGTCAATTTCTTTCTTTTTTTTTTTAAACAAATTTTATTCAATTTTTAACAATTTTTTAAAACAACTCTTTTCAGTAGACAGCATGTTCCCGGGTCATCACTTTTACATGCAAATATGACAGTAGATCTATATTCATTTTAAACATTTGACTTCACTTCTATTCCATTTTAGCGGACAAAGGGTGAAAGAAATTAATCCTAATCTCAAATCTTAATCTCAATCTGTATAGCCCCCCAGTTCATTTCAAGTTAATTGCAAATATACATATATATTTTAAAAACTTCATGTATAAATCTTACAAATAACAATATATTTGCCCATCATATTAAAAATAAAGTTCATCCATATCTATCCTTTAATTGTCTTCACATTGTTAATACTCTTTTATCATTTACAGAATTCTTTTATCCGTCAGATTTGCCCTTTCATCACATATTCTCTCCATAATTCTAAATCCGTACCAATGTTAACACAAGAATGAAAGAAAAAAAAAAACCTAGACTTGCCCCCCTTTTACTACTTTGAAAGTGACACCTCAGTGGTTAATATAGTAGCATAATCATAATCATTCTCTTTAAAACGAAAGATAGAGAAAAAAGAAAAAGAAAAAGGAGAAAAGCTCCCTTACAATATATCTCTAATCGGTCGGGTTCTGCAACACATATCCCCCCTAAGATTAATTTATAGTTCCAAAATAATAATAAAAATAGCTAATCTTGGTTATTGACAAATCTCATTTTAGGCATTTTCTAAGATCATTTCAATTAATTCAATTCATCTAATCATCATTTAGCTTTCTTTTGTGAATAAGAAATGAAAAATGTGACCTTTTACCAGTAAAATTGTCAGTAACCCCTATTGTTTTACACTTTTATAATTACAATATATTCTTATTACCATTTCTTCATGCAGAACCCCCTTTTAAATACGTTAACCATTGTCTCTATGCAAACAAGTTCCTTTCTTTATTATGTAATTCCCGTGTCTCTCTATCTTTTGTTCTTGTTTCTTGTTCCTTCTCCTCTCTTTTATCCCGCTATCCCCCTCTCTATCCAGTTTAAATCCCCTCTCTCTCTTTACCTTTCTGCTCTCTATCCTTCTGGACCTTTCTATCATGCCTAGTTTCATAAATGTTCCCCTTTTAATTATCTTCTTAAGTTTCATTTTTTGACCATCCTCCCTTTCCCTTTTATTTGTATTAATCTTTGTGTTAATTGTCTTCTTAAAATGGCTTTTGCTTGTGCTGGCTCCCTTCTCCTCCCTATTATCCTGCTCTCCCCTTCTCTATCCAGTTTGAATCCCTCTCTCTCTTTACCTTTCTGTTCCCTTTCCTTCTGAACCTTTCTAACATGCTTAATTTCGTAAATGTTCCCCTTTTAGATACTTTCTTAGGTTCCGTTTTTTAGCCACCCTTCCTTTCCCTTTTATTTGCATTAATCTTTGTATTAATTGTCTTTTTAAGATGGCTTTCTCTTGTGCTGGCTCCACCCTTTCCAAGGCTCCTTCTTTATTCAGCATTTGAATGCCCATATTTTCTGCAACATGCCAAGTTAGTTCAGTCACTTCCTGTAACAGTTCTTTCATACTTTTAAACTCCATTTTAATTCTTTGGATGACCACCAAAATTTTAATTTTCCTTATTTCTTCTTCTTCTTTAAATTTTCTATGATCCTAACCCAGGTCCAGAGTCTATATCAGTATCACCAATTAGTCCGGCAATCCGTCTTTGTGTATTCAGGCTTTCACTTTCTATAAGTCTTGTGTCTCTTTAAAATGTAACAACTCCAATCCACAAAGGAACAAGATAGTTTCTTACTTCTTTAGCTTCCAATTTTTCTCCACAAAGTGGCACTTTCTGCACAGAGTCTTAACCCTTTCCTTTTATTTTAATATTCAAAGTTTTCCAAGCCCCAAACTTAAGTTCTTAGGCTGGCTTCTTCCTTTCCCGGTTCGAAGCCCCTTATAGCTGTCAAAAATATTTTACTTATTTTTTCTTCACTTGGAACTGCGCCGCTTCTGTTTCTCTTTTTTAAAAACTCATATTTATCTTAATCCCGGGGTGCCTTGATCTTACCATCCGATACTCCCGGTTCCTCTGCTGTCGACTTCTCTCTTTCCTCCTGCACCAATCTTAATCCCGTTGAGACCTTCTCTTCGAGGTGGCCATTTTGACCACCACTTCTTGACGTCTTCGGAGGGAAAAAACCAGACCCAAAAGGGGGGAGATGCGGCTCCCCTCACTCTGGCTGGCAGATTTCCCTTTCTCCGCCGCCCCTACAAGGCAGCTTCAGCCCCGAACCTTGCAGGATCGGGGCTCTCCGGCAAGAGCCAGGCTGCGGTCGTGGGACGATCACAAACCGCCGCCTGTTCTCGAGAAGGCTCAACCCGGAAGTCAGAAATCAATGTCAATTTCTGAATTCTTTTAATTTAGGTCACAACAGGTCTCCAAATATTGCTCACTTATAACTCCAATTCTTCACCATTGCCCATGTTGGCTGGAGCTGTTGAGAGTTGAAGGTTTGCGACATCTGGAGATCTGTAAGTTTTACTTCTGCTGACCAATTCCTTTGCATCAGATCTTTGTGCCTAGTCCATGGCTTTAGTGCATACAACCTTAAGGTAATTCCTTATTTGTTTGTAAATTCTAAATCAGCAATTTTTAAATCTGTTCCCATTCCTGTCAATAGATTCAAGGTGTTGGTGACAACTTATAAAGTCCTACATGGCTTGGGTCCGGGGTACTTGCGGGAGCATCTCCTGCCGGCATCGCGTTCCGATCACCCGGTACGCTCCCACAGACAGGGCCTCCTTGGGATACCATCGACCAGACACTGTCAGTTGGCGGTCCCCAGGGGTAGGGCCTTCTCTATGGGAGCCCCCACCCTTTGGAACCAACTTCCCTTGGGCCTTCGTTTGGCCCCCAATCTCCGCTCCTTCTACCATGACCTTAAGACTTGGCTCTTTCAGCAGGCCAGTCTGGACTAACTAAGGGGGGGTGGGTTTGTTTTTAGGGGTTAAATTTTAATTGACTTTTAATTGTTTAGGCTTGTAATTAGTTTCTTTTTTATTGTAAATTTGTATGGATTTTATATGTTAGCTGCCCTGAGTCCTTAGGGAGAGAGGGTGGCATACAAGTCTAATAAAATAAATAAAAATAAATAATAATAATTTTCAGATCTCTGAAACTCCTCTGTGTCTGATGGGTTGATATGTATGCCAGTTGGCAAGACATTGTAGAGGCAGCCCATTGCTTTCCCTCACAGTTTTCCACATTTCATACATCAGTCTTGTGAGAACCTTGTCTTCTGTGTTCTTGACAATCTGTCATACAGGATAGTGGTGGGGGTGAGGAGTGGAAGAGACTGGTTTATGAATGGCATGGGAATGAGAAAGCTTGTAGACCTGGCTCTCCAGAGCTCTGCTTTTAGCCCATTGTTTAACAATATGACTTGTGTGGCAGCAACGTGCATAACAGAGGCCAATAAAGGCCCATACTCATGGGATGGATCAGCATTTAGACCTAATATTTCCTTTAAAATGTGCTGTTTAGATGAGATTCATAGCAGCTGGATAAGTTGACTGTCACTTTGCAGGGCATCAGTGTAGCCACTATGAGTGATGAAAACACCTCTGAATCATTTATGTTTGCACACTTCTCTCTGTTCCCAGGCAGATATCTTCAGAGGTCATAAATAGGTTATCAGTCATTTTCAGATTACAAGGAAAGACAGAGTGAAATAGGCAGTATTTCCAGATCACAGAGTGCAAGTTTATGCATAGGGGATAGGTTGAGAATAAGGTGCAAGTTTCTTCTAGAAAGTACCGGTAATATTTGTCCGAATGTCTTTGTTGGATAACCCACCATTTTATCCAAAACAAAAGCATTTCCATTTGAAAAACTGTCTTTCAATTTTTGTTCTTTGAAATGTTTTTATTATTTTGACATTCTAAAATCAGAATATTCAACCTGGTTAATTTACCATTTTTCTTTTTACAGAATCTCATGAAAGACTCTTATCTCAGCTACTAAGAATAAATGTGTAGCCCCAAATTAATTTCTCATCAGAAAATATTAAATATACACATTCAGGTTACTGAACTGACCTACTTAGGGGATATTTTGGGCTTCCCAAAAGGTTTTATGTCCTCCAATAGCAAATTTATTAAATGTGTGCATCAGCAGAAGTGTGCACACTATAGAAAAATTAGTTATTTAGATGTCCATGTTTACAATCAAGGCTTAAAAGATACTAGAATTTGATTAAATATTTCAGTACATTGGTCCCCATTGCTTAACATTAAAAAATGGAGAAAAGGCAGTTACATCAGAGGAGGATACAGGTATCAACATATTTGCTTATGCCTTTTAGTGTTTCAGTTTGATCAATTATGTGTGTTAAAGCATACAAGCATTTAAAGGGGCACTTCACAAACTATGTTAGTGTAAAAAAGACACTTTCATCAACGCAATAAATCTGGCACCCTTCAGAAGGCTCATGCAACTTATTAAAGGCGGTCCATAGCTATCAGCAAGCACACCTGCTTTGTGTCACTGATTGTCTTCACTGGAGAAAATCAGACTAGCCTTCAAACTGCATGAAACTTCCAGAGGACATGGCTTCTCTTAACTCTTCAAGATGTTGTAGAGTGCTATATTTGTATGAAATGCTTTGTCTTACAAAGTTTTACAGCTGTGCGGTGCTCTGGATTTAGTCTCTCAAAGGTGCTTCAGAAGGAGACTTACATGTGTGCTGTCTTGTATTCTAAAACCCTTTTGAAGATCAAATATGAAACTTTAAAATGAGGGTTGCAGGCAAGTTTGAGGGGACTATAATTGTTCCCATTGTGCCTGAGAGCATACAGCCTTTACTGAGCTGCTGCTACTGGAGTGGGCCATGCACAAGATTCATGTGCCAAGGATTTCTTTCACAACTTTTGTACACCTCTTGTAGATAAATGAGAGTCCAGTGTCCTGGGGAGGGGGGTTGCAATGGGAGGTCAATGCACTCGCCCTGCCTGAAGCTGATGAATATGAACAGTACCAGATTCCAGTGTGATGCTTCTCAGGAGAAGCCCAGAGAATCCACCACTGGAAAAGAGGTTTAGATCCTGGCCAAATCACCATGGGCAGCATTCAGGAGTGAGTTTATGACTGCTGCAGAAACTTTTGCTCTGAGCACAAAAGACCATCAAAAGACAGTTTCAGTCCCAGAAGCAAGTTATACCTATGATTCGATTGTGGCATATAAGTCAGTTTGTGCAGGCAGAGTGGGAGTACATCTTACCAGTGCATAGCTCTTTTTCATTAGAGATGGGTAATCAATATTATTGTGGAATCAAAGCAATACAAATTTTGAAGAGCCCTGCTATAAACTATAAAATTCGCTAAAATAATTAATAACTCTTAGTATGAACATACACTAATAAGAAGCAAGGACAAATTAAAAATGCAAATCTATCAAAAATCAATTCACACTAACCAAATGTTCCATTACCAAAGTCAAAACCCAAACTCCCACAAGAGGAACTGTGTAAAAACATTCAGGTGAAGACAAACACAGCAACCCAAACCATCTATACAACTTTGTCCAACAAAATGGATGCCTTTGCACTTTTATCAAAAAGTTCCTGACCAGTTAACACATTCCAGCACAATCAACACAGGCTATGAAAATGATAATAGTATCATATATCAAAAACATCTCAGAAAGAACCAGACTATTACAACCACACTACCATTACATATAAACCAACTAAAGCCCTCCAAAATATCTTAAACAAATTAAAGATGCAATAGCCCAAGGTGAAAACCTGGAGTCATCTACAACATACAGTATAAGGGCTGTAACAGCCATTAAGTAGTACAGGCAGGCAGAAGATTAGCAGAGTACATCCATGAACATTAACTAGCAGTCAGAAGACCTTACTCTCACAACATATGGACAGACTCAATCATAATTTCAACCAGGGAACTGCGGGCATCCTAGACTAAGCTAAATTCAAAATACTAAAAAAAATTCCTGGAAGTTTGCCATTCAGACAAATCAGCCATCAACAGATACACAGAAATAAACCTTATTCACAAATGATTAAAATGTGACCATTTAAAAAAGCTAAGAAGGAAACAAAAGGACCAGAACACATCTGTCTAGCAACTAATATTGTAGGAAAAGAGCAGGAAGTGCTGGGGGGTGAAGTTAAGCAAATGGTCATCAGCCTAGAGTTATTATGTTCCCACAAATGATCTAAGTACAACCCCTCTTGAATTCCTTTTGACTCTTATCTGGTACTAATTTAGTATTGAACATTAGTTGACTAGATTCTTGTGTATAGCAATAAATCTTCTTAATCTCAACATAATGTGCCTGATTCTTTGTGCCTGACAAATACCCAGATAAACAGGAATTAGCACCTGACAAACTATCAAGCAGAAAGCAATACTTTAATCAAAGAGCTATCAAAGAGAAAAATCACACTCCCACCCAGCAACCCCACATTATTTTGCACTGATGTTGTTACCTATGTTAGGTGGAAAAATATCTGCAAGCAAACAACCAAGCTCAGAGAGAAAGCCCCAAGAATTCCACTGATACGAAAGGAGATTCCTGGTATTCTAACAGTATTTAGGATAAATTGTTCAAGACAGAGATTAAATACAAATTTATCTATCTATCTATCTATCTATCTATCTATCTATCTATCTATCTATTTATTTATTTATTTATTTGACTTGTATGCTGCCCTCTCCAAAAGGACTCAGGGCGCTCACAGCTATAACCACACAATAAATTAATTAAATAAAACCATATTAAACAAACCAAGTCAAATTCATATAAAAACCCCACAATTTAAAACAAGATCACCCCACCCCCAGGAGGTCAGCACAGCCCAGACTGTCCAAACAGCCAGCTCTTTAAGTCATGGCAGAAGGTGCGAGATCAGGGGCAGACCCAGGGAAGCTGGTTCCACAAAGTGGGGCTGCCACAGAATAGGCCTTCCCCAGGACACTGCCAAGTGGCACTGGGTCACAGATGGTACCCCAAGAGCCCCTGTCTGTGGCTCGTAGGCGGTTGGCATTCGATGCCGGCAGGAGTCGTTCTCGTAAGTACCCTGGACCCATGCCTTGTAGGACTTCGAATGTTAATACCAGAACCTTGAATCTCACTCAGAGGGTAACTGGTAGCCAATGCAGGTCGCGCAGGGTGGTGTAACATGGGGTATCGGGAGGCTCCCATCACAACCTCTTGTGACGCATTCTGCACCAGCTGAAGCCTTCAGATGGTATGCAAGGGCAGTTCTAGATAGAGAGCATTACAGTAGTCGAGTTGAGAGATGACAAGTGCCTGAGTGATCGTGCGCAGGGCATCTCAGTCCAGATATGGGCACAACTGGTGAACCAGCCGGACCTGGGCAAAGGCCCCCCTGGCCACGGCTCCCACCTGCTCCTCTAACTTGAGCTGCGAATCCAGTAGGACCCCCAGGTTCCGTGCCCTGTCCATGGGGCAACACCTCTCCCCCCATGACCAAAGATGGAACCTCATGACTGGTCCGAGATGTTGGTATGCACAACCACTCTGTCTTGGCCGGATTGAGCCAAAGCATGTTCCTGTCCATCCAGATCCACACCGCATCCAGACAACGGGACATCACGGAGAGGACATCACTGATGTGGCCTGGGGTGGAGATGTATAATTGCATATCATCAGCATACTGATGATACTTCACCCCAAAGCCACGGATGATCTCACCCAGTGGCTTCATATAGATGTTGAACAAGAGGGGCGAGAGGACCGACCCCTGGAGTACCCCACAATTGAGAGACCTCAGAGTCGACCTCCACCCCCCTGCCAACACCAATTGCAGCATCCCGAGAGGTAGGAGGAGAACCACCGTAAAACAGTGCCTCCCACTCCCAACCCCTGAGATGCAACAAGATACCATGGTCGATGGTATCAAAAAGCTGAGAGATCTAACAGGACCAGGACAGAGGAGAATCCCCTGTCCGCACCCTAGAGAGATCATCAATCAGCATGACCAATGTCTCTGTGCTATACCTGGGCCAGAAGCCCAATGGTACAGATCCAGGTAGTCCGCTTCCTCCAGGAAAGAAACTGCTGTGCCACCACACTCTCAACAACCTTCGCTAAAAGCGAAGGTTGTAGACTGAGGAAGTTGTTCAATGTGGCTGGGTCCAGGGCAGGCTTCTTCAGGAGGGGCCTCACCACGCCTCTTTCAAGGCAGCAGGGAACAGCCCTCCTTAGCGGCGTTGACCACTGCCTGGAGCCAGCCACGTGACCTCCCTGGAGGCATAAACCAACCAGGAGGGGCACGGGTCCAATAAACATGTGGTGGAACTCAGCCGTCACATAATCCTGTCCACTTCATCCTCAGAAACAGGATCGAACTCAGTCCAGATCCGTTAGCCAGACCACTTGCATCCTCATCCTCAGACCACTGTAAGTTAGAGCACAACCCCTCCCGGATCCGACCGATCTTCTCCAGCAGATACTGACCAAATTCCTCAGCTCTACCCGCAAAGGATCCACTGCTACCCCGGGTGTAAGAGGGGCGGGTGACCCTAAACAGGGCAGCCGGGCAGTTATCTGCGGGTGCTATGAGAGCGGAGAAATAAACCCTTCGCCGCTCTCATAGCTACCAGGTAAGATCCTAATATGGGCTTTTAACTGGGCTCGGTGAACCAGGGCGGGTTGACCTCCATCTGCTCTCTAAGCCCCTTCTGCAGCGCTTCATCTCGGAGCTCCTTGGTATACCAGGGAGCTAACGAGATCTCGCGCCAGTAAGAGGGCATGGGGACAAATGAATATGGGTCAACAGTGATATGGTTATAAAAAAGTCGAAAATGGGTTCTGGTTGCATCAATAGAAATATACTTCCCAAATCATTGAAAGTAATCATTTAAATCTGTTCTGCTTTGATCCAATCCCATTTGAGTATAGGTCCATTTCTGGGTACCACATTTTTAAAAAGTTTCAAGGAGACTCAATTATACTGATTAATAATAACAACTGTCCAGGATTTCAGAAATGTTTTACCAGGTAAAGAGTTACAAGATAGGTCCTTGAATTCTTTTAGGGGGTACAGTATAGCAGGTCATGAGCTGTAGTTTCAGGAGCCCCTTTTCCACAGGGGCACAGTCACAACTGATAGAGGACAACTGATAGAGGACTTTTTTTTGTATTGGCCCTCCAAAAATGCTATGAGAAGAGCATGAAAGCATGGTAAAGTCAGTGCTGTTTGGAATTTGGAAACAGTCATGTGATGTAAATATCTTCCTGGTTTGTAAAAAGGAACTTGTTCAGAAAAATGTTCTTCGGTACTGACTGATCCTGTTGGACTTCCAGGTGTTTAATATGTTGTTTAAATCTGTTGACTATATGTTCATAACCCATCATTAAGAATGCTTCTTCACCTTCAACCAAGAATGTTGAAGTTTTTGTAAGATTGTCCTGTACCATACAGATTTGTAATTGTCCTCAATAAGGAAAGAACTCAAATGTCTGGGGTAAAAAACCAGTAACTTCAGCCTTGGTGCTATGACGCAGGTCCATGCACCCATTTCAACATTAAACAGCCCTGGTTCCTTACTTAATGCTACATTTGAAATTCAAAGCAACATCTATAATACTGCCTGTAGGAATTTAGATCAAACGCTTTCAAGAGGAGTAAAGGAAGTGTAAGTTCTTAGCCGGTCACCAAAAAGTAGTTGCACATGAGCCTTAGCCGAATATAATTTTGGTGATGCTAGGATATGTTGTGCTTTTCTGATAGCTCATTTAAGTCCAGTTAACATTTGTGATAGAAGTACTACATCATCTGCACACAACAAAGTTGCAATATGTCTGTTAATTGGGGGAGGGGTGATGTTCTAATTGATTTATTTTGGCCACAAGTGGATTTATGTACAGATTAAACTGCACGGGAGCTAAAACACATCCCTGCCTCACTCCTTTGTGAGTTGGAATCTTATTAGTATGGTGGTCTTGCATACTGCACCAAACTTACAAAGATTATGCATAAGCTGCAAAAACCATATATCAATGGTAGTATTCATAAGCTTAGTCCAATTAAGGAAACAGAAACTGACTCCTATAAAGATTTTACCAAACTGAGAAGACTTAGGCTTTAGAAGATTCAGAAGGAATATGACAATATTTTTCAAATGTCTGAAAGAATATCACACAGAAAAAGGCCAGGACCTGTTTTCTGTCATTCCAGAGGGTATGATACTGAATAATGGATACAAGTTTTAGGAAGAAAGATTCTGTTTTAATATTAAAAGGAATTCTTACAAGTAAGAGTAGCTTAACAATGAAACCAGTAGAAGGCACTGGGTATTTTCTGGCAGAAACTGGACAGCTATTCATCAAGGATGCTGTGATTTAGATTCCTACATGGTGTAGGGGATTGAACTTGTTGATATAAATGCCCTTCCAGCCCCAGGGTGGGAGCAAAGAGGCAGACTGAATTTCAATGGCTATCCCTTTTGTATATCACCACAAGCCCAATTCACAATCTTAATATAAATCATTTCCAAATAGATAACCATTTCATTCTGTAATAACAAATTCCATAATTAATGCAATATGTAAACCTTAAAAACAAGTTGTCTAAGGTTGCAATATTTCTGTGGAGATAAAGAATATAGTTGAAATGAATAGAGGGGAGAGCTTTTACCAAAGCAACATGAAGGTCTAACAGTGAAGAAGGTATGCATAAACGTCTCAGAGATAACCCTCCCTAATTCATGCATGAGTATAAGAGAGTGGGTAAACCATAATAAGACTTCTACTACTAAAATCAAACCAAATAAATTTAATTTTTAATGTTAAAGTAGAATTGATTTCTTGGTCTGACAGATTTTGGGACTGACAGATTTTAAGTAAATGATTCCACTTGATTGTATTTAGGAGTTTTCCAAAGGTAGATAAGTTGATCGTTGTAAAAGCTAGATAAGATTGTTGTTTGGCCTATTGCAGCATTCAGTTTTCCTAAATTGAAAGTTATTTAAATGTGCATGCGTATACAGAAAATAATAGAAAGAAAGAGTGATATAACACAAACTTACCAGTTCATTAAAGTTCAAATATATGCAAAATATGTATCAAAGCTGTTCATAAAATGGTGAGGATAAAATAATCATCCTGATTTTGGCAGGTTATATGTAAATACTGTAAAATATATTGCAAATCTGTGTTTGCTAAAATATTTAATTAGCTCTTGATGTAAGATAATTTGAGGTTAACGGGTTTCATTGATTATGGTCAGTTTGGTAATTACTGAAATGTTCCAACTGTATCCAAACCCCAGCACTGCCAAGAATGCTAAATATCAAACAAAGTCTTATTACTATGCAAAAGCTACATAGAGACAAGATCTCGGTTTGCCTCAGGAACAACTGACTCAAAACAAAATCTCAATTTTCTTAAAGCTTGAGTTAATAGTTGTTTGTTGCTGTAGCATGGGGAAAACAGAAGAAAAATAAATTCAAGGCCAGATATATTTGCAAAGGAGTTGGATTTTCTTTCTTTCGCGCTGCCTCCTTGTGAACATGGAGATTTAAGTATAAAGTATTACAAAGATCGCTTCACCTTCAATTGTTGCAAGCAGAAGTAATATGATTTACTAACCTTTTTTTATATGTTATTTATCTGTTCCAGATTTTTTGTTTACTTTTCAAGCCAAATTTGACTCCCAAAGCACTTTAAAGAAATTTATAATGTCACCGGCAAATGCATATATGTATGTACACATACTCTGCAATCAGAACTACAAAATAAAATATATACAGTATCTGAAAGAGACTAAATGAGTGCCAGAGGCATGGAAATCAGATGAATGACAAAACAAAACACTAAGGTCCATAGTTAATAGGCACTGCATGCAACTCTCATATCCAAACGGATCATGTCATGCAGGTTTTATTGCTGAGGTGAAGGCAGTAAAAAACAAGAGCTAATCTTTATATTCTAGCCTTTTCTCTTCTGCTCTCCCAGGGCAGGAAGCAGCTTCTTTCTGGCTGGGTAGAGGACACAAGCTCCCTGCAGTAGCAGCCAGATAGATCTTT
>CM019149.1:124388997-124441622 GCA_009733165.1 Naja naja | reverse complement strand
AGGAAGCAAGCTTACCCTATGCAGGTCAAAATGCAAGAGGGTTGGGTGAAGAATTTAAATCTACTTAAAAACCAGAAGGCTAGGCCCAAGTTCAGTCATTCTTTACCACTTAATTTTGCCAGCGCAAACTGTAAAGAACGAAGGTGAAAGCAACTTTGCTTCAGTAGGGTTTCATTGACATTTACCAAAGGCCTGGACTCTTTAAAGTACGGTGAAGATTGTTAAGTTTGCATGAAGAGACAGACGCGGAGTGCTTCAAGCTCTTTGTTTATTAGTGACTACAGCTCAGAACGAACCCACTTTGGCTGGGCTGCGGCTGCTACTTATAGCCAGCAGCCGCAGTTGCCAGCCAATCAGAGTGCAGGGTTTTCCCGCACTTTTTAAACCAATCATTTTTACATTTTACAAGAACAGTTCAAACTAAACCAATGACTTTAAACCTGCATACATAAACCCTCCCCACTAGGTTCAGTCGATACTCAAACCCCAGCCTATCTAATGTATTCTTTTAAATAGGTGGGGCTCTTACGTGTACGTTGAGACCTACGTGGTTCAGATGTTTTAAGGTTCTCACCTTGTGAGGGAGGAAATGTGTCTGCTGACATTTCCTTACTAGGACTTGTAGTAATGGTAGAACCTGTTTGGTTACTACAACCTGGTCTCCCAATCCATCTCCAACCCAATGTCAGCACCTAAATCAGGTATGATGTGCAATCTTCCATTTGTGAAAATGGTTGTTGGTATTGTGACAGGTTTTGGGATGGTTCCTGTCGTGTTAGCTCGTTACACATGGGGTTGATTCTTGCTTGTTCATTACACTCATGATCCTCCCCTTCCCCCTAGAAGAGGCAGTAGGTATGGGAACCAGAGAGGAGCAAAGCGATGCTCCTGAGGCAATCTGGATCTTAACTGATCAATGTGCCTGCTCCAGAGGACACCATCCTCCGTTTGTACCCTGTAAGACCTGGGGCCTGTGATTTGGGTTATCTCAGCAGGAATCCATAATGGTTCACCCATAAGGTTCTTAGCATAAACAGAATCACCCACAGTGAATGTGCGAATTTGCTAGTGGAATCTAGTGGTGCGTTGGGTGCGTAAGTGGGATGAAGGCGATCAAGGGGAGACCTGAGTTTCCTACCCATCAACAATTCAGCTGGGGACAAATTAGTTGAGGGTTGGGAGTGATATGCTGAACACTGAGAAGTTTTTCAACTCTCTCAGTGATATCCCCTGGACCCAATTGCTGAAGTTTTTCCTTGGTAAATCACCATCGTTCAGCCCGGCCGTTAGCCGAAGGATGCCAGGGGCTGTCAGGGCATGTCTGATACCCTGTTGTGCTAGATATGATTCAAAAAGGTTGGATGTAAATTGAGGGCCATTGTCAGAAACAAGCACATCAGGTAACCCATGAGTTACAAAAAGCTTTTTAAGATGTTGATGACAGCTTCAGTTGTGGTGGATGCCATAGGGATAACCTCTAGCCATTTGGAATATGCATCAACTATAATAAGGAAAGTGTGCCCTCTGGTAGGGCCAGCAAAATCAATGAATCCTGGACCATGGGCCCCTAGGACATTCCCATTCCTGTGTGGGGAAGAGGTGGGGCAGGCCTGACTACCTGACAGTTGGGACAAGATGCAACCAGTTTTCACCATTTTGTAATACCTGGCCACCATACATAACTCCTGGCCAATCCCTTCATCCTGACAATACCAGGATGACCCTCATGTAACATTTCCAAAACCTCTTTTTGCAGTTTTGTAGGAATAACCACCCTGTTACCCACAAAATACATCCTCTTAATACAGATAATTCAGTTTGCCTGGATTTAAAAGGTTGGGCAAGTTGAGGTAGATCTTGAAGAGGCCAACCTTCTTAATCCAGCCTATAACAGGAGCCAATACAGTGTCTTTGGCAGTCTCTCTGGCAATTTCAGCAGCATGAACTGGAAGCTTGGCAACAGTTTCTAGGAAAAAGGTGTAAGTCTCAGGAGCAAAGTCCTCAGTGTGAGAAGGAAGTGGGCAGCGACTCAAAGCATCTGCATGCCCAATGTCTTTGCCAGGCCTGTGGATGAGTTTGTATGAATAAGCAGCAAGAAATTCAGTCCACCTCAGCATTCTTGGTGACAGGATAGTGGGCGTAGGTTTGTCTCCTGCCACAATGCCTAACAGAGGTTTGTGATCTGTGACAATGGTAAATGTTCTCCATATAAATACTCATGGAATTTCTTGACAGCTGCAACAATTGCCAAGGCTTCCTTGTCCAGTTGGCTGTAGTTCCTCTCTGCTTTGGTCAAGGTGCAAGAGTAAAATGCAATAGGAGCTTCCTCCCGCTGGGAAGCCTGTGGCTCAAACCCCCCACTCCAAAAGGGATGCATCACAAGTCAGTACAACAGGCAGATTCTCAGAGAACTGTATCAGTACAGCATCAGACGTGATTAGTCTTTAATATTGTTAAATGCAGATTGTTCTTTTCTGCCCCAGACCCACGCAGGCTTTTTGTCTAATAATCTGTGCAGTGGTTCTGCAATGGTTGCCTTCTGAGGTAGGAACATGTGATAAAAGTTAATGATTCAAGGAAGGCTTGCAAATCTGTTTTACATTTTGGTCTAGGGGCTTCTTTGATTGCCTGAACCTTGGCATCTGTGGGTGGATACCATGCTTGTCAATCATATAGCCCAAGAACTCAACCTTGTCAGTTCTAAGAGTGCATTTTTCTTCCTTGACTTTTAACCCACTTTTTGAATCTGGTAAGGACTTCTCTGAGTCTCTCTTGTAACTGAGTGTCATTTTCAGCAGAGATTAACACATCATCAAAGTAAGGTACTACCCCTGGCAGTCCTTGGAGCATCCTTTCCATAAGGCTTTGGAAGATGCCTGGTGCCACGCTTACTCCAAACTGTAACCTTTTACATTTGAAAGCACCTCTATGAGTCACAATGGTTTGGGCCTCTGCAGTGGCATCATCAACTGTTAATTGTTGATATGCCTGGGCCAGATCCAATTTGGCAAGACTGTACCCCTGCCAAGTGAATGTAGTAAATGATGCACCACTGGAACTGGATATGCGCTCTGTTGAAGCGCATGGTTCAATGTCCCCTTATAGTCTCCACAGATTCTCACTGACCCATCAGTCTTGACTGGTGTGACTATGGGTGTCTCCCACCTGGAGTGGTCAGCGGGCTCTAAAACTCCTTGAGCTATTAGTTTATCTAATTGTGCATCAATTTTTTCCTTTAAGGCAAATGGGACCCTTCTGGGCTTTAAGCGAATTGGTGGCACCTTGGGATCTAGATTGAAAGTGATAGGGGTCCCCATATACTTGCCCAATCCATCGCTGAAGACCTCTGGAAACTCAGACTTCAAGGCCTCCTCCCATTCAGTGTTGCTCATGTGATTGATGCCAGTCACCTCGATGCCTAGTGGATTGAACCACTCAAGTCCCAGCAAGCTTGGGCGATCCTTGTCCACGATGGTCAGGGGCAAGCGTTTGGTGTGGCCTTTGAAATTCACGTGGAATTCTCTTGTTCCAACTACTGAAATCTTGTTCCCTTGGTAGTCTTTAAGAGTCAGTGCTTGCTTCTTGAAATGCTTCTTCTGAATGTTTGGGAGTAGCCTGTGAATAGTGTCCCATGACACCATAGATAAATATGAGCCTGAGTCCACTTCCATTTGGCAAGGCCTTCCTTCAATTAGTACCTTGACATGCACTTTTCTGTTATTGATAGAAGAAGAATGACCAATAGTTACTGTCTGATGAGTTTCATTCTTCCCTTTGCTTCTGTGCTGCGCCCCATTTTCTCACTGAGGTTGTTGGGCTTGAATTCTTTGTCAGGAAACTTCCTTCTGTTGGGTGGAGTTCTGGATGATTTGCAGACTCTTGCTAGGTGTCCTCTTTTTTCACAACGGAGGCAGATGGTATCTAGGAACTTGCATTCAGTGCGGGGTGGCTTCCCCCACAACCTCTGCAGTAGAAATCTTGCCTCTTTCTTCCCAGGTCTTTCTTTTCCGCTCCATTCTGAGTCTATAAATTCCTTCCTCCACCTCACTACAGTCTGACTCAGAATCTATTTGCTCACAATGAGTTGCTGTGGACTTTTCCACATCAGGATGGCTTGTGGCCTTGTTAATTTTCTTCATGGCTGCTGCTGAGGACTTGGTAGCTTCTGCTGAAGAGGCCTCTTCTATTGCTTCCTTCAGCGTGATCTTAGGTCTTAGTAATAACTTGCTCTGAAGCACCTTGTCTTTAAGGCCCAGAACAAATCGATCGCGCATGGCCTCTTCTAAATTGTTAAATTCACATGCACCCCAATGTCTCTTAAACTTGCCATGAAGTCATTTACGTTTTCGCTTTCCCCTTGATCCCGATGGTAAAACTCGTGTCTCTTAATGAGGCACGATACTTGTGGGCGTAATGGGCTCTTAACAACTTTTCTAAGTCAGGCCATTCCATTACCTTCACGTCTGCAGCTCCCGCCAATGCCTTCGCCATCTTGAAAACTGCTGGACCGCAGTGCGTGAGAAAGACCGCCCTCTTCCGCTTCGGAAATGTCGGCAAGATCATTTCCTTCCAGATACATTTGGAAACGATCTGCATACGTCTCCCAGTCTTCTGCCGTCAGATTAACGGGGCTGGGGGGTGTTCAGCACAGCCATCTCTCTCTTCTTCTGTTCCGCGTTGCCTTCTTCTTCAGGGAGATCCCACCTTCGTCGCCAGTGTTAAGTTTGCATGAAGAGACAGCGCGGAGTGCTTCAAGCTCTTTGTTTATTAGTGACTACAGCTCAGAACGAACCCACTTTGGCTGGGCTGCGGCTGCTACTTATAGCCAGCAGCCACAGTTGCCAGCCAATCAGAGTGCAGGGTTTTCCCGCACTTTTAAACCAATCATTTCTTACATTTTACAAGAACAGTTCAAACTAAACCAATGACTTTAAACCTGCATACATAACAAGATAACAAACAATATAACAAAAGGCATCTTTCAGAAAAGAAAGTGTGATTCCCCATGTTTCTCACCACCTGACTATCCTTTTCAGACAAAGAAGAAATACACATTTCTCAGGTTTTTATTCTACAGTCCAAGGGAAGATAACATTATCAATAGTTGGTGTCAGTATTCATCTGATGTGGTTACTGTGTTTCAGTCTAGAATTAAAATGTGTTAGATGCTCTCTCAAGATGAAGCTCACCAGGTAGAGAAAATAAGGACAAAAGATGACAGATTTGCATAAAGAGATTACATATTAATAACCAGTATAAGAGATCTGATAACTTAGTAGTACAGAAATAATTAGTGTAAGTTTAAATGCAGATACTATATGTCAGATACTATATTTCCCTATATGTAGGAAAAGAACTTTTAATCAAGGACTATGAGTGTCCCCTGCTCACTCATGATAGGTGACTTATCGCAGTGGTGGGATTCAAAATATTTTACTACCAGTTCTGTGGGCGTAGCTTGGGTGTGGCTTGGTGGGCATGGCATGGGAAGGATACTGCATGATCCCATCCCTCCCCACCCCACTAACCTGCTTTCCAGGTCCGTTCTCCTGTGCAGGGCAACCAAAGAAGACCCAGCCTATCATCTGGGACTCAGGAGGCATAGAATAGATGGGGACAGGGCCAGTCAGAGGTGGTATTTGCTGGTTCTCTGAACTACTCAAAATTTCTGCTACTGGATCTCCAGAACCTGTAACTCCAGAACTCAAAATTTCCGCTACGGTTATCCAGAACCTGCTGAATACCACCTCTGACTTAAAAGCATTGTCTATTCCCGCTTCTGAAACTGGACTTAGATTAGATCATCTTCAAACAGAAGACTGCCCAACTGTCCTCTGACAGTCCTTCAGCATGGAACTAGCATCTGTAAAGCAGGACACTGGCCAATCCCTGATGGGATAAGCTTGATGAAATAATATAATATAAATATATCAACAGTTTGCAAATAGCATAGTAAACAAATGATTTCAAATGGTAAACACATAGAGATCAATCACATGCTTCTATGTATACAGTTAAATGTAAATACGGATAGATAGACTATTATTATTACAATTTAAAATGAAGTTCACAAATGTCAGGTCATGGTGAATCCAGCATATCTAATTCCTAAGGAGATAAAGCTGCTAAGCAATTTTAAGGAGAAAACCTGTAAGCGTACTCTGCACTGAGACAAATTCCTTGTGCGTCTAAACCAATTAAAGCTGTTCTATTCTATTCTATTCCACTCCACTCCACTCCACTCATGTGCCAAGTACTATCCTATTTCCACTTTTCATTCTATATATTACAGTGATGATATATCTTCAAAGATTAAAGCCCAGACTTGTTTCAGCTGAAATGTTATTAAACATTCTAAACACTCTCCCACACATACACATCAATTTTCACCAGCTACATGAGTTTTTTGTGATTTTTTTTTTTTGAGGATGTGTGAATTTAGGCATTCAAATGGACCTTTCGGTTTGTGGAAGCCTATCAATTAGCAATATAACATTATTCAAAGAGGAAAGGGGGAAAGGAAAATGGATTTAAGGGGAAAAAAACTCATGCCCAAATTGCTCAGCTCTTAAATCAATGTCAATTTCTGAATTCTTTTAATTTAGGTCACAACAGGTCTCCAAATATTGCTCACTTATAACTCCAATTCTTCACCATTGCCCATGTTGGCTGGAGCTGTTGAGAGTTGAAGGTTTGCGACATCTGGAGATCTGTAAGTTTTACTTCTGCTGACCAATTCCTTTGCATCAGATCTTTGTGCCTAGTCCATGGCTTTAGTGCATACAACCTTAAGGTAATTCCTTATTTGTTTGTAAATTCTAAATCAGCAATTTTAAATCTGTTCCCATTCCTGTCAATAGATTCAAGGTGTTGGTGACAACTTATAAAGTCCTACATGGCTTGGGTCCGGGTACTTGGGAGCATCTCCTGCCGGCATCGCGTTCCGATCACCCGTGCTCCCACAGACAGGGCCTCCTTGGGATACCATCGACCAGACACTGTTGGTTGGTGGTCCCAGGGTAGGGCCTTCTCTATGGGAGCCCCACCCTTTGGAACCAACTTCCCTTGGGCCTTCGTTTGGCCCCCAATCTCCGCTCCTTCTACGTGACCTTAAGACTTGGCTCTTTCAGCAGGCCAGTTTGGACTAACTAAGGGGGGGTGGGTTTGTTTTTAGGGGTTAAATTTTAATTGACTTTTAATTGTTTAGGCTTGTAATTAGTTTCTTTTTATTGTAAATTTGTATGGATTTTATATGTTAGCCGCCCTGAGTCCTTAGGGAGAGAGGGCAGCATACAAGTCTAATAAAATAAATAAAAATAAATAATAATAATTTTCAGATCTCTGAAACTCCTCTGTGTCTGATGGGTTGATATGTATGCCAGTTGGCAAGACATTGTAGAGGCAGCCCATTGCTTTCCCTCTCACAGTTTTCCACATTTCATACATCAGTCTTGTGAGAACCTTGTCTTCTGTGTTCTTGACAATCTGTCATACAGGATAGTGGTGGGGGTGAGGAGTGGAAGAGACTGGTTTGTGAATGGCATGGGAATGGGAAAGCTTGTAGACCTGGCTCTCCAGAGCTCTGCTTTTAGCCCACTGTTTAACAATATGACTTGTGTGGCAGCAACGTGCATAACAGAGGCCAATAAAGGCCCATACTCATGGGATGGATCAGCATTTAGACCTAATATTTCCTTTAAAATGTGCTGTTTAGATGAGATTCATAGCAGCTGGATAAGTTGACTGTCACTTTGCAGGGCATCAGTGTAGCCACTATGAGTGATGAAAACACCTCTGAATCATTTATGTTTGCACACTTCTCGCTGTTCCTAGGCAGATATCTTCAGAGGTCATAAATAGGTTATCAGTCATTTTCAGATTACAAGGAAAGACAGAGTGAAATAGGCAGTATTTCCAGATCACAGAGTGCAAGTTTATGCATAGGGATAGGTTGAGAATAAGGTGCAAGTTTCTTCTAGAAAGTACCGTAATATTTGTCCGAATGTCTTTGTTGGATAACCCACCATTTTATCCAAAACAAAAGCATTTCCATTTGAAAAACTGTCTTTCAAGTTTTGTTCTTTGAAATGTCTTTATTATTTTGACATTCTAAAATCAGAATATTCAACCTGGTTAATTTACCATTTTTCTTTTTACAGAATCTCATGAAAGACTCTTATCTCAGCTACTAAGAATAAATGTGTAGCCCCAAATTATTTTCTCATCAGAAAATATTAAATATACACATTCAGGTTACTGAACTGACCTACTTAGGGGATATTTTGGGCTTCCCAAAAGGTTTTATGTCCTCCAATAGCAAATTTATTAAATGTGTGCATCAGCAGAGGTGTGCACACTATAGAAAAATTAGTTATTTAGATGTCCATGTTTACAATCAAGGCTTAAAAAATACTAGAATTTGATTAAATAGTTCAGTACATTGGTCCCCATTGCTTAACATTAAAAAAATGGAGAAAAGGCAGTTACATCAGAGGAGGATACAGGTATCAACATATTTGCTTATGCCTTTTAGTGTTTCAGTTTGATCAATTATGTGTGTTAAAGCATACAAGCATTTAAAGGGGCACTTCACAAACTATGTTAGTGTAAAAAAGACACTTTCATCAACGCAATAAATCTGGCACCCTTCAGAAGGCTCATGCAACTTATTAAAGGCAGTCCATAGCTGTCAGCAACCACACCTGCTTTGTATCACTGATTGTCTTCACTGGAGAAAATCAGACTAGCCTTCAAACTGCATGAAACTTCCAGAGGACATGGCTTCTCTTAACTCTTCAAGATGTTGTAGAGTGCTATATTTGTATGAAATGCTTTGTCTTACAAAGTTTTACAGCTGTGCGATGCTCTGGATTTAGTCTCTCAAAGGTGCTTCAGAAGGAGACTTACATGTGTGCTGTCTTGTATTCTAAAACCCCTTTTGAAGATCAAATATGAAACTTTAAAAATGAGGGTTGCAGGCAAGTTTGAGGGGGACTATAATTGTTCCCATTGTGCCTGAGAGCATACAGCCTTTACTGAGCTGCTGCTACTGGAGTGGGCCATGCACAAGATTCATGTGCCAAGGATTTCTTTCACAGCTTTTGTACACCTCTTGTAGATAAATGAGAGTCCAGTGTCCTGGGGGGGGGGTTTGCAATGGGAGGTCAATGCACTCGCCCTGCCTGAAGCTGATGAATATGAACAGTACCAGATTCCAGTGTGATGCTTCTCAGGAGAAGCCCAGAGAATCCACCACTGGAAAAGAGGTTTAGATCCTGGCCAAATCACCATGGGCAGCATTCAGGAGTGAGTTTATGACTGCTGCAGAAACTTTTGCTCTGAGCACAAAAGACCATCAAAAGACAGTTTCAGTCCCAGAAGCAAGTTATACCTATGATTTGATTGTGGCATATAAGTCAGTTTGTGCAGGCAGAGTGGGAGTACATCTTACCAGTGCATAGCTCTTTTTCATTAGAGATGGGTAATCAATATTATTGTGGAATCAAAGCAATACAAATTTTGAAGAGCCCTGCTGTTATGTATGTAGATTTGAATGTTATTGGTTTATTTGAACTGTTCTTGTAAAATGTCAAATGGTATTGGTTTAAATAGTGCGGGAAGAAACCCTGCACTCCCATTGGCTGGCAGCTATGGCTGCAGGCTATAAGAAGCAGCCGTAGCCAAGCCAGAACGGGGTCCATTCGAGCTGTAGTCACTAATAAACTTCTTTGCTGGAACTCCTCGCGTCTGACTCTTCATGCAAACTTAACACTGGCGACGAGGTGGGATTTCCTGAGAGAAGACGACGCACGAACAAGCAACTGAGCGAGATGGCTGCGCTGAACACCCCCAGCACCGTTCGATCCGGCGACGGAAGACTGGGAATCGTATGCGGATCGTTTCCACATGTTCCTGGAGGGGAACGATCTCGCCGCATCCCCGAGAGACGGAAGAGGGCGGTCTTCTCACGCACTGCGGTCCGGCAGTCTCAAAATGGCGAAGGCTTGCGGGAGCAGCAGAGCTGAAGGTAATGGAATGGCCCGATTTAGAGAAACTTTTAAGAGCCCATTACCCACAAGTATCGGCCTCATTAAGAGACACGAATTTTACCGTCGGGATCAAGGGGATAGCGAGAATGTTAATGACTTCGTGGCAAGTTTAAGGGACATTGGGGGTGCTTGTGACTTTACCAACTTAGAAGAGGCCATGCGTGATCGGTTTGTTTTAGGCCTAAAAGATAAGGTCTTACAAAGCAAACTTTAATGAAACCTAAGATCACGTTTAAAGAGGCCATTGAAGAAGCTGTTTCAGCGGAAGCCACCAAGTCCTCAGCGCGGCCATGAAAAAGATTAACAAGGCCTCAAGCCAGGCCTCAAGCCATTCTGATGGGGAAAAATCCACAACAGCTCATTGCGAACAAATAGACTCTGATTCTGATGGCAGTGAGACAGAGGAGGGGATTTTTAAACTCAGAATGGAGAAGAAAAGAAAAGACTCTGGGAAAAACAGGCAAGGGTTCTATTGCAGAGGCTGTGGGGGGGGGCCACCCCCACACTGAATGCAAGTTCTTTGACTCCATTTGCCTACGTTGCTAGAGAAACGGGTCACATAGCCAGAGTCTGCAAATCATCCAGAACTCCACCAGTTAGGAAGAAATTTCCTGATAGAGACTTTAAGCCCAACAATTTCCTTGAAAAAATGGGGCGAAATTTAGAAGCAAATGGCAAGAATGAAACTCACCAAACAATCACTATTGGTCATTCTTCACCCTTAAATAGCAGAAAAGTACATGTGAAGGTGTTTATTGAAGGAAGGCCTTGCCAAATGGAAGTGGACTCAGGCTCTTATTTATCTATGGTGTCATGGGACACTATCCACAGACTCTTTCCCAAAATTCAGAAAAGCATTTCCAGAAGCAAGCACTGACTCTCAAAGACTACCAAGGGAACAAGATTCCAGTAGTTGGAGCGAGAGATTTCAACGTGCAGTTTAAAGGCCACACCAAACGTTTGCCCCTGACCATCGTGGACAAGGATCGCCCAAGTTTGCTGGGACTTGAGTGGTTCAAGCCACTTGGCATCGAGGTGACTGGCATCCATCATGTGAGCAGTTCTGACTGGGAAGAGTCCTTGAAGTCTGAGTTTCCAGAGGTCTTCAGCGAAGGACTGGGCAAGTATATGGGGACCCCTATTGCTTTCAGTTTAGACCCCAAGGTGCCCCCAATTCGTTTAAAGCCCAGGAGGGTCCCATTTGCTTTAAAGGAAAAATTGATGCACAATTAGATAAGCTCATTGCTCAAGGGGTTTTAGAGCCTACTGACCACTCCAGATGGGAAACACCCATAGTCACACCAGTCAAGGCTGATGGGTCAGTGAGAATCTGTGGTGACTACAAGGGGACACTTAACCATGCGCTGCAGCAGAGCGCATATCCTGTACCAGTTGTGCATCATCTGCTCCATTCCCTTGGCAGGGGTACAGTATTTGCTAAACTGGATTTAGCTCAGGCATATCAACAATTAACAGTTGATGATGCCACTGCAGAGGCACAAACAATTGTGACTCATAGAGGTGCCTTCAAATGTAAAAGACTACAATTTGGAGTAAGCGTGGCACCTGGCATTTTTCAAAGCCTTATGGAAAGAATGTTGCAAGGACTGCCAGGGGTAGTGCCTTATTTTGATGATGTATTAATCTCTGCTGAAAATGACACTCAGCTTCAAGAAAGACTCAGAGAAGTCCTTACCAGATTCAGAAAAGCGGGTTTAAAAGTCAAGGAAGACAAATGTACACTCAAAACAGACAGAGTTGAGTTCCTGGGGTATATGATTGACAAGCATGGCATCCATCCTACTGATGCCAAGGTTAAAGCAATCAAGGAAGCCCCTAAACCTCGATGCAAGGCAGATTTGCAAGCCTTCCTTGGACTTATTAACTTTACCACATGTTTCTACCTCACAAAGCATCTATTGCTGAGCCCTTACATCGCCTGCTTGATAAGAAAGCTGTTTGGATCTGGGGGCGGAAGGAACAGTCAGCATTTAACAGTATTAAGAGACTAATCACGTCTGATGCTGTGTTGATACAATTCTCTGAGAATTTGCCTGTTGTTCTGACTTGTGATGCATCCCCTTTTGGAGTGGGGGTTTGAGTCACAGGCTTCCCAATGGAAGGGAAGCCCCAATTGCATTTTACTCTCGCACTTTGTCCAAAGCAGAGAGGAATTATAGCCAATTGGACAAGGAGGCTTTAGCAGTTGTTGCAGCTGTTAAGAAATTTCATGAATATCTGTATGGCAGGTCATTCACCATTGTTACAGATCACAAACCTTTATTAGGCATTGTGGCAGGAGACAAACCTACACCTAATATCCTGTCACCAAGAATGCTGAGGTGGACTGAATTTCTTGCAGCCTATTCATACAAACTGATTCACAGGCCTGGCAAGGACATTGGACATGCTGATGCACTGAGTCGTTGCCCACTACCTTGCCACAAGGAGGACTTTGAACTTGAAACTCACACCTTTTTCCTGGAGACCGTAGCTAAGCTTCCAGTCCATGCTGCTGAGATTGCCAGAGAAACTACCAAAGATGCTGTATTAGCACCTGTTATGGGCTGGATTAAGAAAGGTTGGCCTCTTCAAGATCTACCTCACCTTGCCCAACCTTTTAAGTCCAGGCAAACTGAATTATCTGTATTAAGAGGATGTATTTTGTGGGGTAACAGGGTGGTTATTCCTGCAAAACTGCAAAGGGAGGTTTTGGAAATGTTACATGAGGGTCATCCTGGGATTGTAAGGATGAAAGGTTTGGCCAGGAGTTATGTATGGTGGCCAGGTATTGACAAAATGGTTGAAAACTGGGTAGCATCTTGTCCCAATTGCCAGGTAGTCAGGCCTGCCCCACCTCACGCCCCCACACAGGAATGGGAATGTCCTAGGGGCCCATGGTCTAGAATCCACATTGATTTTGCAGGCCCTACAAGAGGGCACACTTTTCTAGTGCTAGTAGATGCATACTCTAAATGGCTAGAGGTAATTCCCATGACATCCACTACAACTGAGGCTGTCATCAAGCAGCTCAGAAAATTATTTGTCACCCATGGGTTACCAGATGTCCTTGTTTCTGACAATGGCCCTCAATTCACATCTAACATTTTTGATCCTTTCTAGCTCAACAGGGCATCAGACATGCCCTCACTGCCCCTGGGCACCCTTCAGCCAATGGCCGGGCTGAACGCATGGTACGCTTCACCAAAGAGAAGCTTCAGCAGCTGGGTCCTGGGGACATCACTGAGAAGCTTGAAAAACTTCTTAGTGTTCAACACATCACTCCTAGCCCATCAAATAACTTGTCCCCAGCAGAGTTGTTGATGGGCAGGAAACTTAGGTCTTCCCTTGACCGCCTTCATCCCACTTACGCACCCAACGCACCACTGGATTCCACTTCCAAAGTTCGTTCTTTTAGTGTGGGAGATTCTGTCTATGCTAGGAACCTTATAGGTGAACCTTTGTGGATTCCTGCTGAAATAACTCACATCACGGGCCCTCGTTCTTACAGGGTACAAACAGAGGATGGCCTCCTCTGGAGCAGGCACATTGACCAACTTAGATCCAGGTTCCCTCAGGAACATCGACCCTGTCCTCTCTAGGTCCCTCACCTGATGTCCCTTCTAGGGGAAGGAGGGGAACAGGAGGAAAATCAGCAAACAGGAATCAACCCCATGTGTAACGAGCCATTGCACAGGAACCATCCCGAACCCTGTCACAAAGCCAAGATCCATCCTTAGAAGTGGAAGATTGCACATCACTACCTGACTTGGGTGCTGACATTGGAATGGAGATGGGTTGGGAGGAGAGACCAGATTCTAACAGTCTAACAGGGTCTTCTTCCTCAGGAAGTCCCAACAGGGAAATGTCAGTAGACACATTTCCCTCTCACTGGGTGAGAACGTTAAAGTTTCTGAACCACGAAGGTCTCAACGACACGTAAGAGCCCCACCTATTTAAAGGAATACATTAGATAGGTTGGGGTTTGGTATGGACTGAACCTAGTGGGGAGGGGTGTTATGTATGTAGGTTTGAATGTTATTGGTTTATTTGAACTGTTCTTGTAAAATGTCAAATGGTATTGGTTTAAATAGTGCGGGAAGAAACCCTGCACTCCCATTGGCTGGCAGCTACGGCTGCAGGCTATAAGAAGCAGCCGTAGCCAAGCCAGAACGGGGTCCATTCGAGCTGTAGTCACTAATAAACTTCTTTGCTGGAACTCCTCGCGTCTGACTCTTCATGCAAACTTAACACCTGCTATAAACTATAAAATTCGCTAAAATAATTAATAACTCTTAGTATGAACATACACTAATAAGAAGCAAGGACAAATTAAAAATCTATCAAAAATCAATTCACACTAACCAAATGTTCCATTACCGAAGTCAAAACCCAAACTCCCACAAGAGGAACTGTTTAAAAACATTCAGATGAAGACAAACACAGCAACCCAAACCATCTATACAACTTTGTCCAACAAAATGGATGCCTTTGCACTTTTATCAAAAAGTTCCTGACCAGTTAACACATTCCAGCACAATCAACACAGGCTATGAAAATGATAATAGTATCATATATCAAAAACATCTCAGAAAGAACCAGACTATTACAACCACACTACCATTACATATAAACCAACTAAAGCCCTCCAAAATGTCTTAAACAAATTAAAGATGCAATAGCCCAAGGTGAAAACCTGGAGTCATCTACAACATACAGTATAAGGGCTGTAACAGCCATTAAGTAGTACAGGCAGGCAGAAGATTAGCAGAGTACATCCATGAACATTAACTAGCAGTCAGAAGACCTTACTCTCACAACATATGGACAGACTCAATCATAATTTCAACAGGGAAACTGTGAGCATGCTAGACTAAGCTAAATTCAAAAATACTAAAAAAAAATTCCTGGAAGTTTGCCATTCAGACAAATCAGCCATCAACAGATACACAGAAATAAACCTTATTCACAAATAATTAAAATGTGACCATTTCAAAAAAGCTAAGAAGGAAACAAAAGGACCAGAACACATCTGTCTAGCAACTAATATTGTAGGAAAAGAGCAGGAAGTGCTGGGGGGTGAAGTTAAGCAAATGGTCATCAGCCTAGAGTTATTATGTTCCCACAAATGATCTAAGTACAACCCCTCTTGAATTCCTTTTGACTCTTATCTGGTACTAATTTAGTATTGAACATTAGTTGACTAGATTCTTGTGTATAGCAATAAATCTTCTTAATCTCAACATAATGTGCCTGATTCTTTGTGCCTGACAAATACCCAGATAAACAGGAATTAGCACCTGACAAACTATCAAGCAGAAAGCAATACTTTAATCAAAGAGCTATCAAAGAGAAAAATCACACTCCCACCCAGCAACCCCACATTATTTTGCACTGATGTTGTTACCTATGTTAGGTGGAGAAATATCTGCAAGCAAACAACCAAGCTCAGAGAGAAAGCCCCAAGAATTCCACTGATACGAAAGGAGATTCCTGTTATTCTAACAGTATTTATCTATCTATCTATCTATCTATCTATCTATCTATCTATCTATCTATTTATTTATTTGACTTGTATGCTGCCCCCTCTCCAAAAAGGACTCGGGGCAGCTCACAGCTATAACCACACAATAAATTAATTAAATAAAACCATATTAAACAAACCAATTCAAATTCATATAAAAACCCCACAATTTAAAACAAGATCACCCCACCCCCAGGAGGTCAGCACAGCCCAGACTGTCCAAACAGCCAGCTCTTTAAGTCATGGCAGAAGGTGCGAAGATCAGGGGCCAAACGGAGCCCCAGGGGAAGCTGGTTCCACAAAGTGGGGGCTGCCACAGAATAGGCCTTCCCCCGGGACACCGCCAAGTGGCACTGGGTCACAGATGGTACCCCAAGGAGCCCCTGTCTGTGCGCTCGTAGAGGGCGGTTGGCATTCGATGCCGGCAGGAGTCGTTCTCGTAAGTACCCTGGACCCATGCCTTGTAGGACTTTGAATGTTAATACCAGAACCTTGAATCTCACTCAGAGGGTAACTGGTAGCCAATGCAGGTCGCGCAGGAGTGGTGTAACATGGGAGTATCGGGAGGCTCCCATCACAACCTGCGCGGCCGCATTCTGCACCAGCTGAAGCCTTCAGATGGTATGCAAGGGCAGTTCTAGATAGAGAGCGTTACAGTAGTCGAGTTGAGAGATGACAAGTGCCTGAGTGATCGTGCGCAGGGCATCTCAGTCCAGATATGGGCGCAACTGGTGAACCAGCCAGACCTGGGCAAAGGCCCCCCTGGCCACGGCTCCCACCTGCTCCTCTAACTTGAGGTGTTTATCCAGTAGGACCCCCAGGTTCCGTGTCCTGTCCATGGGGCAACACCTCTCCCCCCCATGACCAAAGATGGAACCTCATGACTGGTCCGAGATGTTGGTATGCGCAACCACTCTGTCTTGGCCGGATTGAGCCAAAGCATGTTCCTGTCCATCCAGATCCACACCGCATCCAGACAATGGGACAACACGGAGAGGACATCACTGATGTGGCCTGGGGTGGAGATGTATAACTGCATATCATCAGCATACTGATGATACTTCACCCCAAAGCCATGGATGATCTCACCCAGTGGCTTCATATAGATGTTGAACAAGAGGGGCGAGAGGACCGACCCCTGGGGTACCCCACAAGTGAGAGACCTCGGAGTCGACCTCCACCCCCCTGCCAACACCAATTGCGAGCATCCCGAGAGGTAGGAGGAGAACCACCGTAAAACAGTGCCTCCCACTCCCAACCCCCTGAGATGCCGCAACAAGATACCATGGTCGATGGTATCGAAAGCCGCTGAGAGATCTAACAGGACCAGGACTGAGGAGAATCCCCTGTCCCGCACCCTAGAGAGATCATCAATCAGCATGACCAATGCCGTCTCTGTGCTATACCTGGGCCAGAAGCCCAATTGGTACAGATCCAGGTAGTCCGCTTCCTCCAGGAAAAGCGGAAACTGCTGTGCCACCACACTCTCAACAACCTTCGCTAAAAAGTGAAGGTTGTAGACCGGACGAAAGTTGTTCAATGTGGCTGGGTCCAGGGCAGGCTTCTTCAGGAGGGGCCTCACCACCGCCTCTTTCAAGGCAGCAGGGAACAGCCCCTCCCTTAGCGAAGCGTTGACCACTGCCTGGAGCCAGCCACACGTGACCTCCCTGGAGGCATAAACCAACCAGGAGGGGCACGGGTCCAATAAACATGTGGTGGAACTCAGCCGTCACATAATCCTGTCCACTTCATCCTCAGAAACAGGATCGAACTCAGTCCAGATCACGTTAGCCAGACCACTTGCATCCTCATCCTCAGACCACTGTAAGTTAGAGCACAACCCCTCCCGGATCCGAGTGATCTTCTCCAGCAGATACTGACCAAATTCCTCAGCTCTACCCCGCAAAGGATCCACCGCTACCCCTGGGTGTAAGAGGGAGCGGGTGACCCTAAACAGGGCAGCCGGGCAGTTATCTGCGGGTGCTATGAGAGCGGAGAAATAAACCCTTCTCGCCGCTTTCATAGCTACCAGGTAAGTCCTAATATGGGCTTTTAACTGGGCTCGGTCGGAACCGGAGCGGGTCGACCTCCATCTGCTCTCTAAGCCCCTTCTGCAGCGCTTCATCTCCCGGAGCTCCTTGGTATACCAGGGAGCTAACCGGGATCTGCGCCGAGTAAGAGGACGCATGGGGACAAATGAATATGGGTCAACAGTGATATGGTTATAAGAAAGTCGAAAATGGGTTCTGGTTGCATCAATAGAAATATACTTCCCAAATCACTGAAAGTAATCATTTAAATTTGTTCTGCTTTGATCCAAACCCATTTGAGTATAGGTCCATTTCTGGGTACCACATTTTTAAAAAGTTTCAAGGAGACTCAATTATACTGATTAATAATAACAACTGTCCAGGATTTCAGAAATGTTTTACCAGGTAAAGAGTTATAAGATAGGTCCTTGAATTCTTTTAGGGGGTACAGTATAGCAGGTCATGAGCTGTAGTTTCAGGAGCCCCTTTTCCACAGGGGAACAGTCACAACTGATAGAGGACAACTGATAGAGGACTTTTTTTTTTGTATTGGCCCTCCAAAAATGCTATGAGAAGAGCATGAAAGCATGGTAAAGTCAGTGCTGTTTGGAATTTGGAAACAGTCACGTGATGTAAATATCTTCCTGGTTTGTAAAAAGGAACTTGTTCAGAAAAATGTTCTTCGGTACTGACTGATCCTGTTGGACTTCCAGGTGTTTAATATGTTGTTTAGATCCGCTGACTATATGTTCATAACCCATCATTAAGAATGCTTCTTCACCTTCATCCAAGAATGTTGAAGTTTTTGTAAGATTGTCCTATACCATACAGATTTGTAATTGTCCTCAATAAGGAAAGAACTCAAATGTCTGGGGTAAAAAACCAGTAACTTCAGCCTTGGTGCTATGACGCAGGTCCATGCACCCATTTCAACATTAAACAGCCCTCGTTCCTTACTTAATGCTACATTTGAAATTCAAAGCAACATCTATAATACTGCCTGTAGGAATTTAGATCAAACGCTTTCAAGAGGAGTAAAGGAAGTGTAAGTTCTTAGCGGTCACCAAAAAGTAGTTGCACATGAGCCTTAGCCGAATATAATTTTGGTGATGCTAGGATATGTTGTGCTTTTCTGATAGCTCATTTAAGTCCAGTTAACATTTGTGATAGAAGTACTACATCATCTGCACACAACAAAGTTGCAATATGTCTGTTAATTGGGGGAGGGGTGATGTTCTAATTGATTTATTTTGGCCACAAGTGGATTTATGTACAGATTAAACTGCACGGGAGCTAAAACACATCCCTGCCTCACTCCTTTGTGAGTTGGAATCTTATTAGTATGGTGGTCTTGCATACTGCACCAAACTTACAAAGATTATGCATAAGCTGCAAAAACCATATATCAATGGTAGTATTCATAAGCTTAGTCCAATTAAGGAAACAGAAACTGACTCCTATAAAGATTTTACCAAACTGAGAAGACTTAGGCTTTAGAAGATTCAGAAGGAATATGACAATATTTTTCAAATGTCTGAAAGAATATCACACAGAAAAAGGCCAGGACCTGTTTTCTGTCATTCCAGAGGGTATGATACTGAATAATGGATACAAGTTTTAGGAAGAAAGATTCTGTTTTAATATTAAAAGGAATTCTTACAAGTAAGAGTAGCTTAACAATGAAACCAGTAGAAGGCCGCTGGGTATTTTCTGGCAGAAACTGGACAGCTATTCATCAAGGATGCTGTGATTTAGATTCCTACATGGTGTAGGGGATTGAACTTGTTGATATAAATGCCCCTCCAGCCCCAGGGAGGGAGCAAAGAGGCAGACTGAATTTCAATGGCTATCCCTTTTGTATATCACCACAAGCCCAATTCACAATCTTAATATAAATCATTTCCAAATAGATAACCATTTCATTCTGTAATAACAAATTCCATAATTAATGCAATATGTAAACCTTAAAAACAAGTTGTCTAAGGTTGCAATATTTCTGTGGAGATAAAGAATATAGTTGAAATGAATAGAGGGGAGAGCTTTTACCAAAGCAACATGAAGGTCTAACAGTGAAGAAGGTATGCATAAACGTCTCAGAGATAACCCTCCCTAATTCGCATGAGTATAAGAGAGGGAGTGGGTAAACCATAATAAGACTTCTACTACTAAAATCAAACCAAATAAATTTAATTTTTAATGTTAAAGTAGAATTGATTTCTTGGTCTGACAGATTTTGGGACTGACAGATTTTAAGTAAATGATTCCACTTGATTGTATTTAGGAGTTTTCCAAAGGTAGATAAGTTGATCGTTGTAAAAAGCTAGATAAGATTGTTGTTTGGCCTATTGCAGCATTCAGTTTTCCTAAATTGAAAGTTATTTAAATGTGCATGCGTATACAGAAAATAATAGAAAGAAAGGGTGATATAACACAAACTTACCAGTTCATTAAAGTTCAAATATATGCAAAATATGTATCAAAGCTGTTCATAAAATGGTGAGGATAAAATAATCATCCTGATTTTGGCAGGTTATATGTAAATTACTGTAAAATATATTGCAAATCTGTGTTTGCTAAAATATTTAATTAGCTCTTGATGTAAGATAATTTGAGGTTAACGGGTTTCATTGATTATGGTCAGTTTGGTAATTACTGAAATGTTCCAGCTGTATCCAAACCCCAGCACTGCCAAGAATGCTAAATATCAAACAAAGTCTTATTACTACGCAAAAGCTACATAGAGACAAGATCTCGGTTTGCCTCAGGAACAACTGACTCAAAACAAAATCTCAATTTTCTTAAAGCTTGAGTTAATAGTTGTTTGTTGCTGTAGCATGGGGAAAACAGAAGAAAAATAAATTCAAGGCCAGATATATTTGCAAAGGAGTTGGATTTTTTTTTTCTTTCATGCTGCCTCCTTGTGAACATGGAGATTTAAGTATAAAGTATTACAAAGATCGCTTCACCTTCAATTGTTGCAAGCAGAAGTAATATGATTTACTAACCTTTTTTTATATGTTATTTATCTGTTCCAGATTTTTTGTTTACTTTTCAAGCCAAATTTGACTCCCAAAGCACTTTAAAGAAATTTATAATGTCACCGGCAAATGCATATATGTATGTACACATACTCTGCAATCAGAACTACAAAATAAAATATATACAGTATCTGAAAGAGACTAAATGAGTGCCAGAGGCATGGAAATCAGATGAATGACAAAACAAAACACTAAGGTCCATAGTTAATAGGCACTGCATGCAACTCTCATATCCAAACAGATCATGTCATGCAGGTTTTATTGCTGAGGTGAAGGCAGTGAAAAAAACAAGAGCTAATCTTTATATTCTAGCCTTTTCTCTTCTGCTCTCCCAGGGCAGGAAGCAGCTTCTTTCTGGCTGGGTAGAGGACACAAGCTCCCTGCAGTAGCAGCCAGATAGATCTTTACTGTGTAGAACAAAAACCATTCCTGGGAGGGTGAGGAGAAGCTATCCCAGCAAGTTAGGCAACAAAAAGTCTATAAGAGCAAAGGAGGTGATAAGCAAGTGAGATAGAAGAGTGTCATATCAACAGTAGATGAAAATCGCTGTTGCATGTTTCTTCCACGCCATTCCTTCATGGAGGATCAGCCAGGCACAATATGGTTCTGGGTTTCTTCTTCAAAATAGAGCATGAGAAAGGTTAGCCCATGAAACAGCCACTCTGCTGGTCTGGATCACCACTGTGGCTCACTGCTCTTTCTGCTTCTGATCTACTTGATAAATTTTGACTATCTGAACCAGGGAGAAATGGAACTCAAGCCCTCCATCTTTAATCTCTTGAACTGTTTACCCTACCAGATGTCAAGCAGTTTTTTCCATTTCCAGTGACTCCTCTGAGCTCAAGGTGTGCCAAAGCTGATTACAAGATGATGCACTATTTCATTATAGAAACAGATGGAATTTGTATACAAAATGTCACATTCCTGTGGGCTGAGAAGGCTAATAAGACAATGGAGATTCTTAGTATGACATGCTTTGAGCAACTGGAAAGTTATTAGGCCATCAAATTAGGATTGAAAAATAAAATAACAGTAGATGCAATGTTGACATTCATTGCTGACATATATTACAAACACTGGAAGCATCATCAAAACATTTGATGCTGCTTTTGGCAGAACCTTTGTGGACAATACATGGCTTGGAGTTTGTTTGTACATGTACAAAACATGGTATAATTTCATGTGTTGTACCTGGGGAGAAACCCCAAGAGAGAAATGAGAACTTTAGAGAAACAAAGGATTAGGTCAAAGTGCAAAACAGAGAGCATAAACCAAGAAATGAATTTAGCAGGTAGAAACATACGGATTTGCCTATCACTGATTCAGGTTATATATTCTAAAATACATAGCGCCCAAAAAATTGTTGGACAATTTGAAGTTATTAAAGTCCAAAGCTTTTGGGATACCTAGTGACAGAAAATGGAACTTTCTGGTGTTGCTATGCAGTTTACAACTTGTGGGGATTTGAAGGCAAAACCAAATCCACCAATGACAGGGTAACAGTGCATACCCTGGAGTGGCATCACAAGCCATGCCCCTTGGTATATAAGGGGCAGCCCAACAGGCAATTTACCTCAGGGAGCAGAGTCACACTGAGAGAGAGACACAGAGAGTCTGAGTGTGTGTGTCTATTGGGGTCCATTGCTCTCCTTGCCTGCTCTAGCTGCTGTTGTTTCTGCTCAGTTTGAGTACCTCAGAAGCTTGAGGTGGAGGAACCTCTTGCCAGAAGAGAAAAGGAGACAGAGAGAGGGAAAAGCCTTGAAACAGTTTTAAGTTCTTAAAGAGGTCTAAGTTTCTATAGGGTTTGTTCTTAATCTAAAGGACTGAGAAAACCTAACTGCATAGGCAGACAGAGAAACCAAGTAAGACCTAAGAGAAAAGAAACTTAAAGAAGGCACAAGAAACTGGTAAAAGTCTTTCTGTAAATTTATTTGAATTAAGCTGCTTGTACAATAAAGATTTTGGTTTGAAGAACAAAGCTGGGCTCAGCATCTTTGTACAATTTAAATATATAGACAGATTAATAAGATCCTCTAGACTTTAGTCAATCATAGGATTGACTGCCACAAGTCATTTCAGTTATTTTCAACAATTGGTAGCAGAGGGCAGCTGGTTAAAACTCTCTATATTTTAAATAATAAAAGATGCCTACTATCAAACCAAAAAGAAAAAGCAGCAGAGTGATGGCCAGAGCCAAAGCTAGGCTCATGGCATCACAAAAGAAAGATAAAGAACCAGAGCCTGGAATGGCTTCAGCTGAAGCATTCCAAGCGCCGGCTGAAGAGAAAGAAAGCGGCGCGACTAAAAGTTGACAGCTGTCATCCCCTCTCATTCACTCGCGGCTCCAAGTGAACGCTTCACACCTAAAGAAAGCCTAAACACCTTGTTCAAACCAGAGATGGACAAAGGAGAAGAAGGAGAAGAAGCAGAGGTGAGAAGAAGCCCCCTTTCTATCTCACCTGGAAACCTGACAGCAGAGGAAATCCGGTCCATTTTCCTCACGGCTTTCAGCTTACTCTCGGTAAGCGGTGATCCGACAATAAACCCCGGCAATCACATCGAGAAGATTGCATTGGAAGAAGTGGTCAGGGACAGGATTGGGGCCCATGAAGGCAAAATGCCAGTAAGGTTCACCCAATCCTGCCCTGAGTCCCCTTTAGTTAAAAATGCGCACGTGGGAAAACAAGAAAAGTCTCCCTCAGTTTTCCCGGCAAACAAAATGGCGGCTCAAAGGTGGGAAATTCAAAAAACCCATCTAAACATGGTGCCTGCCGCCTCCCTGCCTGCCTCAGAGACTCTCACTAGCCAAGATGGCGACAACCTGAAGGCTGCTCTTCTGGCAGCGCCTTCCGCTGCAGCAGCTCAACGCGGCCAGCCTGTGCAGGGACAGGCTATGCTGGTGACAGTGGCATCGCTGGACCCAACCATGCCGAGCATGTCACCAGCCCTAACCGCTAGGACCCACGCCCAGGTGACCAGTCCGGTTGCGGCGGTCCTGCAACAAAGCCCAACCAGCTCACCTACTGAACTGGACATTCAAAATGCAATAGAAACGCTAGCCGCGGCATTTGGGACCAGTCTACTGATTCCTCCCAGTACTCGGTCTACTACAGCCCTCCCGCACGGTCCCCAGTCTACCACTAACTACCTAGAAGGGGTCCGGTCTACCAAAGACTACCAAGACAGCACCCAGTCTACCACTACAGTGACGCAAGGTCCCCGGTCTACTGCAGCCTACCAGGTAGGTTCCCGGTCTACCGCTACCTATGCAGACACCCCCCGGTCTACCTACGGCTACGCGGACACCTCCCGATCTATCCAGGCCTACGCGGAAACCTCCCGGTCTACCCACAGCTACACAGACACCTCCCAGACCACCCAGGCCTATGCAGACGCCTCTCTGCCCACGACGGCGTACCCAGATGCCACCCGAATGGCAGCAGCCCTCTCCGATGCCCTCCAGTCAACTGTGGCCCGATACTCACCATTCCTGATGGTGACCATGGCTCCTGCGACATCTTCAGCCTATGAGGGCCTTCCCGGGAGCTCAACGGCACAGGCCGGAGCTCAGGGGGTCAGCCCGAGGCATTACGGCGGAGCCCCAGCGAAGGGCTCCTTCCCCGGCGGCGTCCCACGGCGAATGGCCTTCGCGCGTGCTCAGTCGGGAACCCCGGAGGCAGGCCAAAGGCCCACCTCCGGAGCTCAACCGATGAGCTCCTTCTCCGGCAAAGTCCAAGCTGAAATGACTTCCGCGCATGCGCAGTTTAGCTCTCCAACCCCTCCCATCTGGGACGAGCGACTGTCAGTGTGTAAGCCAATAGAAAATAAGCCTGCTGTCTCTATTCCTTTGCCTTACTGTGCTTATAAGGGATTTCAGCACAGTGGAGAGCAGCAAAGCAATAGAAATTTACCGGGAAATTCAAACTTACTGCCTTCAGGCTTTACAAAGCTGTCTATTTCAGGGAGAAATATATATGAATGGGCTAGAGAAATACAGGTTGTTTTAATGAGGGAAAATGGGCTACATCTACTTATTGATCCCCCTCCCAAGCCATGGTCTATTGAAATTGACTTGCTGCACCATAAAATATTCTGCTTAATATTATTGTCAATTGATCCAGCTCTTTACCCAAGCATCTCTCATGAGCTTACAGTGTGTGAACTTTGGGAAAAGTTATTTACAATGTTTAATTTAAAAAATCCAAACACCACTGCCAGAATTTCTAGAGAGTTCCATTCATCTAAATTAAGGGTAGGAATGGAGATGAATGAACACCTCTGCAATTTAAAGAGGATGAGGGAGGAATTGAATTTGAGGGGGGAACCCATCTCTGAATGGAGTTTAATTAGCATCATAATCAATTCCCTGGATGCCAGTTGGGACAATTTTATTTCCCAACTGGATAATTCCAATTATGATGGTGTGTCACTAGAAATTCTGACAGGTAAGCTCATAGCTGAATTTAATTTCAGGAAGGATAGGGCAGCCTTCCATAGGGAAAGAGGGATGGCTAGAAGGACTGAGAGTCCTAACAATGTAAATGCAATTGGTGAGTGTTACAATTGCAGATCAAGAGGACATTTTAGGAGAAACTGTCCTAAATTTGTAGGCCCAAGGACAGATCAATGGGGACATTTTAACTGTAAAAGTAGAAAAAGGTCACCCACTCCTAAAAGGAAGCAACAGGTAAAACCTGTAAACCAAAGAAGGGGCAGAAAGGGCAGAAGGTGCAATGAATTTTATAGGTGGGAAAGGTTTAATTCACCAAGTAATTTTACAAGTATGCCACAGTCAGACTATTCTAGGGCAGGTAAAGGGGGTAACAAAAGAAAACAAAAGAGATTCCCTACACCTCAAAGGAGGCCCCAAGAGAACCCAGCAAACTCAAGATGGGGTAGAAGGGGCAACAGAAATAATAAAGGAGATAAATTTAAAAGCATGACTGAGGTCAGCTACCCAGGGATTGCTGAATATCAGCACAAGGATTTATGGCTGCTTGATAGTGGTGCCAGCAGACATATGGCAAGTAACAGGAAGTTGTTTACTGATCTAAAGGATCACTGCTATAAGGTAACAGTAGCCAATGGGTATAAAACCAAGGCCACAGGGATTGGCACCATGTATACACCAGGTCTTGGAAGGATAAATGGTGTGTTATTTGTTCCTAGGTTGGAACACAACCTCCTGAGTACTATCAAGTTGAGTGAGAGAAATAACATAGAGATACTTTTCTCTAAAGGAGGTGCAAAGGTGACAAGGAACGTTCACATGATGGGAGAGATTCAAAGAATTGGTAACCTGCCATAATATTCTCCCATTAAAAGGATTAAGGAGTCTGAGGCCACTCACCAAGCCAGTGCTGGTGACCTGAGTAATGACTCCCAGCAAAAACCTGAAGTTAAACCCAAGGAATGCAGACAAAAGAAGGGGTATAACCATAATATTGTAAATAGAACTAAAGATAACAGGTCTGCAAGGATTGATTCAGAGCACCATGACAAATTGATAAAGGGTACCAGTGTTGTACCAATAGGTGAACCCCACCATAATGGAAATGCCCACCATAGGCACTGGAGTAGGGATCATTCAAGATTTACTACTGAGCAAGGGGTACCTAGGTGTTCTAAGGAACCATATAAAAAGAATTGTACTGGGCTCACCAATATACACTGCTGGAAGGATAAGAACAGATATAGATCTAGCTTCCAATGTCCTATCCAAGCATTCTGAGAACCCCACTCACTAACTCTGGGATGGGAATAAGAGAGTTCTCATTATTGTCTATTGTATGAAGTGTATTATTGTTGTTCTGGTAATTGTATAAAGATAGCCCAATGTATCTATGTAAAGTTTGTGGAATCTTCTTCTGCTGGAGCTCCGTCTGGCCCCCGATCTTCGCACCTTCCGCCACGATTTGAAAACTTGGCTCTTTCTACAATCTGGGCTGTGCTGATTCTCTTGGGTTGGGGTTTTTTAACTAGGGGTTTTAAATTTTAATTCGGCTTAATTTGTTTAATATCCTTTTAATTAATTGATTATTGTTGTATTTTAGTTGTGAGCCCGAGTCCTTTTGGAGAGGGGCGCATATAAGTCGAATAAATAAATAAATAAATAAATAAATTAATTAATTAATTAATAAATAAATGCATAGAGAAGGGGATTGTCAGAAAATGGAACTTTCTGGTGTTGCTATGCAGTTTACAACTTGTGGGGATTTGAAGGCAAAACCAAATCCACCAATGACAGGGTAACAGTGCATACCCTGGAGTGGCATCACAAGCCACGCCCCTTGGTATATAAGGGGCAGCAGCATCTCTCTGAGGAGAATCCAAAGCAGAGTCACACTGAGAGAGAGACACAGAGAGTCTGAGTGTGTGTGTCTATTGGGGTCCATTGCTCTCCTTGCCTGCTCTAGCTGCTGTTGTTTCTGCTCAGTTTGAGTACCTCAGAAGCTTGAGGTGGAGGAACCTCTTGCCAGAAGAGAAAAGGAGACAGAGAGAGGGAAAAGCCTTGAAACAGTTTTAAGTTCTTAAAGAGGTCTAAGTTTCTATAGGGTTTGTTCTTAATCTAAAGGACTGAGAAAACCTAACTGCATAGGCAGACAGAGAAACCAGGTAAGACCTGAGAGAAAAGAGACTTAAAGAAGGCACAAGAAACTGGTAAAAGTCTTTCTGTAAATTTATTTGAATTAAGCTGCTTGTACAATAAAGATTTTGGTTTGAAGAACAAAGCTGGGCTCAGCATCTTTGTACAATTTAAATATATAGACAGATTAACAAGATCCTCTAGACTTTAGTCAATCATAGGATTGACTGCCACAAGTCATTTCAGTTATTTTCAACACCTAGGTTATTTAAATGAGCTTGAACCTTTTTAGAAAATGAAGTGTGCTAGAAAGAAGGGGCTTGATTATGAGCAAAAGACGCCAGACATGTGGCAGAAAACAATTGCCATTTTCCTGTCAAATCAGGAATATTTTATCACATTCTCACACTGGTGTTAAGGCCCTCCATTAAAAATAAATATGTTCAGTTTTTATATGGAAATAAGATGTTATCTTATCCTATTTGCCATTTGCAGACAACTGTGTTGTGTCCTTCAAATGCAGTTTTACATGTTCATAGGCAATCAACATTAGTTTTAGTCATGAAGCATAAACATTTCTGCATGTAAGGGTGACTATCAGTTAGTGATATAAAATTCACATGACTTGAATCACATGACTATCCCTTAGTGATATACTTATAAGCATGACAAAGATGTAGCATACAAAAAGTAGACTGAAATATTGTGAGCAAGCAGATAGCTTGACATGAAATGATTGACATGCCATGAAAATACATTATGTTCATTCATGCAAATATGACTCATATTTGTCAAAGACACACCAGATTTCTGTATAATTGCCAAGATTTGGAAGTGACAATACTGCAATCATCAAATGGAAAACTGGTTCAAATGTTGGCAGCAAATCTAGTTTTTTTAAAAAATAACCATGTACTGTCACTCTACTCTCCCCATGATGTTATAGTTATAGCTTTAATTTCCTTCTGCTTTATGTTTCTGTTTGTTAAGTTAAATGCTTTTTATAGTGTGGAGGGAATCCTGGGCAAAAGTGAGGCATTAATAATGAGGGCATTATGGAAATTTAAATTGGAGGCTAAGACCAGCTGCCTGTTATTTCTGAGAATGCTAGGCTGAAACCAGGAAACTGCTGAGATGAGGAGTAGGACCTTTATTTATATTTATTTATAAAGCACAGTTATTTACAATATACACAAATCAATATCCAACACCTCAGACTGTTTATAAAGCATCTTAAAATCATCCTAGGAAATCCATCATTACACAATAGTATCTCAGTACTATTGGGTAACTTCATTACACAATAATATCAACATGAGAAACTGCCCTGACATCGTTGTTCAGCTAACAATTGGATCATTTACACAGCATCTATTGCATCTATGCAAACATTGGCCCTTGAAACCCTTTTGTCATTTGCTCTCCTCCATAAATGTCCATCATCCCATCTATTCATGAAATTTAAAAAATAGAGCCATAAAATAAAGAATAAAACTCACCATTAATAAAGACTAACTCTAAACTCTGTCTAAATAAAATTATCTTCTTATGGGCCTTGTGGGTTAACCAGAACTTTTGTACATCATGGTTACTCTATATTCTGTATTTTTAGTAAGATTACTTGCATTAATCCACTCCAAAGTCAATCATTTAGTAATATTGTGTTGAAGTTGGAATTATCCAAACAAAGGATGTTTGTCCTGCTTATCCAACAAATGACACTAAAGTGACGGGTAGGTTTTCTGCTGCTTATTTTACTATAACTTCCAGAAGAATTCAAGCAAGTCTACGAGAATTACAGGAATCTACAGGCATCCCAAGATAAGCAGCAGTACTAGACCAAAGGCACATTTAATCAACCACAAACAATAATAATCCATTACATAATTGTTTTACATATTCAATTTTGAACCACATAGTACAGAATTTTAAATATATGGTGTTACTATAACAGTTCTTCCTTTCCAAATTGAAACATTTTACTGTCATAATTTTCTTATTATGCAGTGCAGTCTTGTTTTCATGGCTTAATTCCATTACTCGAAGATGTGAAATAATGATAATTAATTAGAGAAACATTTAGAGCATCTTCCTAAATTAAAGCCCACTTTTGTCTTGCATTTAGTTAAAACCAGAAAGTCATTTTAATTTGCCTTTGAAAAATTTCTGTGTCTTTCCCGAAACAGTGGCTGATTTACTGTTCACCAAAATTAGAAAATGTTTCCTGAAAATGTAAATAAATCATATAATTAGTTGGAAAATTAATTATAATATATGCTCTCCCGCTCCAGTAACATTTTTATCTCAATTTTTTAATTTGGAAAAAGGTGTCGACACATATAAAAATCACATGAATGTTTAAAAACATACACTTTTGAAGGTTGCATTAATTTTTCCACCATCTGATTCAGCTGGAGAACTTATCCAACATTGAGTGGTTGGTCTTGCAAGCAAAATAACTTTCCTTCCCCTATGTAGTCCGCTGAACATTGCCAAAACATTCTCCAGTGGCTCACCCAGCCCTCCAGGGCATGTTATGTGGCAGTATGGGAGGTGCAACAGAAGAAGGAATCTGCTCCGCTAATGAATGTTGTTCCATCAGCAGATGGGCACACCTGGATGCCTGCCAAGTGTTTCAGCTATAGTAGAGACTGGAGTCACATACTGCTAAGAAAGCGCAAGCTGCCTTAATGGGTGCCTACAATTATTGTCCTGAGCATCTAAAGTGTACTTAGCTTAAATGAACAACCAAGCTGTCACCATTTACCTTTTTTCAGTGCTCCTCTGGGTATCATATTATTGCTATTTGAATCATATTATTGCTATTTGAATTATTGCTATTTCAACGTGGAAAGGAATCTCGGCGATCCCGCCATTGATGAAAATTGCATAGCAGTCCACCACAACGGCATCAGCAAGCATGAGGTGGGTTGTTTTAGTTACCTAGTTGTCGACAATATCCTTGCAGTCTGGATCCCTAACCTATTCATTTTCCAGCTGTGTCAGGCCTAGTAAGAATGAATGAAACCTCAGGCTGTAATCTGGCGCTCAGTTGCTTTGCAATAAATCTCACTGAATGCAGTGGTGCTTTCTTTTTAGCCAACATCACTAGGAGGGCACTGTTAGCAAAGTTATCAGCCCCTGGAATGTGAAAAGAATAAATCCATCCATGAAAGGGCTATCCTGGCCTGCAGTGAGTTTTCATGTTGAAAAGTAATCTGGTTTTTTTTCCAAGAAAACATTATCAGGTTAAGAATGCTATATCTTGTTCCCTTCTGAGGGGCACAATTTGCATTTTGTGGCACATTAGAGATTTTTTTAATTCATATTTATATCCCGCCTTTCTCCAGAGACTCAGGGCGGCTTACAATTTTTTGGAGCGCAACCCAATGCGCTCAGCAATAGCCTTCCTTCCATTGTATATGCCTGCTTATTACTAAGTGGCATTTTTACAAAGTCAGCTTATTGCCCCCAACAATCTTGGGTCCTCACTTTACCTACCCCGAGAGGATGGAAGGCTGAGTCAACCTTGAGCCTGGTGGGATTCGAGCCTGCACTATTTGCAGGCAGCTGGAACTAAGTGCTAGGCTATTAACAGCCTGCACCACCAAGGCCCTCTGATTCTCAGAAGCCAGGACCACTAGCACCAGATCTTTACGAATTAACAAAGCAATGGAAAGGACAGTTCCATTCATGTCACTTCCATGTCGCTTACATGCTGCTGAGTTTAACTGAATTTAGTCTCAGATCAATTTTGCAGTTTCAGAGGCAATAAATAGTTTTCTTCTCCTGTCCTGCAAAGTTCTAGTCCCCCAGTTACATGAGACGGTGACCGGATGGCTTATGTATTTATTTCAATGTATATGGATGCCAGGAGTGGGATTCAAATTTTTTAACAACTGGCTCTGTGGGCGTGGCTTAGTTGGTGGGTGTGGCTTGGTGGTCATGTGACTGGGGGGCATGGCCAACTTGATGTCACTCACGTCGAGAGGCACTTCTCCTCGCCTGGCTTCTCGTGACTGTGAGGATGCTGCAACAGTCATAAGGGTGAAAAACAGTCATAAGTCACTTTTTTCAGTGCCAATGTAACTTTTAATGGCACTAAATGAACTGTTGTAAGTCAAGGATTACTTGTACAAAAATACAAAAGCTTTGCTTGCAAAAACTGCCCTAAATACCAATCATTAGATTAAAAATACCTGCAAGCCGGAGTTACAAATCAGGCAGGGTGCCAGAGCACCTTGAGGAATTAAAATAGTTAAAATGCAATGATAACTATCAGCAGCCAACTCTTGCTCATAAAGTGAAAGTCATTACGGGAGCTTGGGTCATACAATGAGGTAGTACCCAAATGGACAGTGGTGGGATTCAAATTTTTTACCACCGTTTCGATGGGCATGGCTTGGTGGACCTGCTTTGCCTAACGCCAGCACGCAGCTTTCCCCACACCAGCTGAGACCTGCAGCACCAATCAGCTCAGAGGAGAAAAGCACAGGGCCCGGTGGGAGGGCCAATTCTGAGCTTTTCTTTCTTCTCTCAGCTGATCATTGGAGGCTTTTTTTACTACCTGTTCAGGTGAACCGGTCTCAACCAGTAGCATACCACCACTGCAACTGGTACTAGCAAGGAGGAAAGAAATAATATGTAATTCCCATCTTCTTCCAGCTACTTTGTCAAACCATAGTAGATACCTGTTTTACAAAATTAGGTATAGTCATACCTGGCTGGCATTCAGCAGTAGCTTAATTGATATTAAGTAATCAATCAGATAATGCTGAATTAAATTATATCTGTGCATGTATTCCACCACCACTAATAGAACCCACTTGATCAAAGTAGTTTGGGCACGTTTCAAAATAGGCACGAAAAGTTTTCTCTGCTGATGACGAACACTATTTTAAATGGCGCTAGATTGTGCCCAGTGGAATTTGGCTGAGTCTGGGACTTCTTAAATATAAACTTAAGTATATTCCAACTTTCATAAAGGGCTTCTTCTTGATTCCTGATCTAGATCTGAAGCCAGATTTCTTAAAGCACAAGGTGAGTTGTGGATGCTTACGTACAAAGTATGGCTGAGTTTTTGTAAGCTGTGGTCTATTCTTACAGCTGAAATTAGTGGCAATTGAACCAGAGCTGATTGAGAGAGTGATGGTTGGGGACTCATTGACTCTCTTCTCTTAATTTGCTCAATTAGGTCAAAGATGTGGATTAATGTGTTATGGAACATCAAAAGAGAATTGATTGACAACCCAACCAGTCTGTAGTGGGTAAGGTTTGACTCAAAACAAGCCCCAGTTATCCACAGAGTTAAATTAACTCCACTCTGTCATCATGTTCTAGCAACACTAAACTAAATCAGTTTGTTTTGAATATTTAGACTTCCAGGAAAAAAACTGGAGAGAAAAAAGGAGGACATAGTTTTCCATTAGAGAATTCACTGGCAACACAAAATATACCTCCTAAATACTGTTCAGCTGCTATGATAAAGATACACTCATTGCGGCTGCTTAGCTATTGGAGAAGGTGCAAATGATGTTGTATAGCCATGACAGACTTTTCTGTTGTAAGGCTCATGCAATACAAGTTCCTTCTGAAGAATCCTGGGAAATCCAAAACTGGTGACATTTGACCAGGGGAATTGTGTGAAACCAACAAGGAAATGTGATTGGGTAGCAGCTGACTGGGTAAATAGGTTGTGGAATCAGGATCGGTATTTTCCCTTTAAGTTTAGGGAGTAATGGAAGGAGACCTTTCGGAGATGATATGAGAAAGAGTCAGAGAAAAAGAAGAGGGAGGGAGGGAGGGAGAGGGGGAGAGTGAGAGAGAACGCTCCCCCCCATCTGCCCTGAATGAATGCTCCCATGTGCCCCTCCCCCACCACCACCATCAGGAACCCTGTTCTGTTCCTCCAGCCAAGCAATTTACCAGTCACCTCATAAATATTATCCTCAGTGTTTCCTCAAAGTGGTAGGAGTATGCAGAGGCTGCCTGCCTAAGCAAGTAACACCAAGAGCCTTGGTGGTGCAGGCTGTTAAACGCCTTGCACTTAGTTCCAGCTGCCTGCAATTAGTGCAGGCTCGAATCCCACCAGGCTCAAGGTTGACTCAGCCTTCCATCCTCTCGGGGTAGGTAAACTGAGGACCCAAGATAGTTGGGGGCAATAAGCTGACTTTGTAAAAATGCCGCTTGGGGGGGTGGCAAAAAAGCCCTGGTAATAAGCAGGCATATACAATGGAATGAAGGCTATTGCTAAGTGCATTGGGTTGTGTCCCAAAAAAATTGTAAGTCCCCTGAGTCTTCAGAGAAGGGTGGCATATAAATGTAATTTTAAAAAACAGAGCCTTCTCACACTCTGTCACCCTGAGGACCTTCAAATGAATGAATTCCCCCTCAAATGACTCTGGGTGGTGAACAGAACAAGGCATAACCAATCTCCAACTCCTTAAAAATCAACTTTTTAAAAATGCAAACAATAAAATAGCTGCCCAGTGCCGTTGGCCATTTATCAAAATATACATACATACATTCACACATGCATGCATGCATACATAGCCAAATGAAGAGGCTACTGAGGGCTCACTGAGAGCCAGTTTGGTGTAGTGGTTAAAGTCCCAAGCTAGATACCAGGAGATTGTGAGCTGTAGTCCCAGTCTAGACATGAAGCCAGTTGGTAGCCTTGGATCAGTTACTCCTTCTAAGCCATAGGAAGAAGGCAAGGGCAAAACCATTTTATGAAATCTTGCCAAGAAAACTTCAGGGACTTGTCCAGGTAGTTTCCAGGAATCAGTACTGATTTGAAATCTTCACAAACCCCACCACTACAAATCTAAATACTAACTGAATGTTGAATACAAAGGGTCTTCTCCTCCACCACCATCACCAAGGATGTTTCTATTGTAGTGTCATAAAGTTGTTTGTAAAGTTTCCCTCTAAAGTGTCCTTCCATGATTCTTTAGAGTGGAGCCCAGTTCCTTTCGGCAGTAGATCAACCACTGCTTTTCTAAATTTAAAACACAGTGAGACCTGAACATGCAGTTTCCTCATTAAAGCAGCTTCATGAAACACTTTAGTTCAAACATCAAAAACAATAAACAATTATTTTTAAAAGGGCTATGAAAATATTTGCAAACCTGGCGTGCTTAGACAAATTTCACATGGCTATGTCATATCTAGCAGTGCAGATGGAACCGTATGTTTCCTAATGAGATGTGTATGTAGAAAATACTATTGTCTCCTTAGAAGGACAGGTGACCTTTTCACCCTTTATAGCTAAGAGATGAAGAGCTAGAATACAAGTAGAATCTTGATCTGAAAGCTCTCTCTTCATGAGAGATACAATTCTACATGTGAAAGTTAAATGCCATCCATAGTCCACATCCTGTATGGAGTCTCATACATTTCTCACAAGCCCTACATTAGTGTTCTTGGTTCCTTCCTGCTGCATCATTGATCACAGACACATGTATCATTCCTATTTGCTGGCAATATCTAGAATGAGCTTTTTGGTCTCTCTTTGTATTTTGAAGGAATATAATTGAAAAGGAAATTCTTCATCTTAATAGCACTCTCAAAAACTCGGGCTACTTAAATTTAGGATTTCTTACCTATGATCAAGTTGCTCCAACACTTTTCTGATACCCCCTAATCATGTTTTATATTGGTATGAAAATGTATTTTAAAAAGGATAGTGTGGGGGATAGATGAGCCAATCCAGATAGAATAACTCAAATGAAGTAATTATAATTCTGAAGATCCAACTGCTATTGGCACAGACATTATTCCGTGGTGGGTCTTTTTGCATTTTCTCTTCCTTTCCTGAATATTTTCTAACTAAAAAACAAAAGGAAGAAATAAACTTTGTGCAGTTTATTGAAGGAACAGCCTGAGTAATTTGGCTCTTAATGAAGAAATTGCTTCAATAGCTGGCCAACTGTGCGAATTAGGTGGGTATGTATGGATTGCACACCCTTTAAGAACAAGGATAATTTTGCTAATACTTTAATAAGTTCAAGATTGTGGTTCAGTCCAAGTGCCAAACAGTGCTTGAAGCATCTCTCAAGTGGATGAAGGGTTCTTAGTTCAATAAATGCACAATAAATAGTTAGACATTTTATTGAGATCCAAATGTCATTTCTTAAAATAGTGCTACTAGTTAGAAGAACTGTACTTTTTCGGAAGTCAGAATTCCTGTATTTTGTCACTGGGAAAAATAAAATACCACAAACTTAACTGCTGTGTCAAAACCAATTGTGCTTGTGCCATGAGCATCTAGGCAGAATACCACTGGCAGGAAGGAATAAAACAAAACATACATACATCATGTTGTGACATTTTAAAATTAAAATGTTTGGCTCATCATTCTTAATTGTTTAGCATCTCTAAAGGTTTAATGCCTTCTCTGTAAATCACTGCATTTAATATATCACTGCTTTAGTTCTTCTGCTCATCCCCAGTAAAGCTCTCTTCCCCCTGCAGTGATATGCCACTTCTTCCTCTTTTATTCATTCTGAAAAATATTTGTTTCCCCTTATTGCATTACTGCAATAAAATTATCCTTTGGTGGTTCTTTAAGGATCAAGAATTGCCTGAGGGGTCAAGAAGATGCTCTCCCACAGGAACCACCCACTTCTACCTGCTTCTCCAGGTTCTCTCCTGCAAACTTTCATCTTCCAATGTTCTTTCTCTCCCTTCCTCCCTTATTTCCAAATGTATATTACCTACATTTTAATCTCTCGGGTTTTTTGATCACATGTGTGCAACCGTCTTAGCATTTTTTATTTAATATTGTCCTTTAACCAAAATTGTTGTTTGCATGTACCTTTGCTAATTACCCTGATATTGTCAATTTAATTAACATTTAATTAACATGAATTGAATTGTTTAATTTGGATATTTGAACAGCAAGTCCCTTGGGCCGGTTAATGACTGCAATAAAGTTATTTTACTTTCTCTTCCCCTAACATCCAGTGCAGCAACACTTTATCTTACATAAATCATTGGATTTTTAATAGTCTGCAGAAGTCCTAAATAAGCTTCAAGCTACGTTTTTATAAACCTGCAAAAAAAAAAACCTGCGAAGAGGCTTATGTTTTGGGGTTTGTGTATTTCCTATTTCAAAGTAGCAATAAAGTAACATTCAAGAATGCTATCAGAGGGCTTTGCCCATGCATGTTGCGCAGTGTTTAGATTCCTGCTCTCAATCTTAAGATGTTTGTGGTCCATGCTATCGTAGCCCAGCCCCCACCCCCTATCCCCACCCACAAAGCTATGCAATTTCTGTGGCTCAACAAGCAAACTGAAGAAGCCTTTGCCTGACATAAATCAATGATTGCAGCTCCTCCTTAACATCAGCTAATGCTTCAGGAGTTGCATTGATTCTCTGATAACTCAGCATGGAGCAGCCAGCTGAGATGAGCCATGTCCAAGCCAGTGCCTTTTCTGGGCTGCTTAAATTCTAACCCATCATTTGCAATTAAGAGACTGGATTTAATATGTTCCAATTCTTCTTTGATTCATACAAAGCCCAACTATGGTTCTGCTATGTCATGCGGACATACTATTACCTCGTACCTCTCTTTTCCTACCCAATCAATTTCAGTTTACACAAAGCCACAACAGCCATTGACAAGAAAGTCATCAAAGCTTTAATTTGTGGGTTTTCAGGCTGCATGATGATTGCTAGAATCTCTTCTTTTATACTCCATCTTCATACACATACTTACACATGTCTTCTAATATCAGATGCATTACCAATTAGTAGTGCAATACCCTTTAAATCCAGCGGTATTCCTGCTCAGGTTTTTCATGTGAAGATATGTAAAAGAAAACAAATCATATGAGGGTTTTTTGGGGGGGAGGCATGATTTTTTTTATCAGCCAGTGATTGTTTACTCCCTGAGCCTACCTTTCATTTGCTTATTATGCTGCATTTGATATAGTTTATTCCTCCCCTAATGGATAGAAAAGGCAAAAAGAAGGCATGTCTGATACTATAAGCCCCACTTAAGAGTTCTCAGACAGGGCTCACGGAGAAAGCCTGAGCCCATTTCTGTTTCTGAATTATACAAGTAAAGGATTGGAGTATAGAAGATACAAAACTTTTAACTGCATAACTGTTTTAAAACATGAATTAGCGCTGAAATGTTTTTAGGTGATAGCAACCTCCTTAGAGTTTATTATAATAAAGTAGTCCTACCAAGAGGAAAAGGATTGATCGATTTAACTGAATGCATTTTTTTAGTTTACATTTCTTCAGTTGGACTGCAGAAGCAATTTTCATTTTTCAAGTTTTATGGCCAAATTCTGCATTTTTTTTCCAGAGGGGCAGAAACCCTAGGCAAGAATAGCTAACTCTGTACTGCAAAGCTTCACACCACTATCAACACTTCATTTCATTCTCCTTCATTTTGCTTCCCTCATCTCGACACTCGGCCTACAATCCCTTCCGTATTGTTCATAGCTACACAGCTTTTCTGTTTGGGGAAGGGGAAGTTGATTGCTCAGACAAATACAATGATTGCAAACAGAATCTCCTGCCTGACTTACATTTACAATGTTCTTAAATGTCCCCTACGTTCACTTGAGAAATACCAAAGCCCTTGTCATGTTTCCAAGTGATGAAATACATTTTAAAAAAAAAGAACAAAGTCCATCTTCAAAGTGTAAAAGAAACTCTGTTAACGGCAGCAGGCAAATATTCTGTGAAGAAACCTACACACATTGCTAATACTCACGTAAATCAGCTTTACACGACTACATGCTCTCCAAGTATATTGGATTTCACTAGGATTGAATAATTATAGGCTGATGGAAAGTCATGGAAGTTCATCCAACGTACAGATGAATTTTGCACAACCATCTGCTCTCCAAATAACATATGTGGACTATGACATATTTAGGTTGAGTGATAATGTCAAACTGGCAATGATTGTAAGAAAATAAAGTCAATTGTTTGTTTAATAGTCCTTAACAGAAAAAAATAGGTCTGAAAAGATTAAAACATACATAGAAAGATACTGTTTGCAGCATAACAAATAACAGTTTTCTCAAAGCAAATAGTTTCTTAAGTATAAAGGCCATTGGCCAACATTTTCTTTGAACTCAGTTATAGATTGTTGCTGGTTTTTAAAAATTTGTTTAAAAGCTTTTTCTATCTATTCAGGAATAGGCAATGCCAATATAAATATTGCATACCACATGCACATACACTGATTTCCATTGTCTCAAACTTCTCATCCGCTGATTGTGAAATGTAAATTTCACAAACAGTAGCATAAAGTCTGGAAGGAATGTCTCTGTGGGGAATCTAGGAGGCAAATGTGAATCTGAATTAGTTTAAGGCAGCTTGGCACATATGCTCATTTTAATCCTGCCTGGGGATCTCTGATATGCAGAATGAACAAATTAGGGATGCTGTGAACAATTTAAGGTAAGTAACTCTCCAATGTGTTATATTTTGTTCAAATGCCCATCAATAGAAATGAGGCTAGGGGAGTCCTGGTTAATGGCCAGCTGTATACAGGATGAGCAGGTTTCCTATAGCTTTGATCTTTCCTTTGATTCTGCAGCCTGCCATCAACCTGACCCTTGCTTGCTCGCAATTATGAGTATTGGTTCATGGAAAAGTAAGTCTCTTTGTTGTTGGTTTTTAAGTCCCAGGAGGTTCAGCTAAAATAGGAAGAGAATGTTCTTCCGTGGATTTTGAGACTGAGAATCAAAATATAGTCCTCAGGAAGGCAAGAGTGGGGGACCCACAATGGCTTCTGCTATCCATGACCTACTCTACATTTCTCTAGTCTAGATCTTGAGGAAGAAGAAAGTAGAAACATCTGGCACTCTACAAACATGAGACAGATGTGAGCTTTTGCAAGGTCACAAATTGAATTCCTAAAGAAACCTGGGATTTTGCATGTATAAGGGAGTTTATGTTGAGTGCTTGTAGAGGTCCAACTTTTTTCAGAGCCAACAGCAGGTAATTGTGCATGTATACAACAAATCACCAGGCCCTGAGCATATATTTCAGGTTTCTGTTTGGGAATTCTGTTTAGACTTTGTTTAGGAATGTCAATTAGATTCCTAAATTAGACAATTTTATTCATACTAGGTTTCTAATAGACCAGTCTGATGATTTGCTTCTCTTTCTGTTTCTTTTTAATCACTATTTTTCTGTATGTGTTCTACACATGGAAAAAAGTCAAGGCAGATTAGGACCAGATATTAATGTCTGGAAGAGTGTGCGTGCACACATTTTCATATGCATGCCATTATTATTATTTCATTAAGATCCATTTTTCATCAATAAAATATATAGTACAAATACAATATATTCAAAAATTTATAATGAAACCATTTTATAAAAGCACTCTAATAACTTCAACCTCTTAAAACTCATTAAAATAGTTTTTAAAACCTGTAAGACACAATAGATCCTTAAAAGCATACTTCTCCCACCTAGTACCTTCTTGGCTGCTACCACCATGACTATCAGCTTTTTGGTTTTCCTCAGCTTCGTCCTATATCTTATGTACTGCTGGATGTTTCCATAGTCTTCCATCTTACATTTCTTGTCTTATTTTGGGATGTGCTGTTTGGAATAGTCCCCAAGTAACTCTTGCCACCAACTTTATGGGCACTTTTGGCAGTATCTTCTTCCAGGACCAAACTCCTAGACTTGGAATCAACTCCTTCATACTCTTTAGTTTAGACTATGATTATTTTTTAAAACATACACTATATAAGAAGGTTTGAAAAAAGTATTTATTTCAGTTCAGCTAGCCATAGCTTGATCAATGTTTTATCTTTAGCCAAAGAAGTATTGTGTTGATGGCTTTAATTTTTATTGTTGTTGGGTTGTTCATTTAATTGAATGTATTTATTCAATTGACGTGATAAATTTTGTGTTTTATGATGATTGTATTAAGCATTATAATAAACAGTTAAATTGATACAAACTATGAAAAAATAAGAAAATAAAACATAGAATGTGCAGAAAAAGAAGGTAAAAATATAAAGAAAAAGAAAAATATATAAAGAACATCACAAGAAGTATAAACAAGTTACCACCTTTTCTTAAATACATAAATAAATGTATCTTTATTGATAAACTTAGAAGGGCATAGGGTTACATATTTCATTAGTTATCCTTTTTTAATTTTTTAATAGATAGAATCACTTTTGTAATTTCATAGTTTAAAGGTTTTGACATTAGATTGGCATCAAATATCCAATATTTGATTGACTTATGTCAGTGTTTGTTATGCAACTTGATGAAAGATGCATTATAGATAGTGGTAGTTACTATTATGGTAATGGTTGACTAATTGAAGAGCTGCAACCTTTCCATCAACAAGCATATAATACTATCTATCTGGGAAAATCTATTCAAAAAAAAGTGTCTAAGTGACATCATTATATGTGACCTGTTATCAATGTTATGTAGGGCAACATGATCAGTGGTGGGATTCAATTTTTTTTGCTACTGGTTCTGTGGATGTGGCTTGGTGGGCGCGGCAGGGGAAGGATACTGTAAAATCTCCAGTCAGAGTTAGTATTTGCCAGGTCTCCGAACTACACAAAATTTCCACTACTGGTTCTACAGAACTGGTCAGAACCTGCTGAATACCACCTCTGAACATGTTATCAGTCAAATAATTTGGAACTTAATGTTGCTGTGTACCATTTTCTTATTATCAAGAGTAGAATGTAGACAAGAAGAATCTTGTGCCTTTTGCCCTTTTGAATTTCAAAGCAGCTTGGTTAACCCTCTATTAACAATAATACGTGCTTACTGCAATGTGTAAATTGATCTTGGATAAAATTCTCTCTAAAGTCCATATCTTCAAGGACTTTAAATATAAAGACCTAATTTAAGTTGTCAAAGGCTTTCTCTGCATACAAAAATATTTTAAAAATATTAAAGCTGCTTGTTTTCATTATGATACTGTAGGTATTCAATAACATTCAAGACTGTTCCCGCATTGTATCTCAAGTGTCTTCTCACAAAACTCCAGGATGATCTTCATGGATAAAAGACTGTAAAACCTTCTTGATTTTTTGTACCAATATTGCAATGAAAACTTTTTAATCATTGTTTAATTAGGAAACTGGTCTATATTTTTATTATTGTCAAAAATGCATCCTGACCTTCCTTTGGCAGTAGAGCAATATTGGCTTCTTTCCATGTGACATCCTAGCTCCATATAAGAAACTCATTATATCTTTCAATGGCTGTAAAAGTTTATCTTCAAAACGTTTATAATACTGGCTTGAGAGGCCATCTGGACCTGGAGCTTTGCCTGTTATTTCAAATATAATTCATTCATAAGTTGTCTTCGGGCTTGTAAAAGCTTGGGTAAATGTTGTTTTTATAGATAATCGGGTTTTTTTTTGCATATCCACTTTGTATCTCTTGTAGAAGTTGGAGTAAAAGTTATAAAAGGATGTTTTTAATCAATTCATTTCTCTGAATACAATATCATATTCTTGGGTTTTATCAGTCATTTTCTTTTCTCTTTCTTTTCTTAGTTTATATGCTAGCCTTTTTTTAATGCAAACTGAAATTGGCTTTGTTTCACATAATTCAATTTTATCTCAATTTCCTGGATGGTCAAGAATGATTGCTGGCATAACAACTTGATTTGATGTAAAATTTTAGAGATGTCTTTTTGGTGTCTTCTGCATGTCAATTTCTTTATTTTTAATTTAATCTAATAACCTTTGCATCATTTCTTGAGATTTCTTTTTCTCCAGATGATTGTGTTGAATAAAATAGCCCCTCATAAATAGCCGCCACATCCCAAATAGTCATTAAGTCTGTTTCTTTACCCAAATTATTATCAAAATATTCATTTAATTTCTTTTTGCAGTCCTTATAATCATCTCCTCCTGTAGAATAGTTTTATTTAATGTCCATCTATAATTAAGTCTTTTTTAAGTATCAAAAGAATTGAACTGTGATTTGAAAATGATTTAGACAAAATATCAGCTTTTGCAATTTTGTTTGCCAATTTTTTGGAGATCCATATCATATCAATTCTTGAAAATGATTTGTGTCATTCTGAGAAGAAAGTATATTATCTAGCCAATTCATTTTTATGCATCCAAGAGCCAACCAATAATAAATTGTCCATCAACTGAAAAAATCAAGCTTCTTATTGGTATCCATCACTTCTCACATTTGTTCCACAGCTAGTTTATGTTTAGCCAAAAAAAATCTCAATTATCGTTTTAAAAAACTTTTTTTCTAACAAATTGTCCCATTCTTTCCACGTCTGTTTCTGGTTGTGATTATAGCTTCGGAATATCTTCCTATAATTCACCCTTCAAAACAGAGTATGTGTAATTCAGTCCCTAACAGTTGAAACAAACCAAAAAGACACATTTTACTAGAGAAACATAATATACCCAATTAATATAGTATATGCAATAAACACAATACAATAAACAAGAAGGAACAAGTTTAACATACCTTATTTTAGATTACTTTGCAGATTTCTTTTCTCTATCACTGTACTGAATTATCTGATATGTATGAGGTACTTCATGTTCTTCTGCCACTCTTTTCTAATCGTATTATACAGATAGGTTCTGGAAGAACCTTTTGGGGCAAAATTTTCTAAACTCATATATTGTCATTCTGCCAGCTTGAGCCCAAGGGATGGTTCTGCAGCATTACTCACTGTGATTAGTTTACTCTGCCATCTTTCCTTTAGGTAAACTCATTCACTTTTTCACACAACTACATTAAAAGAGACCCAATCCGTAATTATGTGAGCATTTTGCTTCCTTGTGATATTCTTCAGTAATTACATTTTAGTTCTCATTATTTTCATTAAGATGTTCAAGGCAGCTTACAGTAGTAAAATAAGAAGTACACTAGGCAAAACACTAAAAAAAATTTTTTTTAATTGGAATAGCTGATTAAAAACATTGAAAACATCATCCATTTGACAAAAATCTGTGAGAGCCACGGTTGTATGAACTGGTGACTGGCCATGAGGATACAGGCAAAATAAGCCTCACTTGTAGTTCAGGGACTGGAAAGAACTAACAAAAACTAGATAGATACATAGAATTCTTTATTGGCCAAGTATAATTGGACACACAAGGAATTTGTCTTGGTGCAAATGCTCTCAGTGTACATAAAAGAAAAGATACATTCATCAAGAGTCAAGAATCATAAGGTACAACACTTAATAATAGTCATAGGGTACAATAAGCAATCAAATTATACTAGGAAACCGTCCGTATAAATCGTAAGGATACAAGCAACAAAGTTACAGTCATACATTCACAAGTGGGAGGGGATGGGTGATATGGAGTGGTGAGAAGATTAATAGTAATAGTAGTGTAGAGTTTGTAAATAGTTGGACTATGATGAGAATGGTGAGCTCTATCAGGACTTTGAATTTGGTCAAAAGATTATTTATCTAAAACTCATTACAATGACATCCAATATTACTAGTCTATTTCACTTGGCTGAAAGTTGGCACTTAACTCAAGAAAGCTGCATGGGAATTTAGGATCAGCTCACAATGATAGGAAGGAACAGAATTTTTTATGATTCTGTTGATGCTGAACAGCTGCTAAATAGTGTAATGGGAAAACTGTCAAGTAATTCCAGGGCAGTGAAGGCTAACCTTTTTGTCATCGCATGCCGAAAGTACATGTGCACACATACCTGTACCCATAATGCAAAACACGTGCGTGCCCCCCCACATGGCCCCCGCCCCACTGCACATGTGCATGCATCTCCTGCATGTGCCCCCCACGCATGTGCAGTATATACCCAACAATCAGCTGGCTGGCGGGTGGCATGCACGCACGCGCAGTGGAACTGACCTGGGGGTGATGGCTCACGTGCCGGCAGAGATGGCTCTGCATGCCACTTCTGGTACGCACGCCATAGATTTGCCATCATGGTTCTAGGGTGTTTTGTGCTGAGATTATTAGCAAGTGAGATGGGGAAAGGTCCTTCACTAGGCTTATAAGTGAATTTAATCATTTCCCCTAGCTTAAGTCTTCAAGGACTGCAGAACCCCTGGATCAGAGACTGAATGTTGTGGATGTGTCTGCTGGCAGCAAGAGATGATTTTACACTGATGCTGACTTGCACTCTTGTTCCATTAGATATTTGCATTCTTAGGAAGGTATCCATAGTAGAAAGGAATTAAAATAAGTTCTTCATAGGTAAATAGGTGGCTTCAGGTGCATCAGAAAAATTAAGTCATGACAATTGAGTTAATTATTTCTAAGTTTAGTTTGCTGTTAGGAAGCCTCAAAAATAATATGAAAATATAATTTGATCATCTAAGCACCAGCGTAATTATTCATGGATCAGCCATCTAGTTAATATGTATAAAGGACAGGTAAATTAAAATGATGCATATGTATACATATATTAATTAATTAATTAATATTTTATATTTCTTAACCACCCATCTTCCTCAGAAATAGAGAGGGATACAGACAGGGAAGCATGATTGAAAGAAATATGTCAGAAATACGGTATCAATACACTTCACAATTTATCCTTGAAAATATCTTTTTAAAAGTCATTCTTTACAACATTGATAGGCAGTATTTCACATTCTAAGTAATCCTGACTCTGTCCTAGCCAGCATGGCCTGAATTAAGGGATGATGGAAGATATAGTCCAGTAGCATTTAGATAGATGCTTGCTGTCAACTCCTGGCTGAAAATAGTTGCTAGTAGTGCTTCTGATCTGATCTAGTATATCTACCATTAAATAATAATCACAGAGGTTAAGAGTTGGTATCTGAACTAGGATGATCAGCACCAGATTTCACTGCGCAATTAGGTGGTAAGAAGCTGGTGACTTGAAAGAGCTTTTAAAATAAAAGGGAGTTTCTTTGAGAGAGGTAAGGAAACAGCTACAACCTCTACTCCAGCTTTGTACAATACTGTGCTGGCAATTTATTTTTCATGAGGTATCCACATGTTTCCTGATTCTGTGAAGGATGGTTTGACTAGTGTAGCCCTAAATTTTGTATTACCAAAATTAACTGTGTACTACAGTGTATTAACTGTGCCAGATGACTCCTGCATTGCAACTAAGCAATTACTGCTTTGGAAGCAGGATTGCTTGTTCTTGGCTCAGCAACATTTTTTTTAATATATGTCAGATTGTTGAACAGTAATGACAGGAGCACTGAATAATGAGGCAATTTTTTAACAACTCTGATATTCTTGGAAAGTTGCCAGTTTGTTAATCCACAGCCGTTGTCAGTATAGACTAAATCTGAGACCACCTCAACAACAAAGTTGGAAGTAAGATTCTACCTGGTTACAAATATTTCAAGAAAAATTTAGATTTTCAATTGTATAATGTTTAGGATTGTTTTACTATATGTTTAAAGAAAAATATAGAATGTATAATAATTTTACTGCCCAAAGGAAAAAAGAAAGCCACTGTTATGAGAACTGTTGCTAATTTATTTTGCACTGTAAATACATGAAAAAGGTTTTAAATTTGTGTTTTCAGTTGTATTTGTAATGGAGACTAGCAAAGAAAAGATTACTGCACTTAGCACTGTACTCTTAATTGCAAAGTTAGAGAGATTTTTTGAGAATTACAATTTTGCCGGTGTCTGTGAAGTAATCTAACTGTTATGTGACAAACTAAAAAAATGATTTCTGGATCACATTCTGATAGAGAGAAGATTTCTTGAGGATGGGCTCCAGCATGAGTCTGAAAACTCAGAACAGGCTTCTGGTCCTGGTGACTGGTCCATATTGGATCCTGTAACATTATCTTGGGACACATATATTTGCCATCATTCATTTCTGGAAATGGTCAAAGATAGGGTAGAGCCAAATACTAATTTCTAGATCAAGAGTCAGGGCTCTGTTCCCTAATCCTGACAGTTCATTCGGATTAATATCTTAATGATATCACAAATCTGCCTTTATGTTAGCTGATGTACAACTGGGCTATCTTTCTGCTAAGCAGGTTGAAATTTCTCTAAAGAGATTCCATTTAAAATGTTGGGAATCAGATGAAAAAGCAGAAACATTGTTAGCTTATTGTCTTAAGCAGAGAAGCAAGAGAATGTAGTTTTTGAGACAAAAGTAGTAATGGATGTCATAGAACTCTGAATGTATTGATACTTATATTAATTCTATAATTAGTTATATCAACTTGATGAAAAAAAGTTGATCAATGCAGAATTAATCAGATTTTGAGTCAGACTGATATTCAGCCATTATCAGGGGACTATACTGATATGATGAAAGTACTTTTAACACTTCAAGAAATATTATAAAAAATCCAATCAATAAGAAATGGAAAAATCCAGATGGCTTTCCAGCTAAACAGTATACATTTCTTGTAAATTGATTGGCTCCTTTATTATTAGAGGTCTGTAATGAATCTTTTCAGTCAGTCAAATTGCCTTTATCTTTGTATATATAACATCGACTTAAAAACCAGGTAAAGATCCAAAATGTCATACAAAGTATTGACCTATATTGTTATTTAACATAGATGCCAAAATATTAACTGCTCTTATTGGCCATAAAAATCTTGCTACATATAATTATATTTTAGTTTAGCTTTATCAAAAAGAGACAAGCATTAAATCATTTACTTTTATAGATAGACATTCTGGATATAGCTCAAGATTGAATGGATTGCGAAGTATTACTAGCATTTAATGCTGAAAAAGCTTTTGATATGGCTCAGATTAATTTTCTAAAGCACGTGACATGTAGAGGGTTTCTACCTTACTTCGGCAAATACACCAAAATTTATTATTCAATTTATTGTAATGGTTATAATTAATCCACACTACTGAATTCTATTGTGATACCCATCGAACTTGGCCAGTGTCTCTGTTGCTTTTTAAATTATTCCTTGAATCTTTAGCAATTTCTGTTAGGGAATCTAGTGACATTATTTGTAGTACACTGGTAGTCTTTGAATATAAATTATTCTTATTTTGGTAAGTTAATTACTCTATTTCATTTTAAATTCAACAGTATAGCAAATACTCAGGCTTTAAGTTTAACTGGGGTATGTGTATTTCCTTTAATTTCTGATTTATCAATAGATCAGTGTAAAAAACTAGGCTTCATAATCTCTATAGAGCATATTAAGTATTTAGGACTTTATCTTCCTAAAAATATTTCTAAATATATAGTCATCAATTAATGGATTACAATTCCATTAAATCTGGTGAGTTAACATTAATCTTATTAATCAAAAGCTGATTTGTTTTTACAGATATTCCAGAGTTAATTCCAAATAAATATTTTCTTCAGATCAACAATATCTGAAGGACCAGGTTAGACACAGATTGTGCTAGATAAAAGTGCCTTTGTGGTCATTAAAAGTTGGCCCTGACCTGATCGCATGTAATAAATAAATCAATAAATCAGATGAACAAATTATTGAGAAAATTTAAATTGGTGAACAGTCACCCTATGATTTCACTGGTTGAGATTATCTTTGATGATATTGCTTTTATTTTTAACAAATTATGGATTGTCCTGTTGGTCCAGTCAGCCTGTTGGCCATGCTAGAATTCATCCCTGGCCCAGAGAGAGATAGAGAGACTCTTCTGCTTCCCATATAATTCTCTTCTCCCCTTACCTCTTATTTTCTTCTCGTTCCTCTTTCTCAGTAGCTATTGTAAAGTGTTCCAGCATGTTTAGCACCAAAATAGAGAATGTGTCCTTTCCTTCCCTTTCCCATCTCCCTTTTGAAGTTCTGAATAAAAACAAATGTGACAAAAGTGTCATTGTATGCTGGGTACTAATAAAAATATGACAGCAGTTCATTGCATGTACTGAAAAGGGAGCAGGCAAATGTTATCCGTTCTGAGGCTTTGGAGGATGTGACAGTAAATGGGAGAAATGATGTTATGGAACTTTCAGGTCTTCTTGTTACAAAGGCCCTGCTGGCAGAGCAGCCAGCACTTCCATGCTCTTGCAGGATAGGTACCAGCTGCACTGCCCCACTCCTCTTAGCACTGGAAAGGCTGCCAAAACCATGGGTGAAAATATGTCTGCAAGGATTGCATTTGGCCTTTTATAAAATCCCCCAGGAAATCTGGCCAATCAACATATTTCACTCCGAATACAACAAAGCCTATCCATTAATCAGGTTTGGGCAACTTATGTCCCACAGCCATCTAGAGTCCCTGAATTTTTTTTTCAAACATGCCTTGAAATTGTGCAAGAGATTCCAAAGTCAGCAATGTGTACCTCATACTTGTCCAGCAAAATAAGATGCATGGGATTAAAGGTTGGGTATGCTAAGGAATAAAACAACTTCAGGAATCCAAATAAAATAAACTGAAATCTGTGTATGTAGGCATACATTTGCACATAGATATGGCATCATGGTGTTATCTTCCTGCCCTTTTTGGAACTGCCAAGAATAGTCCATCCCAAAATAAGATGACCTCCAAGACAAAAAGGTGGACTCATCCAGTTCTAAATCCATCCCTGAGCTACAGGTTCAAGTGGCAGCTTTTTACCAATGGTTAAGGCAGCAGGCTAGAAGGCAGCAGGTTAAGGCAGGAGTTCTAGTCCAATTTAGCTATGAAAACCAGATGGGTGACTTTGGGCCATTCACTCTCAGCCCAACTCACCTCATAGGGTTATTGTGAGAAAATTGGAGGAGGATCTGTTGGATATGTTCACTGCCTTGACTTATTTATAAAAAATAATAAAGGCAGGATATAAATAAATAAATAACCTTTCACAGAGAAAGTTGGAACAAAAACACACTTGATTCTACCCAAAGGTTTGTATTTCCAGTTCTAATGAAATAGCAAAATATTTCTTTCAGACTTCAAGGATTCTTTAGCTCCTGGTTTCAATGAATCTCAATAAATCACATAAAAGATTAGGTCAAAACAAACAGGAAACTTAAAAGCACAGTAGGAGAAGCCATTCATTTCCCAATTGGTTCCATCATTTCACAGTTGGAAGGATCAAGATATTGAAACCTTTCAGAGTAATTTATAAGAGGTCAGGCTACAGGCTGTGCATGCTCTAACTGAAGATGGAATCCAAGTTAACAGACCACAAATACAACTGCTTTGAATAAGCCAGTAAAACCCAGCTTTTAACCAATTCCCTAATATTAACTCTGGAGAGAATGTGGGCTGTTTTTTGCCAAACAGTATCATTAAATAGTATAATCAATACTTAGTATAATATAATCAATACAAACATATTTAGTCATAACTTTAAAAAATAGTCTCAGCTAGTACAGTTTTAAAAGGAGAGGCGGCTGGGAGTTCACAACAAAATAAGTAAACTGGAAGTCAAGCAGGAAAGAGGGAGTTTATGAGAGAATTTAGGGGGAAAGAAATACACTGATCTCTTACCTCCCAAATTTAGGCATCAGGAGGAGTTTAGCAATTGTGGGAGGAAGTCAGCTTCAACTCTATACAAGTGTAACAAAGGACCTAAATAAAACGATTAACAATAGCACTTAGACTTATATAATGCTCCATAGTGCTTTACAGCATTCCCTGAGTGGTTTACAATGTCAGCATATTGCCCAACAGTCTGGGTCCTCATTTTACTGACCTAGAAGGATAGAAGTTTGAGTCAACCTTGAGCCTATCAGGAGCAAACTCCAGACTGTGAGCAGAGTTAGCCTTCAATACTGAATTCTGACCACTGCACCACCAGCTTTCTTCCTGAAGAAGAAACCCAAAATTACTAACTACAGATTGTATGAATGTAGAAAGCCAGTAGGAAGATGGTGTATTCCAAATTGTTGCCTAGTATGTCAGGTGTGTCTCTACCTCTGTAGCATGTCAGGGTGTGATAAATTCATGCTTAAGTAGGCAGATAGGGATTGTACATGGGACCTTCCAAAATGTGATAGCTATGCTCCACTCCCAGGATCAACGCTTCCTCTCTCAGGGAAAATGGGGGTATTGAAGAAGGAGGCTATGTTATGAGAGACATAATCTTAAACCAAGGATATCCCTCTGGGATACAGAGGCTTTTGAAGATGTTTGATTTGATAATTACAAATGCGGAAATATTAGTTTGTGATGCACATGTAGATTTCATGGTGATTTGCCCTCCTGGTATGAAAATTGCAGATATCATATGCAATTATATAAGCTGCTGGGTAGTTCTAAAGGCATCACATTCCGATCACCCGGTACGCTCCCACAGGCAGGGCCTCCTTGGGGTACCGTCAGTTAGGCATTGTAGACTGGCGGTGCCCAGGGGTAGGGCCTTCTCTGTGGGAGCACTCGCCCTTTGGAACCAACTCCCCGTGGACCTCCGCTTGGCCCCCAATCTCCGCTCCTTCTGCCAGGACCTGAAGACCTGGCTGTTCCAATAGGCTGGTCTAGACTGACCTCGGGGGGTGTGGGTTGGTTTTTTAGTATTTGTTTTAATTAATTTTAAATTTTGTATAATATTGATTAGGTTTAATGGTCTTTTATTGTAAATTGTATTGGATTTCTTTTATTGTTCACTGCCCTGAGTCCTTAGGGAGAGAGGGCAGCATACAAGTTTAATAAAATAAGTAAAATAATAAATAAATAAAGGGAATAGTTATGGTCCACATTGGCAACAACAACATATGGAAATATAGTTGGCCATTCCTAGAAGTCAAATTTAGGCTGTCAAGAGAGCAAACACAGAAATGTTACACGTCTCATATGCAGAATGAGTGACAGCTACACAGGTAGAGTTTAGAGTTCTTGGATGAAAAGGCTGAGCCTATGTGCTGAAAGGGAAGGGCTCTACTGGCACATAAATTTAAAAAGTGGCACAGTAGCCTTTAAAGTTTAAACTGCACCCACACATGCTGGGCAATATTTTTAAATAATGTTATTAAAATTATTATTTAAAATAATTTTTCAAAAGAAATAATAATAATATACACTAATATAAAATAAGAGAAAGAAAAGAAAAAAGAAATGAAAAAGAGAAAGCTAAAAGTTCAAGAAAAGGAAAAGAAAATACAAAAAAAAGGAAAAAGATAAAATCATTTCTGATCATCTTTACAGTAGTTATAAGTACAGTTATAAATTTGTCAAGCCGTTCTCTGCGACCATTGTCAAGGCTAAAAAACTTTTTGTCAGGGAGTAAAAATACTTCAAACATCCCTGCTAATTAGAGGTGATAGACCGTGTTTTTCTTTGCTGTCAATGCTGATAAAAAGTAGACCCGAAAAGTAATCTAAAAACATTTTTATTTATAAAATAAGAAAACCTACACGGAGCTACATACTTGCAACCTAATCTCCACCAAGGCATATAGAAAAAGAACAAAGGAAAAGTAACGGAAGTTACAGGAAGTGAAGTATAAACTTTGTACACACGTGCAGTGAATCAAAATATCACAAGACTTTCTTATCTCATAACTATGGAGACAAGATAACACAGTGCTGGCTAGCAGACACCTGCTTGCTATAATATGAGCTTAGAAGCTTGAACAGACAAACCAAAAAAACGCAGTGACACTTAGACTATGGTTAGATCATAGCTTTCATCTTTCTTTAACCTATCCTATTAATAATCAAAACCATAAACCATTCATTATTCTTCTGAAATCAAGTGGACCTATGAAAAAGAAAAGGGAAAAGAAAAAGTCAAGACAGCACACTCTCTCCATAAAGCAAGGAAGTTATTTAAAATGACAGTAAGAGAGGCTTAACTGGAAAGTACAGTATTCCAAAGTATATTTCCTCATCAAAGGTTCTTAAATAAATTTAAAGATCACAGGTCAAATCAGAAACCAAAACATAGGAGTTGACTATTTTCTTAATAGAGAAGAGTGAAAACTAAAAAAAAAAAAACCTCTCAAGGATCTGTAGTTGGGCTTGAGGCTTTAATTATCTTGATTGAGGTACTGGTCTGTGAATGATACCAACTTATTCAGGGTGGAGAGAAATCAAATGTGATTGTGAAGGGTTCCAGAAGAATTACTTTAAAATTGGTGACTGGTATGCTATTCAACTGCTTAACAATTGTTACTAGGACATCACAGCTTTTTTGTTGTGTCCTCATGCCTTGGAACTCCCTCCCTCTCTTCTAGAATTTTGAAATCCTGAAAAAAATGAGCTTTTAGTGGTAGATGTTTATCTAGGGTGGGCCAATCTGTTCTTTATTATTTTTACTTTACTCTCAACACAGAGAATGTTTAGCCTACATGACAGACATTTAAATGTTTGTAGATCACTATCTTATCTCCCTTTTAGAGTTATCTTTTGTAAGCTCAACAAGCCCCTTTCCTTAAACTATTACTCATAGACTTTGGCTTCTGGATAGCTTCTTATTATCCAGGTAACTCTTTTCTGTTCCATTTCCATGTCCTTTTTCATGAGTAGTGCTTGAACTGGACACAGTGTTCCAAGACTGTGAAAACCTTTTAGAATATAATGAAACTTTTTAC
>CM019149.1:124372041-124387997 GCA_009733165.1 Naja naja | reverse complement strand
ACGTTAAATGCACCTATTGCTTGGTCCTAAACCAAGTAATACAGAGGAAATCAATGTGGGTAAGCCACATATCTTAGCTAATCTCACATGTTCTCTTGAGATAGAAATGTCAGGTTTCCAAGTGAAAAGTCCATCTTCCAAAACCATTTCTAGGTATATATATCTTACAGTTGCCCCAAAGCTTTCAAGAGACAATTGACTTTCTGTTTTTTCTTTGAAGATTTGCTTCTCATCCAAGAGCAGCTCAGAGCTGAAGAAGATTCTTGGATGAGAAGCAAAAGGTCTTCAAAGAAAAACCAGAAAGTCCAGTTGCCTCTTGAAAAAGCACCTTTGGGACAACCATGACCTGGATGAGTGAGAATCTCCATAGATATATTACATGTAAATCACCAACAAAAGATAAAGAAGGTATATTTAATATTCAGCACAAAAACATTACCATATGCTAATATGCAGGCAAGTATTCTACTTTTCCATTACAGTGCCTCTAGTTAGTTGTTATGGAAGACATAGATTCAAATTATCTTGTGATCAGAAGTTTCTTGTTTTGAATGCAAGCATCCACTGCTGTGAGTGTAAGGAAAGTGTGAAAACCATTAGAAATAAAGAGTAAGTGAGGTTATGTGTATAACAGTTGAGGTAAGAATGATTTGTCCTTTCATTTCTGATGAAACAGGACAGTGAAGCTAACATCCACTATGAACCCATCACCCACTACCCATCCTGCAGTACAATCAGAAAAGGAGTTGCTCGAATCACACATGCTGTTGGCTTGAACAGATTAACTGGCTCTCAGAACAGTTGGATTTAACTTTCATCCATGGGAACTACTATGACCCTGCAAAAGATGCAGCTGAATCAAAAATGTTGTCTAGGGATGACCATGTCAGAATTACACATTTTGGAACTGTGAAATCAATTGATGACGAGATTGTGAATAAAGTTGTGATGTTTTGGCACGGAGGGGATGGGAAGGCACAGACCTATATTTCTTTGATAAAAGGCCAGTTTTTATTATTAAGACACCATAAGATATATTAGACTAGGTGGTATTAACATAGCCAGATATTTTGAATATGGCAGTTAGAGGCAGGGAGTGCTATAGAAAGTTAGATTAATTTTCATGTTAATAGAAGGGGAAAAAAAGGTCACCTCTAGTAAGATAGGCAACATACAAGTTTAATAATAAATTTTAAAAGTGCTCTACTTTCCAACTGAAGTCTGGAACCTGCAGGCCAAAAACATTACAACAATTGGGTTCAAGAAAGAAATCTTGGGGTAATAGTTGATACATCTGGATCAAAACAGCATAATATCAAGGAGTAATCTCCAAGCTACTATTTATATTTTATGAAAAACATCACTCACAGACCATGTAATTTTCCCCAACTAATTCTGTTTGTCATAAAACTAAGCCACAGCACTACCTGAAGTTCCAGGGATACTATATCTTCAAGTTTAAGTGCCAAGCTTCCTTCCTTCCATCCTGTGGAACACAACAACAAGAATGTCTACAGTACAGTGAGAAAATAGCAACCCTTTTGGAATCTACCTATAACCTAAAAGATAATATACTTTGATGTTATTTTTTCTTATGTTATCCAAGATCAAGAAGATGTTAAGAACATCTTACGTTATTGTTCACTGCATCCCTGTGGTATAAATTAGTTTTAATACATTTATAGAAGTTAATACTCTTGTAGTTGAGTCTGTGGTGGCCATAATAACTTTTTTAATAGCCTGACTTTGGTTACTTCTTAGAATAATACAGACATAGGTTATCCTTGAGTTATCATCATAATGTAGCCTGCCCATAACAGACATAACTTGTGACGTTTATAATTTGGGCTAGCCATGTGACCAACTTAATTTTATGATCTTTTTGTGGTGGAGATAAAATGAGCATGGTGGTTGAAAAGCAACCATCACCATTGTTAAGTGATTGTCATGGTTATTAAGGAACTCCATGGTTTGCTATGGGTTGATTTTGCCAACAACTGGAAGTAAATACCATTTTTGACCCAACCATTGTAAAATGTGGTCACATGACTGTGTGATGCTACAAACCACTGTAAATGCAGCCTGGTTGCTGAGCTCCTGAAGTACAGTCACATGACCATGGGGAACCAACTGTAGGAACTGAATCTAGGTCATAAGTACCTCTCAGGTAGGTCCGTTGGAACTTCAAATTATTGCTAAACCACAGGTTGTAAGTTGAGGATTATCTGTTCATAGGTTTCTATGATAGAAGCCTCTTTTTCTTAAATGCAATTTTGTGGATTTCTCTGAATATTACTTGTCACTTTTAAACTCCCCTTTGATCCCAAGCCCCTTTAAAAATCTGTCCTTTTTGTTACTCTGTATATTTCATTAACGTATAATAAAATTGATTATAGAAAGCTCACTTCTTTTAAATCTATTGCAACTTTCCTTTTAAACAAAACTCCCCAGGATACCCACACAGCATATTCTGCTGTCTTGCCACCCACTAGAGTACTTCGATGGGCTAATTCCAAGAGTGCTGATAGCAATAAAGCAGTTAAAAATGGTAGCCAATCCTCCTGCATCCTCTTGAATTTAATTATATAATTTTGCTAATAGAAGCATGCTGCTTGGAGCCAGCCAGGGAAAACAACAGCTAATGTGCAGCCACACAGATACTGAGCAGAGCCCAACGTTGTCTTCAGGGAAACTCAGTTAAGGAAATAAAAGATTAATAGAGCTTTTCATTTTCCAGCGATAACATTAATCTCAGGATGTGGCTGAAGAAGATACCAAATAGCAATATCAATAGCAAGAGGAGGAGAGATAATCTCAATCATTTGAGGCTGTTTACAACTCTATCCAGAATGCCAAAATAGCCACAGCATAATGATTTCCAATGCTTCCAAGCTAAATCTTCTAGAAACTGAACAGATGGACTCAGTGTTGCTTTCCAAAAGTTTTATATGTGTACGATCAAAAATGTTTTGGAACAGGAACAGTTCTTCCCTCCCTCTAGGGGCTTGTTCATTGCTCACTGTTAACACTGAATAACACTCAAGTTTACTTAATAAAGCAGTGGATCCTATTACACAATTTGCCTTTCAAATTCTGCCTAGCTAGCCCTATGGTTTAATGAGTCCTACTTAGAGTCACTCTCCTTTTCTCTCTTCTTCAAGCATGTGCTCATGCTCTTCTCACTGAATTTAATTAATTGTTCACAAGTCATGGTGACTGGGCATTTGAAGGAGCTGAATTTCACAAATTTTGAAAAAAGGATTTTATGGATAACCTACAGCCAACATTGCAGGTGAAACTTGAGAAATTAGAATATCGTGCAAAAGTTCATTTATTTCCGTAATGCAACTTAAAAGGTGAAACTAATATATGAGATAGACTCATTACATGCAAAACAAGATAGGTCAAGCCGTGATTTGCCATAATTGTGATGATTATGGCTTACAGCTCATGAAAACCCCAAATCCACAATCTCAGAAAATTAGAATATTGTGAAAAGTTGCAATATTCTAGGCTCAAAGTGTCCCACTCTAATCAGCTAATGAAGCCATAACACCTGCAAAGGGTTCCTGAGCCTTTAAATGGTCTCTCAGTCTGGTTCAGTAGGAATCACAATCATGGGAAAGACTGCTGACCTGACAGTTGTGCAGAAAACCATCAATAACATCCTCCATAAGGAGGGAAAGCCTCAAAAGGTAATTGCAAAAGACTTTGGATGTTTCCAAAGTGCTGTATCAAAGCACATTAATAGAAAGTTATGTGGAAGGGAAAAGTGTGGAAGAAAAAGGTGCACAAGCAGCAGGGATGACTGCAGCCTGGAGAGGATTGTCAGGAAAAGGCCATTCAAAAGTGTTGGGGACTTTCACAAGGAGTGGACTGAGGCTGGAGTCAGTGCATCAAGAGCCACCACACACAGACGGATCCTGGACATGGGCTTCAAATGTTGTATTTGTTATGTATGCAGAGTTTAAAATGACTGGTTATTGTTGTAAAGTGTTTGAATTCATTGGTTGGAAAAGTGCAGGAAAACCCTGCACTCTGACTGGCTGGCAGCCGCAGCCGGCTATAAATAGCTGCCGCGCTAAGCCATTCAGGTCCGTTCTGAGCTGAAGTCACAATAAACTTTGAGCTGAAGCACTCCGCTTCCTGCCTCTCTATGCGAACTTAACACTGGCAACGAGGATGGGATCTCCCTGAAGAGAAGGTAACGCGGAACAGAGAAGAGCGAGATGGCTGCGCTGAACACCCCCAGCCCCATTCGACCGAAGAATGAAGACTGGGAGTATGCAGATCGGTTTCAGATGTATTTGGAAGGAAACGATCTGGCCACCATTTCTGAGCAGCGAAGAGGCGGTTTTTCTCACGTATTGCGGTCCAGCAGTTTTCAAGATGGCGAAGGCATTAGCTGGCGCAGCAGACGTGAAGGTAATGGCATGGCCTGATCTGGAGAGGCTTTTAAGGGCACACTACGTGCCCCAAGTATCGTGCCTCATTAAGATACACGAGTTTTATCGCCACGATCAGGGGGAAGACGAAAGTGTAAATGACTTCATGGCAAGTTTAAGAGACATTGGGGGTGCGTGCAAATTCAGCAGCTTAGAGGAGGCCATGTGCGAACATTTTGTATTGGGCCTTAAAGACAAGGTTTTGCAGAGCAAATTACTGATGAAACCCAAGATCACGCTGAAAGAAGCCATAGAGGAAGCATCTTCAGCAGAAGCCACCAAATCCTCAGCAGCAGCCATGAGAAAGATGAACAAGACTACGGGCCATTCTGATGGGGAAAAGACCACCACAACTCATTTTGATGAACTTGAATCTGAGTCAGAATACAGTGGAGAAGAAGAAGGAATTAACAGACTCAGAATGGAGCGGAAACAAAACAACCTGAGAAGGAAGAGGCATGATTTCCACTGCATAGGTTGTGGGGGAAACCACCCCTGCACTGAATGCAAGTTCCTGGACACCATTTGCCTCCGATATGAAAAAAGAGGGCACATTGCAAGAGTCTGCAAATCATCCAGAACTCCACCAAACAGAAGAAAGTTTGCTACAAACATCAAAGACAGAGAAGTCAAGCCAAACAACACCAGCGAGAAAATGGGGCGCAACACAGAAGCAAATGGAAGGAATGAAACTCATCAAACAGTAACTATTGGTCATTCATCCTCTTTAAATAACAGGAAAGTGCATGTCAAGGTATTCATTGAAGGAAGGCCTTGCCAAATGGAAGTGGACTCAGGTTCATACTTATCTATGGTGTCATGGAACACTATTCAAAGACTGATACCAGACATTCAGAAGACTCACTTCAAGAAGCAGACATTAACTCTTGAAGACTACCAAGGGAACCAGATTCCAGTAGTTGGAACAAGAGAATTCAACATGAAGTTCAAGGGCCACACCAAACGCCTACCACTGACCATCGTGGACAAGAGCCGGCCAAGTCTGCTGGGCCTTGAGTGGTTCAACCCGCTGGGCATCGAGGTGACTGGCATCAATCACGTGAGCAACACTGAGAGGGAAGAGGCCTTGAAGTCTGAGTTTCCAGAGGTCTTCAGCAATGGATTAGGCAAGTACTTGGGGACCCCAATCTCCTTTAACCTAGATCCCAATGTACAACCAATCCGTTTAAAACCCAGAAGGGTCCCATTTGCCTTAAAGGAAAAAATTGATGCACAATTAGATAAACTTATAGAACAGATAAAGTGGAATTCTTGGGTTACATGATTGATAAACATGGCATCCACCCCACAGAGGCAAAGGTTCAGGCAATCAAAGAAGCCCCCAGGCCAAAATGAAAAACAGATCTGCAAGCATTTTTGGGACTCATTAACTTTTATCATATGTTTCTACCTCAGAATGCAACCATTGCAGAACCCCTACATAGGTTGCTGGACAAGAAATCTGTTTGGGTCTGGGGGAGGAAGGAACAAGCTGCATTTAACAATATCAAGAGACAAATCACGTCTGATGCTGTGCTGATACAGTTCTCTGAGAATCTTCCTGTTGTACTGACTTGTGATGCCTCCCCTTTGGAGTGGGTGGGGTATTGAGCCATATGCTTCCCAGTGGGAGGGAAGCTCCTATTGCATTTTACTCTCGCACCTTGACTAAAGCAGAGAGGAACTACAGCCAACTGGATAAGGAAGCCTTGGCAATTGTAGCAGCTGTCAAGAAATTCCATGAGTATTTATATGGGAGAACATTTACTGTTGTCACAGATCACAAACCTCTTTAGGTATTGTGGCAGGGGACAAACCAACGCCATGATCCTGTCACCAAGAATGCTGAGATGGACTGAATTTCTTGCTGCTTATTCATACAAACTCATCCACAGACCTGGTAAAGACATTGGGCATGCAGATGCTTTGAGTCACTGCCCACTTCCTTCATACATTGAGGACCCTGTTCCTGAGACTCATACCTTTTTTCTAGAAACTGTTGCCAAGCTTCCAGTACATGCTGCTGAAATTGCCAGAGAGACTGCCAAAGACACTTTATTGGCTCCTGTTATAGGCTGGATTAAGAAGGGTTGGCCACTTCAAGATCTACCTCAACTCGCCCAACCTTTCAAATCCAGGCAAACTGAATTATCTGTATTAAGAGGATGTATTTTGTGGGGTAACAGGGTGGTTATTCCTGCAAAACTATAGAAAGAGGTTTTGGAAATGTTACGTGAGGGTCATCCGGGAATTGTCAGAATGAAGGGATTGGCCAGGAGTTATGTATGGTGGCCAGGTATTGACAAAATGGTTGAAAACTGGGTTGCATCTTGTCCCAACTGTCAGGTAGTCAGGCCTGCCCCACCTCTCGCCCCCACACAGGAATGGGAATGTCCTAGGGGCCCATGGTCCAGGATTCACATTGATTTTGCTGGCCCTACCAGAGGGCACACTTTCCTTATTATAGTAGATGCATATTCCAAATGGCTAGAGGTTATCCCTATGGCATCCACCACAACTGAAGCTGTCATCAAACAGCTTAAAAAGCTTTTTGTAACTCACGGGTTACCTGATGTGCTTGTTTCTGACAATGGCCCTCAATTTACATACAACTTTTTGAATCATATCTAGCACAACAGGGTATCAGACATGCCCTGACAGCCCCTGGGCACCCTTCGGCTAACAGCCGGGTTGAACGTATGGTACGATTTACCAAGGAAAAACTTCAGCAATTGGGTCCAGGGGATATCACTGAGAGAGTTGAAAAACTTCTTAGTGTTCAGCACATCACTCCCAACCCCTCAACTAATTTGTCCCCAGCTGAATTGTTGATGGGTAGGAAACTCAGGTCTCCCCTTGATCGCCTTCATCCCACTTACGCACCCAACGCACCACTAGATTCCACTAGCAAAATTCGCACATTCACTGTGGGTGATTCTGTTTATGCTAAGAACCTTATGGGTGAACCATTATGGATTCCTGCTGAGATAACCCAAATCACAGGCCCCAGGTCTTACAGGGTACAAACGGAGGATGATGTCCTCTGGAGCAGGCACATTGATCAGTTAAGATCCAGATTGCCTCAGGAGCATCGCTTTTGCTCCTCTCTGGTTCCCATACCTACTGCCTCTTCTAGGGGGGAAGGGGAGGATCATGAATGTAATCAGCAAGCAAGAATCAACCCCATGTGTAACGAGCTAACACGACAGGAACCATCCCAAAACCTGTCACAATACCAACACAAATGGAAGATTGCACATCATTACCTGATTTAGGTGCTGACATTGGGTTGGAGATGGATTGGGAGGAGAGACCAGGTTGTAGTAACCAAACAGGTTCTACCATTACTACAAGTCCTAGTAAGGAAATGTCAGCAGACACATTTCCTCTCTCACAAGGTGAGAACCTTAAAACATCTGAACCACGTAGGTCTCAATGTACACGTAAGAGCCCCACCTATTTAAAAGAATACATTAGATAGGCTGGGGTTTGAGTTATGGATGCAGGTTTAAAATCATTGGTTTAGTTTGAACTGTTCTTGTAAAACGTAAGAAATGATTGGTTTAAAAAGTGCGGGAAAACCCTGCACTCTGATTGGCTGGCAACTGCGGCTGCTGGCTATAAGTAGCAGCCATAGCCCAACCAAAGCGGGTCCGTTCTGAGCTGTAGTCACTAATAAACAAAGAGCTTGAAGCACTCCGCGTCTGTCTCTTCATGCAAACTTAACATTAAGTAGTGAAGATCAGAGCAGTTTGAAGATCTAAAGATGCCTGGCAACCTTTCATCTCCACTCTAGATATAGAAGATCTTTTCAAATGCTGTTGTATTGATCTGAACTTTGAAAGCGGCTCTTCTTCCCCCAGGCTGAGACTGACAGTTCTAATTTGCAACATAAATCACTCACCAAGACTCCCATTCTAGGTTGTGGACTCCTGGTAATTGATGAAGAAAACATGAAATAGTCTCCAAATGACTCTTCCTTTTACTTTCCATTGAAGGGTAATGCTCCTTTGAAAACCTGCCTCTCATTGCACCAGGCTACTTGCTAGCACTCCATTTGAGACTCTTGTAGTGTGTCCCATGTTTGGAAAACGTTATTTTTTTCCCCACAGTGATTTTGTAGGTGCTGAAAGATAAACTACAATGAAATGGATTAATCTTAATCCATAACAGGAAAAATAGCAAGTGTCAGTTTCTGTAGAGAAGGGGTTGTGTATTTTGTGTTTTGTCTTCACTAATAAAACCAACAAAATGAAAAAGCTGGGATATTTGCAGTTGTCAAATATGCCAGAGATGAATGATGTGCATGAAAACCAAATTTATTTTCAGTTGGTTTTATGATGGATTTAGAAAGGAAATAGAGAGAGGTGGGGGGAGGGGGGAAGAGAAGTACTGTAACATTAATAGAAGCGAAACTGAATGTCATTTTTACTCACACAGGTTTGAGTGTGTAAAAAGCACCAATGCCAGATCAATTTTATTCAAGGTGACTAAGAAAACATGAGGGGATGCCTTTAAAATGACCTTGAACATCATTTGCCATGTCATTTATTGTGGCAAGGAAGAGTTTGGGCTACTTTTTGTGAGAACTCTTCCAGCTGTAAAACTAATGACTCCATGTGGACATATGTATAACATACCGCAAAATGGGAAGGAGCAGTTGCTACTCAATGTATCCTGGATCCAAAAGTTTGTACACAACGATCTCAGTCTTTTTGACTGAGATGGGGAAACTATCCCACTTCTCTAAATGAGCCCATCTCAATCTTTTTGACTGAGTGGGCTCATTTAGAGGATTGGGATAGTTTCCCCATCTCTTAGCACAACGTGGTTATCATATGGCCATTTACTAAATAGCTAATGGCACAAATAATCCATTCCATAAAATAGCAAATTAGTCTATTAATGGATGTAAAGTTTTTCATGAGCAGAGTATAAAAGTCACATTAAAGTCTTATCATCTAATAATATCTCTACTTCTTTAAACTCATAGTGCTTTTTTTAAAATTTAAAATCACTTTCTCCAGCCCTTTTATCTTTCTTGTCCCATACCCCTTGCTGGGCAAGATTTACTTACAATATTTATTCATCTGATTTCTCTCCCCCCCATAAAACTCACTACTTTTTTCCTCCTTCAGTTGTTCTTGTTCTGCTCCAGTTGCTTTTTACATTGCTTCCTAGCACTAGTCTCTTCTAGTCTACAGCTAGACTACTACAGTGCTCTCTATGCTGCCTTTGGAAATTATCTAGAAGCTAGACCTAAATAAGGTAGTGCCACAACTTGCTAAAATTGAATCTGCCCATCCTGATTGGTCATCTATAGACAGCCTGTTGTGGGTTCTCTCATTGGGAAGTTTGGTGTGACCCCTATTTTATGCAGTGCTCTCCTCCCAAAGGTAGAAAAGGTGCTATTTACACCTATTCCAATACCAAGCCAAAACAGAACTGTTCCAGCAAATGTTTGGCCCATGAGTTAGTTGAATGGCACTTTTTGATGCTTTAGGATTTTAGAGACCTGCCTGATTGTGTTGCCGGTTTATATTCCTGACCTCATAAGAATAATAAGAAACCAAGTTGGCAGTTTGGGTGGGGGTGTGAGGCTTAAATTTTCAGATCATGTTGCATATTAACAGTGTTACGAGCCCTGAGCCTTGTGTGAATCTTGTCAAATGGAAGTACTGTAGCTGAAACTCAGTACTGAGAAAGGTTGCCATTTCTCTGATCAATGCATCAGAGGCAGGCATTTATAAGTGCAATTTTGTGCATCAAAATGTTGTGGTAGAGAGAAAAGAAGGAGAGGTGTGCAAAGCATTTAAAGGGCAAATTTCCATCATGACTGGCAGTAGAATGGCTGTGCATGTCAATGCAATACAGAGGCAGATTGAGAAAGCCCTTGAAGGGGGCTCTTTTAAGAATGCTTCCTATGTCTCCAGAAAGCAGGGGCAGTTGACATTTCATCCTTGCATTGCTGAGAAGTAACATTTTTTCCCTACTGTGTTGGGTAATTGAGATTATAATCTTAGCCCCATATATTGGGGCATATGAACCATCAAATTCATTAGCCTGAATGTTGGAAAAATAGGCACAGAGGGTGCAAATGCCAAGCTACCATTTTAAATCCAGCTTTTAAAACCTAAAGGTTTTCAATTTTAAATGCAATTTTAAAACTGTAGGTATGAGAGGTTAGCAGCCATACCATTATGTGCAGCTTTGGAATTTTTGAGCCAGATTTTGGAGTCAGACTGCAACAATTTAAAATGGTGGTGAGCCTGATTCTTGCAAGCAACCAGTGGCCTTAATAATACTTTAAATGCCACAGGCTAGCAGAAAAATTACAAATCTACCTCATAGCTATTATACGTAAAGAACCTGTTTTTGTCTAGACCATCCCACAATCCATATGCAGCCTGCCTTAAAGAAAAATCTCCTCAAGAGATATAGACAGCCCCAACCTACTGAACTTCAGAAAAAGAATGAAGATCTGGCTTTTCTTCCATGCACTGAGCCAGGGTATTAATGGAGTTGGTTTGGGTTGGTTGATGTGAGTTTTACTGGGGTCTCAATATAGTCTTCTTTGCTTTAATGGGTTTTGATAATTGTACTGTGTTTTTCTTTTTCTTTCAGTAGATGGCAGCTGTATAAATGTGAGAATAAATAAGCAAGCAAGTTTCATTTTGACTTAACAGATCCTATGAAGCTGATCTTGTGGCTTGAAAGCTTTACCTTATTACTGATCTGTATTGTATCAACTGAGAAACAAATTTTATTGACTTTAAACAAACCAATGTGTGAATCATATCAGTAAATATTCATGCCTAAACTGTTTCCTGTAGAACAGCTTTGTTGGTCAGATCAAAGGGCTCTCCAGTGTATCATAGCCAACCAACTTTTGAGGGAAATTCCTGAGCAGGATACAAGGACCACATATGCCTTGTTTTTCCCCAGGGAATGGGTATGGAAGGCATCTCTTAACCTGGAGGTAGCACATATATGCTAGGCATGACTAGCTGGGGAGAGATTTATCTGCCATTATGATTCTGGGTAATTTCCATTTGAAGTTTCACCCAGCACATTGTTAATCAGTTCTTATATCCAAATCAGAGGAGGCACACCTACTCTATGCATACCTACTCTTAGGGCAATTGCTGGAACCCTCGCACCTACTTAGTATGGAAGCAATAATATAGACATTTGGCTTCTTATCCAAGAAACTTCTTCAGCTCTTGAGCTGAAGAAGCTTCTTGGATGAGAAGCGAAATGTCTTCAAAGAAAAAACAGAAAGTCTAGTTGCCTCTTGAAAAAGTATCTTTGGGACAACCATGTCCTGGATGACTGAGAATCTCCATAGACATTTACCAAAATATAGTTTCATGTTTATTTATTAAACATCAGAACATATCAAAAACAACTGGTAAAAGAGGAGGCAAAACCAGGTATTATTAACAAGTAAGGATTTTGCCATCCATCCAAAGGGCATTCTCTAAAATGTTTCTTTCAAAGTCAGCTTTTTCATACCAGTTCTCAAGCAGGCAGCTGTCCTAATCATGCCCTCAGGTCTTGTATGTTTATCCTGAGGGATGAATATGAAATAGACCCAATGGAGGCTTTAAAGTAGGAAAAATACTGTGGTGGGATTGTTCCTAAGATAGAGCAACTTAAACATATTTATTTAATAGAAACTAATAGAAAGAGTTGATAAATTCAATATCTGTGAATCCTAAAAAAAATGCTATTGCTGCAATATCTCCGTTTCCACTCTCTTCTGGATCCCACCCTGAACAACTGGAATTTGCGCTGCTTACTAGAGCAGATATGAGCTACCATATCACTATGTATCTATGGAGTCATCCAGGTCATGGTTGACCCAAAGACACTTTTGCAAGAGGCAAGTGGACTTTCTGCTTTTTCTTTGAAGATGTTTCACTTCTCATCCAAAAGCTTCTTCAATTTCTTCAGAGCTGAAGAAGTTTCTTGGATGAGAAGCAAAATATCTTGAAAGAAAAACCAGAAAATCCAGTTGCCTCTTGAAAAAGCAACTTTGGGACATATCACTATGTGCAGTTTCAAACCTTATAGAACCTTGTACAAAAATCTCCAATCTTTTTTGATTGTACACTCTTATCAGTAAAAAAGAGAGAACATGCAGCCTAATATGTTTGTTTGTTTATAAATTATATATAGTTGCTAATATACTAATATATTAAGTACATTATAAAGATATATTCAAATGAGAATACATGTGTTTTTGGTATTTGGTGTAAATAATCTAGAATTAGTTTCACCTTCATATTTCTCCCCAAGTCGGTAATCCTTTAAAGTCAATATTTAATATAATGACTTTAAAGGATTACCAACTTGGGGAGAGACATGAAGGTGAAACTAATTCTAGATTATTTACACCAAACACCAAAAACACATGTACTCTCATTTGAACCAGCTTCTGGAGATGTCTATATCTCCTTAATAGTGTTTTGATTAGTATTTAGCTTTATGTTGTAAAAAGTGTCATCTACTCATTTCTTCAACTCAAGTAGCACTTACGGATGAGAGTTTTTTCCTTGCTAGCTGGTAATGAAAAATATGGAAAGGCAACTTGCTTGTTTGATGTGTTAACCTATAAATGTTTTCCCAACCAGCTTAGTCACATTCACTGGAGTGATCTGAATTGTAGTCAAGCACATATAGCACATGCAGATTGGGCAAGGCTGCCCTGTGCCATCAATTTCTAGTTTTGATATGGAAATTCTAACAAAATGCATCAAGTTGCCATTGCTTTTTCTAATGAAAGACACGTTTCAACATGATATATTTTGACCTTTGTACATTTCCAAAATGTGCCATCTGCATCATTTTCAGGAAATAACCTACTCGCATGTAAAGAATTTGTAATATTTTGAAAGATCACACTCATGGAAACTGTAATTTATATGACCCACTACATTCTCTCAGAGAGCAGATATTACAAAGGCAAGTCTCCATTTCTTAAGATAGATCAGGCGATGCCTAACACACTGTGTTAAAAAGCTTCAGGACCCCGATCCTAGTTGTTGGAGGCTCCTTAACCAAGCTTTATGACTGATTTGTGACATCTGGATCTGAATCAGTTGCATTTTGGATGCTAGAAGTTTGGACCGGTAACCTATGAAAGTCTTCAGTTGTCATTTAGGGATTTAATTTCTGCTGGCTTCAAAACACTGAGAAAAAGGCAGGGAACAACACAAATCAGTCAGTTCTCCATTCAGTAAATCAAGAATTTTTTAAAATGTTAAAAATAAAAAAGAAGAGGGGAAATAAACCCTTAAGCTGCTAGAGTACCCAAACTAACCAAAATCCTCTTGACATCACACAAAAATACAATTGATCATTACAATTCTTCCAATTCACATTTTCAGTATGAATTTCTTTTAACAGTTATTTGGGAGATGGAGTGGTGTGTATGGAATCACCATGCAGTTAGGACAACCTTGTGTTTCTTTTAAAGCCTCTAGAACAGGGGTATCAAACTCACGTCATGGCGGTGGCATCACATGACGTATCAGAACTTTTTCCTCCTTCACTAAACTGGGTGTGGGCGTGGCCAGCATGTGATGAATCTGGCCCGCGGGCCCAGAATTTGACCACCCTGATCTAGTAGTTATGATGCCAAAAGTATAGCATTATAGGATTGTTGCAATCAGGTATGTTTCATACCCTCTAACTTTGGTTGTACTTGTAATGAAGGGCCTGGGGACAAAAGAAGAAATATCTGGTCTGAGCCCTCAGAACGGGATGGATAGTGAAGCAGATTTTTGAGTATTGCTTATTTAAGCCTTCAAGGCAGGCCCTTTTCAAAAATAGGCACTGAGAAGCTAGCTGTAAGGGCTAAGATTGCATTAATTGATAAAGTTGCCTTATTCATCCACTAGTTACAGTACCTTGCATTGGATACTGAACTAGAGCTTGTAAGGGGCAATGAATTACGAGCAAAGCCCCAACATTGCAGAAAATATTCAGCTTGGCTCTGATTTCAGATAAAGAGAGAAAAATGCTAATTCAGCTCTTAAAATAAGCTGATGTACTGAGAAGAAGCAGACTCTGGTAGAGTACAAACTGTTATAAAACACAAATAATGCATTAGAGAAAATAGATATTTGCAAGGTACAGCAGTATATGTACTATGTAAACAAAGTATGAAGTGAGAGGGCAGAGGGTCCAACAGGATGGTGGTGAATAGAATACAGCTCTTGTGTACCCACAGTTTAAGTTTATCTTTTCTAGGATGGCCATATCAAAGAAGATTGAAACTATAACACAGAGGCAGATTATTTGTAAAATTGGCTTTATCAGTCAGGCTTTTGTCATTTTTTAAAGTTCCTTTTCAGATTCTTCAGACAAATGAAATCTCCAGATTTTGCCCATGACCACATTTTCAAGGGCTTTCATTCCCTACAGCAGTGTCAAACAGTTGCTGGTAACAAGATTTCTCCCCAGAGAGCATCTTAACTAATGGAAATGGATCACTCTGCATGAGCTGGCAAAGGTTTTATGTCTGCTGTGGCAGCAGATGCATGTCCGACCCATTTCTTAAAGGACCTAGTGAAGGAACTTCTCCACATTATGGCATGGAAGAGGTTAGAGCATGACCACGTAAGATGCAGGTCATGATGAGACATATTTAGACCAGAGAAAAGCACTAGGTCAGTGTTCCTCTTCTCCCCCCTCCACTCTATCAATACCATATATAGGTTTAATTGTACAATTCAAGTGACAGGCTTGCCCCAGTCTACTCTCTCAGGAAAATAAGACTCATGACTCCATTTAGTTGAAGCAAAGGAACTTTTACTGAAAGAAACTGGCTGCAGTAAAGTCAGGTAGAAGCTGGTATTCCCATGCAAAATGCAAAGCTATTCTTTTCACTTTTCACTCCCTCCCCCCATGACCAGTTCCCTGGCCAGCCAATGTGATGCTGGTAAGATGTTTTGAGAAACTCTGAGGTGTCAAAGATTCTCAAGGCAAACAGCCTTGAAGATCCTGGTACAAGCTGGTTTGGTGATCTGATCTTCTACTGTCATTCCCCCTTCCCTAGTTCCCACATTTGAAGTTACAGTAACAGCACCCAATAAACCCTGTCTTCCCTGCTCCCTTCTGCTACAATGGCAGGGCACCAACAAGGCTCCAAATCGGTGATGGTGAACCTGACATCAAGTGTAGTTAAAACAGATATAAACTCTCCCCTTTATCTTTAAAAATTTAAATTGTCACAAGTTTAGTTTGTATAGTACATATATTGCTGTACCTTGCAAATACCCATTTTCTCTAATGTATTATTTGTATTTTATAATACAATAAAACAACTAGAAAAAAGTATAGGATAATCCAATTAATACAGAGAAAAACATTATTTTTATATTCTACCATCTGTATTAAATACATAGAAAATGTTTAATAGTTAAGGGGGAAAAAGGCTGTGGATATTTCTTGCCTATATTGGGCCCTGCAGTGTCACACTCTGCTTAAAGCCCTTTCAGTTTT
>CM019149.1:124087319-124371041 GCA_009733165.1 Naja naja | reverse complement strand
CAATTAGAACTGTCAGTCTCAGCCTGGGGGAAGAAGAGCCGCTTTTCACAGTTCAGATCTACAACATCATTTGAAAGAAACTTCTATATCTAGAGTGGAGATGAAAGGTTGCCAGCATCTTTAGATCTTCAAACTGCTCTGATCTTCACTGCTTAATGTTAAGTTTGCATGAAGAGACAGACGCGGAGTGCTTCAAGCTCTTTGTTTATTAGTGACTACAGCTCAGAACAGACCCGCTTTGGCTGGGCTGTGGCTGCTACTTATAGCCAGCAGCCGCATTGCCACCAATCAGAGTGCAGGGTTTTCCCGCACTTTTAAACCAATCATTTCTTACGTTTTACAAGAACAGTTCAAACTAAACCAATGACTTTAAACCTGCATCCATAACTCAAACCCCAGCCTATCTAATGTATTCTTTTAAATAGGTGGGGCTCTACGTGTACATTGAGACCTACGTGGTTCAGATGTTTTAAGGTTCTCACCTTGTGAGAGAGAAATGTGTCTGCTGACATTTCCTTACTAGGACTTGTAGTAATGGTAGAACCTGTTTGGTTACTACAACCTGGTCTCTCCTCCCAATCCATCTCCAACCCAATGTCAGCACCTAAATCAGGTAATGATGTGCAATCTTCCATTTGTGTTGGTATTGTGACAGGTTTTGGGATGGTTCCTGTCGTGTTGCTCGTTACACATGGGGTTGATTCTTGCTTGCTGATTACATTCATGATCCTCCCCTTCCCCCCTAGAAGAGGCAGTAGGTATGGGAACCAGAGAGGAGCAAAAGCGTGCTCCTGAGCAATCTGGATCTTAACTGATCAATGTGCCTGCTCCAGGGACATCATCCTCCGTTTTGTACCCTGTAAGACCTGGGGCCTGTGATTTGGGTTATCTCAGCAGGAATCCATAATGGTTCACCCATAAGGTTCTTAGCATAAACAGAATCACCCACAGTGAATGTGCGAATTTTGCTAGTGGAATCTAGTGGTGCGTTGGAGTGCGTAAGGGATGAAGGCGATCAAGGGGAGACCTGAGTTTCCTACCCATCAACAATTCAGCTGGGGACAAATTAGTTGAGGGGTTGGGAGTGATGTGCTGAACACTAAGAAGTTTTTCAACTCTCTCAGTGATATCCCCTGGACCCAATTGCTGAAGTTTTTCCTTGGTAAATCGTACCATACGTTCAACCCGGCCGTTAGCGAAGGTGCCCAGGGCTGTCAGGGCATGTCTGATACCCTGTTGTGCTAGATATGATTCAAAAAGTTGTATGTAAATTGAGGGCCATTGTCAAAAACAAGCACATCAGGTAACCCGTGAGTTACAAAAAGCTTTTTAAGCTGTTTGATGACAGCTTCAGTTGTGGTGGATGCCATAGGGATAACCTCTAGCCATTTGGAATATGCATCTACTATAATAAGGAAAGTGTGCCCTCTGGTAGGGCCAGCAAAATCAATGTGAATCCTGGACCATGGGCCCCTAGGACATTCCCATTCCTGTGTGGGGGCGAGAGGTGGGGCAGGCCTGACTACCTGACAGTTGGGACAAGATGCAACCCAGTTTTCAACCATTTTGTCAATACCTGGCCACCATACATAACTCCTGGCCAATCCCTTCATTCTGACAATTCCCGGATGACCCTCATGTAACATTTCCAAAACCTCTTTTGTAGTTTTGCAGGAATAACCACCCTGTTACCCCACAAAATACATCCTCTTAATACAGATAATTCAGTTTGCCTGGATTTGAAAGGTTGGGCGAGTTGAGGTAGATCTTGAAGTGGCCAACCCTTCTTAATCCAGCCTATAACAGGAGCCAATAAAGTGTCTTTGGCAGTCTCTATGGCAATTTCAGCAGCATATACTGGAAGCTTGGCAACAGTTTCTAGAAAAAAGGTATGAGTCTCAGGAACAGGGTCCTCAATGTGAAGGAAGTGGGCAGTGACTCAAAGCATCTGCATGCCCAATGTCTTTACCAGGTCTGTGGATGAGTTTGTATGAATAAGCAGCAAGAAATTCAGTCCATCTCAGCATTCTTGGTGACAGGATCATGGGCGTTGGTTTGTCCCCTGCCACAATACCTAAAAGAGGTTTGTGATCTGTGACAACAGTAAATGTTCTCCCATATAAATACTCATGGAATTTCTTGACAGCTGCTACAATTGCCAAGGCTTCCTTATCCAGTTGGCTGTAGTTCCTATCTGCTTTAGTCAAGGTGCGAGAGTAAAATGCAATAGGAGCTTCCCTCCCACTGGGAAGCATATGGCTCAATACCCCCACCCACTCCAAAAGGGGAGGCATCACAAGTCAGTACAACAGGAAGATTCTCAGAGAACTGTATCAGCACAGCATCAGATGTGATTTGTCTCTTGATATTGTTAAATGCAGCTTGTTCCTTCCTCCCCCAGACCCAAACAGATTTCTTGTCCAGCAACCTATGTAGGGGTTCTGCAATGGTTGCGTTCTGAGGTAGAAACATATGATAAAAGTTAATGAGTCCCAAAAATGCTTGCAGATCTGTTTTTCATTTTGGCCTGGGGGCTTCTTTGATTGCCTGAACCTTTGCCTCTGTGGGGTGGATGCCATGTTTATCAATCATGTAACCCAAGAATTCCACTTTATCTGTTCTATAAGTGTGCATTTTTCTTCTTTGACTTTTAACCCCGCTTTTTGAATCTGGTTAAGACTTCCCTGAGTCTCTCGTGTAACTGAGTGTCATTTTCAGCAGAATTTAAAACGTCATCAAAATAGGGCATCACCCTGGCAATCCTTGTAACATTCTTTCCATAAGGCTTTGGAAGATGCCTGGTGCCACGCTTACTCCAAACTGCAACCTTTTGCATTTGAAAGCACCTCTATGGGTTACAATGGTTTGGGCTTCAGCAGTGGCATCATCAACTGTTAATTGTTGATATGCCTGTGCCAGGTCCAACTTGGCAAAAACTGTGCCCCCTTCAAGTGAATGTAATAAATGATGCACTACTGGAACTGAATATGCGCTCTGTTGTAGCACATGGTTCAATGTCCCCTTGTAATCCCTGCAGATTCTCACGGAACCGTCTGCCTTGACTGGTGTGACTATGGGTGTCTCCCACCTGGTGTGCTCTAAAACCCCTTGGGCTATTAGTTTATCTAATTGTGCATCAATTTTTTCCTTTAAGGCAAATGGGACCCTTCTGGGTTTTAAACGGATTGGTTGTACATTGGGATCTAGGTTAAAGGAGATTGGGGTCCCCAAGTACTTGCCTAATCCATTGCTGAAGACCTCTGGAAACTCAGACTTCAAGGCCTCTTCCCTCTCAGTGTTGCTCACGTGATTGATGCCAGTCACCTCGATGCCCAGCGGGTTGAACCACTCAAGGCCCAGCAGACTTGGCGGCCCTTGTCCACGATGGTCAGTGGTAGGCGTTTGGTGTGGCCCTTGAACTTCACGTTGAATTCTCTTGTTCCAACTACTGGAATCTGGTTCCCTTGGTAGTCTTCAAGAGTTAATGTCTGCTTCTTGAAGTGAGTCTTCTGAATGTCTGGTATCAGTCTTTGAATAGTGTTCCATGACACCATAGATAAGTATGAACCTGAGTCCACTTCCATTTGGCAAGGCCTTCCTTCAATGAATACCTTGACATGCACTTTCCTGTTATTTAAAGAGGATGAATGACCAATAGTTACTGTTTGATGAGTTTCATTCCTTCCATTTGCTTTGTGTTGCCCCATTTTCTCGCTGGTGTTGTTTGGCTTGACTTCTCTGTCTTTGTTGTTTGTAGCAAACTTTCTTCTGTTTGGTGGAGTTCTGGATGATTTGCAGACTCTTGCAATGTGCCCTCTTTTTTCATATCGGAGGCAAATGGTGTCCAGGAACTTGCATTCAGTGCAGGGGTGGTTTCCCCACAACCTATGCAGTGGAAATCATGCCTCTTCCTTCTCAGGTTGTTTTGTTTCCGCTCCATTCTGAGTCTGTTAATTCCTTCTTCTTCTCCACTGTATTCTGACTCAGATTCAAGTTCATCAAAATGAGTTGTGGTGGTCTTTTCCCCATCAGAATGGCCCGTAGTCTTGTTCATCTTTCTCATGGCTGCTGCTGAGGATTTGGTGGCTTCTGCTGAAGATGCTTCCTCTATGGCTTCTTTCAGCGTGATCTTGGGTTTCATCAGTAATTTGCTCTGCAAAACCTTGTCTTTAAGGCCCAATACAAAATGTTCGCACATGGCCTCCTCTAAGCTGCTGAATTTGCACGCACCCCAATGTCTCTTAAACTTGCCATGAAGTCATTTACACTTTCGTCTTCCCCCTGATCGTGGCGATAAAACTCGTGTATCTTAATGAGGCACGATACTTGGGGCGCGTAGTGTGCCCTTAAAAGCCTCTCCAGATCAGGCCATGCCATTACCTTCACGTCTGCTGCGCCAGCTAATGCCTTCGCCATCTTGAAAACTGCCGGACCACAATACGTGAGAAAAACCGCCCTCTTCCGCTGCTCAGAAATGGTGGCCAGATCGTTTCCTTCCAAATACATCTGAAACTGATCTGCATACGACTCCCAGTCTTCATTCTTCGGGTCGAATGGGGCTGGGGGGGTGTTCAGCGCAGCCATCTCGCTCTTCTCTGTTCCGCGTTACCTTCTCTTCAGGGAGATCCCATCCTCGTCGCCAGTGTTAAGTTCGCATAGAGAGGCAGGAAGCGGAGTGCTTCAGCTCAAAGTTTATTGTGACTTCAGCTCAGAACGGACCCGAATGGCTTAGCCGCGGCAGCTATTTATAGCCGGCTGCCGCGGCTGCCAGCCAGTCAGAGTGCAGGGTTTTCCTGCACTTTTCCAACCAATGAATTCAAACACTTTACAACAATAACCAGTCATTTTAAACTCTGCATACATAACAAATACAACATTTGAAGCCCATGTCCAGGATCCGTCTGTGTGTGGTGGCTCTTGATGCACTGACTCCAGCCTCAGTCCACTCCTTGTGAAAGTCCCCAATGCTTTTGAATGGCCTTTTCCTGACAATCCTCTCCAGGCTGCAGTCATCCCTGCTGCTTGTGCACCTTTTCTTCCACACTTTTCCCTTCCACATAACTTTCTATTAATGTGCTTTGATACAGCACTTTGGAAACATCCAAAGTCTTTTGCAATTACCTTTTGAGGCTTTCCCTCCTTATGGAGGATGTTATTGATGGTTTTCTGCACAACTGTCAGGTCAGCAGTCTTTCCCATGATTGTGATTCCTACTGAACCAGACTGAGAGACCATTTAAAGGCTCAGGAACCCTTTGCAGGTGTTATGGCTTCATTAGCTGATTAGAGTGGGACACTTTGAGCCTAGAATATTGCAACTTTTCACAATATTCTAATTTTCTGAGATTGTGGATTTGGGGTTTTCATGAGCTGTAAGCCATAATCATCACAATTATGACAAATCATGGTTTGACCTATCTTGTTTTGCATGTAATGAGTCTATCTCATATATTAGTTTCACCTTTTAAGTTGCATTACGGAAATAAATGAACTTTTGCACGATATTCTAATTTCTCGAGTTTCACCTGCAATGTTGGCTGTAGGTTATCCATAAAATCCTTTTTTCAAAATTTGTGAAATTCAGCTCCTTCAAATGCCCAGTCACCATGACTTGTGAACAATTAATTAAATTCAGTGAGAAGAGCATGAGCACATGCTTGAAGAAGAGAGAAAAGAAGAGTGACTCTAAGTAGGACTCATTAAACCATAGGGCTAGCTAGGCAGAATTTGAAAGGCAAATTGTGTAATAGGATCCACTGCTTTATTAAGTAAACTTGAGTGTTATTCAGTGTTAACAGTGAGCAATGAACAAGCCCCCTAGAGGGGAGGGAAGAACTGTTCCTGTTCCAAAACATTTTTGATCGTACACATATAAAACTTTTGGAAAGCAACACTGAGTCCATCTGTTCAGTTTCTAGAAGATTTAGCTTGGAAGCATTGGAAATCATTATGCTGTGGCTATTTTGGCATTCTGGATAGAGTTGTAAACAGCCTCAAATGATTGAGATTATCTCTCCTCCTCTTGCCCCCTCCCCTTGATATTGCTATTTGGTATCTTCTTCAGCCACATCCTGAGATTAATGTTATCGCTGGAAAATGAAAAGCTCTATTAATCTTTTATTTCCTTAACTGAGTTTCCCTGAAGACAACGTTGGGCTCTGCTCAGTATCTGTGTGGCTGCACATTAGCTGTTGTTTTCCCTGGCTGGCTCCAAGCAGCATGCTTCTATTAGCAAAATTATATAATTAAATTCAAGAGGATGCAGGAGGATTGGCTACCATTTTTAACTGCTTTATTGCTATCAGCACTCTTGGAATTAGCCCATCGAAGTACTCTAGTGGGTGGCAAGACAGCAGAATATGCTGTGTGGGTATCCTGGGGAGTTTTGTTTAAAAGGAAAGTTGCAATAGATTTAAAAGAAGTGAGCTTTCTATAATCAATTTCATTATACGTTAATGAAATATACAGAGTAACAAAAAAAAGGACAGATTTTTTAAAAGGGGCTTGGGATCAAAGGGGGGGAGTTTAAAAGTGACAAGTAATATTCAGAGAAAATCCACAAAATTGCATTTAAGAAAAAAGAGGCTTCTATCATAGAAACCTATGAACAGATAATCCTCAACTTACAACCTGTGGTTTAGCAATAATTTGAAGTTCCAACGGACCTACCTGAGAGGTACTTATGACCTAGATTCGAAGTTCCTACAGTTGGTTCCCCCATGGTCATGTGACTGTACTTCAGGAGCTCAGCAACCAGGCTGCATTTACAGTGGTTTGTAGCATCACACAGTCATGTGACCACATTTTACAATGGTTGGGTCAAAAAATGGTATTTACTTCCAGTTGTTGGCAAAATCAACCCATAGCAAACCATGGAGTTCCTTAATAACCATGACAATCACTTAACAATGATGATGGTTGCTTTTCAACCACCATGCTCATTTTATCTCCACCACAAAAAGATCATAAAATTAAGTTGGTCACATGGCTAGCCCAAATTATAAACGTCCCAAGTTATGTCTGTTATGGGCAGGCTACATTATGATGATAACTCAAGGATAACCTATGTCTGTATTATTCTAAGAAGTAACCAAAGTCAGGCTATTAAAAAAGCTATTATGGCCACCACAGACTCAACTACAAGAGTATTAACTTCTATAAATGTATTAAAACTAATTTATACCACAGGATGCAGTGAACAATAACGTAAGATGTTCTTAACATCTTCTTGATGTTGATAACATAAGAAAAATAACATCAAAGTATATTATCTTTTAGGTTATAGGTAGATTCCAAAAGGGTTGCTATTTTCTCACTGTACTGTAGACATTCTTCTTGTTGTGTTCCACAGGATGGAAGGAAGGAAGCTTGGCACTTAAAGTTGAAGATATAGTATCCCTGGAACTTCAGGTAGTGCTGTGGCTTAGTTTTATGACAAACAGAATTAGTTGGGGAAAATTACATGGTCTGTGAGTGATGTTTTTCATAAAATATAAATAGTAGCTTGGAGATTACTCCTTGATATTATACTGTTTTGATCCAGATGTATCGACTATTACCCCAAGATTTCTTTCTTGAACCCAATTGTTGTAATGTTTTTGGCCTGCAGGTTCCAGACTTCAGTTGGAAAGTAGAGCACTTTTTAAAATTTATTATTAAACTTGTATGTTGCCTATCTTACTAGAGGTGACCTTTTTTCCCCTTCTATTAACATGAAATTTAATCTAACTTTCTATAGCACTCCCTGCCTCTAACTGCCATATTCAAAATATCTGGCTATGTTAATACCACCTAGTCTAATATATCTTATGGTGTCTGAATAATAAAAACTGGCCTTTTATCAAAGAAATATAGGTCTGTGCCTTCCCATCCCCTCCTTGCCAAAACATCACAACTTTATTCACAATCTCGTCATCAATTGATTTCACAGTTCCAAAATGTGTAATTCTGACATGGTCATCCCTAGACAACATTTTTTGATTCAGCTGCATCTTTTGCAGGGTCATAGTAGTTCCCATGGATGAAAGTTAAATCCAACTGTTCTGAGAGCCAGTTAATCTGTTCAAGCCAACAGCATGTGTGATTCGAGCAACTCCTTTTCTGATTGTACTGCAAAAGGATGGGTAGTGGGTGATACAGAACCCTTTAAACAAGTTCATCACAGTGGATGTTAGCTTCACTGTCCTGTTTCATCAGAAATGAAAGGACAAATCATTCTTACCTCATCCTATCCTTCTTTTGTTATACACATAACCTCACTTACTCTTTATTTCTAATGGTTTTTTCACACTTTCCTTACACTCACAGCTTGAGAAAGTAAAGTGCTGCAGACCAAAACAATGTACATGCTTCAGATCTCATTGACACTAAAGCAAACAAGAAACTTTTGATCACAAGATAATTTGAATCTATGTCTTCCATAACAACTAACTAGAGGCACTGTAATGGAAAAAGTAGAATACTTGCCTGCATATTAGCATATGGTAATGTTTTTGTGCTGAATATTGTGAAATATACCTTCTTTATCTTTTGTTGGTGATTTACATGTAACATATCTATGGAGATTCTCACTCATCCAGGTCATGGTTGTCCCAAAGGTGCTTTTTCAAGAGGCAACTGGACTTTCTGGTTTTTCTTTGAAGACCTTTTGCTTCTCATCCAAGAATCTTCTTCAGCTCTGAGCTGCTCTTGGATGAGAAGCAAATCTTCTTCAAAGAAAAAACAGAAAGTCCAATTGTCTCTTGAAAAAAGCACCTTTGGGGCAACATGTAAGATACATATACCTAGAAATGGTTTTGGAAGATGGACTTTTCACTTGGAAACCTGACATTTCTATCTCAAGAGAACATGTGAGATTAGCTAAGATATGTGGCTTACCCACATTGATTTCCTCTGTATTACTTGGTTTAGGACCAAGCAATAGGTGCATTTAACATAGACCATGAGATTTTGAAATCAGAAGATACAATCAATGGCAATGATTCAGCCCATATGATTAGCCATGTTTAGGTAGAACTTGTCTGTGTATTTCAGGATGTGATATTAGGGAAAGAGGCAGCTGTTTTAAAACAAGAGCTACAGTCACACCTCTGTTCACCCCAAAGCATATGTTTGCCTGTTGACCCCCAGATTTCAGCTTGTGAATCTTTCACTAACTGTTGTTTAAGGTCATGTACCAATGCCAAAATCTGTTCTTATCCCTAGTCCGGTAGTTGAGGCTGGCTTGCTTTCAGTTTGTGATATTGTTATTGTTGTTTTTCCTAGAATGATAGAATGGACAAATGGATATGGAAATAATTCTTCTCTTAATGCACATTTTGCTTTTATTATATGGACTGATGCTTGGTTGGTGACAGAGCTGATAATACAGTGGGAGGTTGTTCCTATTGGCTGCTTTTGACAGGCTGCACACTACAAGGGTACAGACAGCATGCATAATACCCTCAAAAGAAAAGGATGACATGTACTCCCAGTTGAGAGTCAGGTTGTATAATAGGACACACTGCATGAGCTGTCAACAGCAAAAGCATCCTCCTGTCAGCAAATATTGGATCACTGCAGCACTTGGGGTAATTGGTGATATATCCAATGAGCAACAGCTTTCTGCTAAAGCAGGAAGAGAAAGATTTTTTTTTTTCTACCAAGACGTCATCCTTCTCACAGAGGTAGGATGACAGAGGATATCTGGGTTTGCATTATTAGCTTAATCCTTGTACTGGTTTATCACAATTAACTACAATAATGATGATGACCATCGCCATTCCATTTTTTATCTCTTCCTAAGATTTACATGAACATAATTACAACAGCAGACTGCCATATTTCAGTAGTTGCCGGAGATCAGCAGGATGGTAGAGACTTACCACAAAAATAGTAAACTTATGCTCACCCTGCAGATGAAGTAGTAAAAGGTGGATAAACCTACTATACCAATCACTGTCAAAACTCACTTCTTCCGTCATCCAGCTTGTACACATACAAAGTAGGGGAAATATTTGGTGGATGTTTTTCCCACCAGCAGGAAAATCTACTAATTGCTGCAATAACTTTCCACCTAGTAAACTGTTAGAATGATATAACTCACTGGCTCATTAATGAGGCAGCATGCAGACCACCTACTGTATGTAGACAGAGAAAATTTATGCTGACATACAGTACTTTGTGCCACGTCAGGGACTGAAGGAAAGCACATTAAAGCAGCTGCTTGGATGGCCCTTTGCATGGGAAGTGCTGCATAGAACCAAATACCTACCAATTAGCTTAATAGAAACTACAGCTTCCCAAAGCAGTATTAAGATAAACAGGATTGGAAGTTAGAGTCAAACAAATGGCTCATAGGAGATCAACTTTCTTTTCCTAAAAAAAACAACTTTGGAGGAAAAAGCTGCAGTGTATCATAAAGAGCATAAGAATTCTCCCAGATCTCCCAGATCCATGGCATGGATCTCCCAGATCCATGGCCTGGATCCAGATTTGGTTTCTGGAGGAAGAAGAAGAAGAAGAGGAAGAGGAAGAGGAAGAAGAAGAGAGAAGAGAAGAAGAGGAGGAGAAGAAGAAGAAGAAGAAGAAGAAGAAGAAGAAGAAGAAGAAGGAGGAGGAAGAGGAAGAGGAAGAGGGAGAGAAGAAGAAGAAGAAGAAGAAGAAGAAGAAGAAGAAGAAGAAGAAGAAGAAGAAGAAGAAGAAGAAGAAGAAGAAATAATAATAATAATAATTGAATGGGAGAATCACCTAGGTCTCCTTGTAATATTACTTTGATCCTGATTGTTTTGTAAATATCCAGAACCACTTCATCACTCATGACTAGAACTGCTGACCTTCCTAAATTTTTTAGGGTGGTTCAGTGCTAAACTGCTCATTCTGACCTGGGGCAATGAGCAAAAAAGGGGCAAATACACATCAATATGAGTAAAGAGGTGGAAACATTTCACCTTTGAAGATGAATTGCTGTATTTTGTACATTGCCTTGGGGCAGATACTGTAGGCAATGGTTTATAAATATTTAAACAAATAAATTAAAACATTGGGAGATATTGATTTAGAGAGAAAGGCAACTAAGAAAAGATTTTGATAAGAGTTCATAAAACGATGGAAAAATATGTTCCAGTTGTCCCATTCTATTCTTGTTTAATCCAATGTTGGGCAATAACAGATCTTCACATAGCCCATTGTGTAAGTTGTGTCATTTGCTACTATAAGATGTACTGAGGGGCACCAACGTGGACAGCTTTATGTGAGATTATTCCTCAAATTCATGAGGAATAATGGCTACCAATGACTATTCTTTACAATGACTATTGTCTGCAGGATCAGATATGGTAGAGCTCTGTGTACCAATTAAATAGGAAATAGATTTATGAAAATAATGAAATTGCTTGGTTTACATAGCAATTTTCCTCCCATCCATTTGTGGCAGTTCCAAAGGTGAGATGCCTAGTTCTTCCTACATGTATTCAGGAGGCCCTCAATGACTATATTGATATGTGCTTCAGCCTTCAGATCAGGTTCAGAAAGTAATGTTTGGGAAATGAGGTTCAGCATCATTGTCATCTTCCAGAGGTCATCTGAGACTTTCATAAGATGCACCACTGATGTGCTAACACATTCACCTTACTATCCTTTGTTGAGTCTAAAAAGGCAGCCAATACTCTTAAACGCTATCTAGATTTAACCACATGCAGATAAAGGTAAGATTGAATCCCAGTAGGAAGAATTTGCTGTTGGTCACTAGAAAGTCTGTTAGGGAGTGAGATTCAATTTATTCCAGAAAGGGTTGCACTGTGTTCAACTCTTGTTGGATTTTCAAGAGAGAGTTGGCAAGGAATTTGCAGTATTGGCTGTGTCTGACCAGGAGGTAGCACCTTGGAGAAAAAGCTGGATCCACATATTAAACCTCTGCTGTTATTATATCCTGAAAAACAGTCGGATAACTCAGCCATCCTACTAACCTGCTGGAGCAGGAACATGCCTTTGCTGCTGGCCTTGACCCAATATCCATGTATTGAACACACATTTCTAAAGGGAAATAAATACAGCTGAGCTCCTTTGTGTTCCCTACTATCTCACTCTTTGTGGATCTGTCCTTGGGGATGGCAGTCTGAAGAGCACAACCATGTTTCTGTTTCCTAAATGTGTGCAATGTACGCTGAGTTTTAAAAGTCCTGAAACATGCTAGCTTACATGCTCAATGCCCAAAATTTGTTTCACAATTGCCTCTGAATACGTTCTTCCTTTGCTGAATATCCAATTTATAATCTCAGCACAACGGGTGTTGTTATTCATTAATATGTTTCAGTAGCAATTGAGATTTTGAGAGGCCAACATGAAAGACACTTCCCCTTTGTTAAGCATTTTCTTCCCCTTAATCATGCAGAAATTTCCCATGAATAATGTGAGATATAATTATTACCTGCAGCTCTGTTGAGCCTCCATAAGCTGCTCCTTAAAAGGCATTTTCTTTTTATTGAATTTCAGATGACCAAGAGCAAAATTATAACCACCTGCTATTAAGTACTGCAAACCAGACACCATCACATGGTAAGACAATAAGCGAGAGATGATCAAAGTTACCAATGCTGTAACTTCTCCCTGTCTGCCAGTTATCCTTTGCTGGTGAATTGTTAAACCAATGTCAATAGAATATTTTATGAAACAATTCTTGTAAAAGAAATATTTATTCTATTGATGGTACTGCATGACAAGTCACATTGTTAACAATGAGAAAATAAAAACAAGCTAGTTACTTATATCCAGCAAACAAAACTATATCTAGAATCACATACTTTCTTCTCACCTGCCACTACTGTCTGCCTTGCAAAATATCAGCTAGATTCATCTCCTTCCTCAATGAATTCTCATATAATCTATACTGCATTTTCAGAGCCATGCCTGAAATTTAGAAATGTTTTTTTTTGTGATGCTTAATATGGATGGGTTTCAGTTACAGAATTAGTTCTTCACTTTCAAGCGATAAGTATGACATATCAGTTGGTTGATTTATTGCATAAGAAGTGCTCAACTTATAATAGACTTAAGCTAACACATTGACAAAAGGTAGGAATAGCAACCCAAATAATTAAAGAGATGGTTAGGGAACACCTGGCTATATGGATGAGTTTAATTCTTCAGAATCAGACTGATTAAAGCTAAGAGTTTTTCAGAAAGTTATAGATGTCATCTCAAAACCCTTTTCTATGAATGTAAGGCAAGAAGATTGGAGAAGGCCAAATGACATTCCAATATTTTGAAAGAATAACGAGAAAAGCTAAGTAACTGCAGACAAATCAGCTTTAATATCACTATTGGGGGAAACTCATAAAATCAGTCTATGAGCATTTAGGAAAGATGCATTGTTTGTAGGAGCAAGCATGTGTTTATCAGGAATAAAAAAATGTCAATCCAGCCCTCTCATCTTTTTGGGGGGGACAGTGACTAGTTTAGTTGGCCATGAGAATGTAATGCTTGTAGTGTTGCTTAAATTCAGTGAAGCATGCAGCAAAATCGCCCAAGACTTTCTATAGAGAAGAGGGCAAAACAATCATAACCAATGAATATACAGCAATGGTTCCAGCTGGGTGACCTTGAGCCAGTCACTCTTTCTCAAGCCCAACTCATTTCACAGGGTTGTTGTTGGGTAAATAGAAGGAGGAAAGTGTGTTAGATATGTTTGCCAGCTTGAGTTCTTTGTAAAAATAATAAAGGCAGGATATAAATATGAATTCAAATAAATGAATAAATGAAGCTTGAAGTATGCATTGAGTGACAAATCACAGGGTTGTATTCTAGGTCCTGTGTTGTTCAACTATCTTATAAATCAGTGGTTCTTAACCTTTTTGAAAGAATCGCCCCCTTGAGCCATTGAGGAAGTTGTCATCGTCCCCCTCCCTCAACATAACATAACATAATGCCACCTCTTAGCATCCCCAAGGCCAAGGGGGCCAGCAGAGGGGCGCTAAGAGGCAGCAGGGGGGCGTTTGAGGCGCTGGCCTGTCCTGCAGTTTCACCCATTTTGGTGCCAGCTACAGTCAATGGGTGAGCCTGCAGGGCCGGCGCCTTGAACGCCCCCCTGTCGCCTCTTAGCATCCCCAAGGGGGCCAGCAGAGGGGCGCTAAGAGGCGGCGGGGGGCAGCACATCGAACGTGGCCATGGCGGCACATAACGTGCCACTGCTTCCGCATTGGAGGTGCAGGCTCTGGAGCAGTGCTAGTCAATGGGTGAACCTGCAGGGCCGACTGGCACCTCGAACGCCCCCCTATTGCCTCTTAGCACCCCTCTGCTGGCACCCTTGGGGATGCTAAGAGGCGGCAGGGGGGCGTTCGAGGCGCCGCCTGCAGGCTCACCCCATTGACTGTTGTACCGCACCTGAACCGGTGCCTTGAATGCGGCAGCATGTTGGGAAAAGCTGCCACCACCATTTTCCCAAAGTGCTGCCGCTCTTGCATTCTTTCTGTCTGTCCATCTGTCTGTCCATCCATCTATCCATGCATCCAAAAGGTCTGTCTGTTTGCCTGCCTGTTTTCCTGCCTATCTACCTACCTGTCTGTCTTTTTGTCTACCTACCTACCTACTATCTACCAATATAGATCTCTCTCCCTCCCTCCCTCCCTCTCTCTCTCTCTCCCAATATATCTCACTCCATCGCCCCCATATCACCCCCTTCCATTCCTTCACATCGCCCTTTTCGCTCTATCGCCCCTGAAAACAAAATCGCGGGGCGATATCGCCCAGGTTAAGAACCACTGTTATAAATGACTGTGGTTAGTTAGAAAATAACTAAAGTTAGAAAATAAAGCATTCAGCTTTGCAGAAGACACAAAGATAAAGAGAATGGTTTTTTTAACTTATTAAATATAACTTGCAATATAAGTCTGGGTGGCACATAACAATAAAACAAATATCAACAGCAAAAAATAACTTTAAAAACCCCTCAAATTATATTATTTTAAAGATTTTTCCCAACCTTTATTATTTTTATAAATAACTCAATGTAGAGAACATATCTATGTTCCCCCCCTCCTCCTGTTTTCCTCACAAAGACAATAATCCATGTGCGATAAGGACTGACTGGGCGGGGAGGGGAGGCCGGGTGGAGAGGGGCAGGGCCTGCCAGGGGCATGATTTGCCGGTTCTCCGACCTGCGCAGAATCATAACAACCGGTTCTATAGAACCAGTCTGAACCAGTAGAATCCCACCCCTGCCTGCAAAATGCAATGTCCGCATGTCCCCCGCACATGCCCCCTGCTCCCTGCATGCGCCCTGCCCCCTGTGCATGTGTGCAAGTGTCATGCCCCTGGTGGAGACTGCCTCTGAGGGAGAGGAGGAACAGCCAACAGGGAGTGGTCTACTCGGGAGGAGAGGGCCATGATCCTTTTCATGTGTTGCAGCTGTGAGATCTGCACAAGAGTCTGGACCTGTGTGGTAACAAACACTGGAGACAAATTAGTGTTTTATTGCTAGAGAAGGTTTATCTTGGTTGGCATTCTTCCAACAGACTGTATCTGGTTATCTTCCTGAAGTTGGTAATTATTTATCCTGGTCTGTCATGGAACTTTATTCAGTGTGGTTTGTTTTTGGTTTTTGCTTCGTTATCTGCTCTTTGAATTTCAACTGTGTTTTTTTGGTTTGGAATGTTATTTTGAAAATAATTTAATCTTCAACTGTGAACAATTAAAACAGTGAAGCAAAGCTGAAGGCATTAAAGGACCTTTATTTATGTTTTGGTTTTTGTTATATTTGTGACACACTCTGGGTCACCACACCACGTCCCCCGCATGCCCCCTGCCCCCCATGCATGTGCAGCAGAAACCAGAAGACCAGCTGGCCAGTGGGAGGCACGCACGCATGCACGGAGGAGCTGAGCTGGGACAACGGCTCGTGTGCCTGCATAGAGGACTCTGCATGCCACCTCTGGCACATGTGACATTGGTTCGCCATCACAGCCTTATAGGATAGAGGAGAGTTTTGAGAAGCTGGACCAATAGGCAGTAAACAGCAATATAATGTTTAATAGCGACCAGTGCAAAGCCTTGCATTTGGGTGGGTGGGGGAAACAAAGACATCATAGAAAGATGGAAGAAGCATATTTGGCAGAAAATATCTGGACCAAATAAAATATTTGGCAAAAAGGATCTGGATGTCTTGGTGAAGCTGAATGTGTGTCAAGATGGTGATGCAGCTGCAAAAAACAAACACAAATGCAACTCCAACATAATTATAATGTCAAGATCAGGAAAACATTGTTTCTCGCTCTTCTGCATCAGTCAGACTGAACTTAGAATATTGTAGGGACCATCATACACCTACATGGCTTAGGGCCAGGGTACTTGCGGGAATGCCTCCTGCCAGCATCGAATTCCCATCGCCCGGTGCACTCCCACAGACAGAGCCTCCTTGGGGTGCTGTCAGCCAAACAATGTCAGCTGGCGGTCCCTAGGGGTAGGGCCTTCTCTGTGGTGTCCACCTTGTGGAACCAGCTTCCACTGAAGCTCCGTTTGGCCCCTGACCTCCGTTCCTTCCGCCGTGGCCTAAAGACTTGGTTATTTGAACAAGCCAGCCTGGACTAAGGGGGCAGGGGGTTGAGTTAGTTTTAAATGTTTGTTTTGGTTTTAGATAATTTATTTGGTCGAATTGGTTTAATAATTTTTTAACTTTTTAAATTTGTTATTGTATGTTTTTTATGATGTGAGCTGCCCTGAGTCCCCAGGGAGATAGGGCGGTATATAAGACCAAATAAATTAAATAAATAAATAGATAAAATTATAGCATAGAAAGGACATTGACAAATGTCACACAAATTGGAGCTGGTCCAGAAGGAGTGACTATGACAGTAAGGGTCCTGGGGGCGGGGGGGGGAATAAGAGGTAGAGTTACAGGCTTTTGGTATGTTTAGCCTGGAGAAGAAAAGCCTGCAGGAAGATGTTTGATATTGATTTCAAGTATTTGAAGGGTCGTTATGTAGGAGACGGGGAAGAAATTGTCCTGTTTTATGTCAGGAGACAGAATAGGAAACAGGGGTTTCAATTTCAAGGAGCAGGTTTTGATTGGCGATCAGGAGAAATGTGAAAGCCGTTTCACATTGGAGGAGACTCTCCTGAGAGGTCCTGAATTCTTCTGTCCTGGAGGGGATATAAACTGAGACTGGATGGATGCGTGTTGGGGAATATTATAATTCAGGTAGTCCTCAACTTACGACCACAATTGAGCCCAACATTTCTGTTGTTAAGTGAAACATTTCTTAAGTGAGTTTTGCCCCATTCTGCGACTTTCTTTGCCACAGCTGTTAAGTGAAACCCTGAAGTTGTTACGTTAATAACACGGTTGTTAACTGTGGAATCTGGCTTCCCCATCGACTTTGCTTGTCAGAAGGTCACAAAAGGGGATGACGTGAGCCCAGGACATTGCAAACTGTCATAAATATGAGTCAAGTGTCTGAATTTTGATCAGATGACCATGGGGATGCTGCAATAGTGTGAAAGTGTGGGAAATGGCCGTAAGTCAGGGGGTTTTTAGTGCCGTTGTAACTTCAGAAGGTCACTAAATGAACTGTTGTAACTACCTGTAGTAGATTCCTGCACTGGCAGAAGTTTTGGCTAGGTGATCTCCAAGGGCCCTTCTGGCCCTACTGGTCCTTACATTCTATGATTCTATAACTGCCCCACCCCCACCCCAAAAATGTTGCTGAAATTAGCATCCCACCCTCACCACTGAACAGGATCACTGGGACTGCTGGATGTTATCATTGAGCCAAGTCCGTACATTTTTTTCTTCTCAGTGGGCAATGAGGCTTCCAGAGAAATGTATTGACTCCCATCATCCAAATCTAACAGTTCCATTTCCTTCATGAATGTTTTTAACCTTTTTGCTTTCTTGCTCCTGGGGTTTCTTGCACAATCCGGAGTTTGCTTTTCCTCAGTGGCTTTTATCATTGTAGGAAGTTAGCACCCAACCCTCTCCTAGAAAAATGAAATATCCTGGGAAATATTAAAAAGGCAGAATATTTCCCCTAAAAAGAGTAAAGTAGAAATTCAGAGAGGCAGAAACTCAGCCCCTCCCCACCTTTGTTAATGGGTGGGTCATTAAGGTCTGGGCCAGAATACTTTACATAACAAAGATCTCCGGGTAAAGGTATAGCAATTGCCCAAGAGCCCTTTCAGTGCATCATGATCCAGCAAGGCTCAACCAAGCCTGGAACTCAGGAAAGCCTACAAAGTTAGTTAAGACCCCCGCCCCTGGGAGTCTGACAGCCAATGGGATACATTTCTTGCACAGGAACAGGAATACTAAGGTAGGGCCCGGCAGAAGGTATATAAGGGTCTCCCAGAATCTTGGCCAGCCCTTTTCTCTTTTCCTTCACCTTGAAGCATGTGATTGTCCTTCTTTGGAGCTTCAAGCCATGTGGTCTTGTCTACCATTAAACCATCTTTCCAAATAGCCTCCATGTTTCCAGTGTCTTTTTCCCCACTTGGAACAGAACCCAGAAGGATAATTCTTCCAACATCGCTTACCCGTCGCAGCAGGTTCTGAACAACGCACCTACTTCAGTCCTTTGCTCTCAAACTTGTTATATGGCCAGGCCTGCTTCTATAGACACAGAACAATGGGGATTTAAAGATTGAGTCAGTCAACTCCCACACAGAGTCACCCCTCCATAATCTCCTTTATTGGCAGCTATTTTCTTTTCATTGACTTCTTTACACCGGGAGAACCACTCTTATCTGTATGTCCCCAATAAAAAGACCCAACGGCAGTGGTGGGATTCAATTTTTTTTTACTACCGGTTGTGTGGGCGTGGCTTGGTGGGTGTGGCAGGGGAAGGATACTATAAAATCCCCAGTCAGAGGTGGTATTTGCCAGTTCCCCAAATTACTCAAAATTTCCGCTACTGGTTCTCCAGAACTGGTCAGAACCTGCTGAATACCACCTCTACCCAATGGGTACTTGTTTCGGTCTCTTTTGCCATCTTGTAGCACATACAGTACTTTGTCGGATTCATTATTTCTATGTACGGTTGGTCCTCGACTTATGACCACGATTGAGCCCCACATTTCTGTTGCTAAGTGAGACATTTGTTAAGTGAGTTTTGCCCCATTTTATGACCTTTCTTGCCACCGTTAAGTGAATTCCTGCAGTTGTTCAGTTGATAACATGTTCAGTGAATCTAGTTTCCCATTGACTTTGTTTGTCAGAACGTCGCAAAAGAGGATCACTCCTCTTCCCTCCCTCCCCAGGATACTGCAACTGTCATAAGCATGAGTCAGTTGCCAAGGGTCTGAATTTTGATCACGTGACCATGGGGAGGCTGCAATGGTCATAAGTGTGAAAATCAGTCACAGGTCACTTTTCTTTGATGCGATTGTAATTTGGAATGTTCACTAAATGAACTGTTGTAAGTTGAGGACTACCTGTACATACTGAGATGTGCAGAGTTCCGAGAAGAGCAACAATGATGATCAGGGGACTGGAGGCTAAAGCATATAAAGAACGGTTGCTGGAACTGAGTATGTCTAGTCTGATGAAAAGAAGGACTAGGGGAGACATGATAGCAGTTTTCCAATATCTCAGGGGCTGCCACAAAGAAGAAGGAGTCAAGCTATTCTCCAAAGCACCTGAAGGCAGGACAAGAAGCAATGGGTGGAAACTAATCAAGGAGAGAAACAACCTAAAACTAAAGAAATTTCCTGACAGAGTAATTAATCAGTGAAACCAATTTGCCTCCAGAAGTTGTGAATGCTCCAACACTGGAAGTTTTTAAGAAGAGATTGGACAATTATTTGTGTGAAATGGTGTAGGGTTTCCTGCCTAAGCAGGGGGTTGGACTAGAAGACCTCCAAGGTCCCATTCTATTCTATTCTATTCTATATTTTTAAGTCTATATACGCAATGGTGCATATCTGCATAAGTAAGTGTATAGATCCATACATTATGAAGGTATTATTTAGGCTGGTATTTAGTTTGGTTATTACAACAAACCACATGAATTGTTGCACTTGAAACCATGCAGTGTTTTAAGTAGTGCTTCTACAATATGTTGGCTTACTTTTTTTTTTTAAAGAAGTCTTGAACCAGGTCGTTTTCATAATACAGCAACCCAATTGTCAATGTGTCATTGTCAACAAAATAAGAAATTGGTCTAGCAGCAAAACCAAATATTTATGCCGAATGTGAAGTAGATTGGAGAAGTGCCTTTAAAAAAAAGGGGGTTAGCTTTACAACACCTCCTTTAGTTTTCGTGACCAGAGTGCAGCAAAAGAAAGGCAATAAACAGGTTCTTTTTACAGCTATTGTGCTGCAAAATTAAGGACTAATAAGTAAATCCAAACACAGTTTTGCAGTTTGTTTCCCAGAGAAAGAAGAACTGAGATGCTGCTCAAATTCCATATGACAGGTTGCTGAGTCTGATGGCTTGCATGTGGCCTGAACTTCATAGTAACCCAAAGAATAAATCCAGTTTGTACCTTCCCAGATTCGACTTAGTTTGAAATTCAATTTCCAGTTTCATGCATTGTTTTGAAGTATATTACTTAGAAGCAGCGCTCAAACAAACACATGAAATATTCTTAATTTCCTCTTCACATTCCAAAAGTTAAATTTTATCTGCAAATGTAACATTCAAGCGCTTTAAACCTCAAGGGCTGGTTACATTGAATTGGATACTCACCTAAAAGTGCTGCCAAACACTTAATATCACTGCAGGTCATCTCCTGATAGGAATATAATTATCTCCCACATGTCCCATTCTGCCTATTCATATATCCACTATCAAAATACTGTTATCTGCATTCCAACATCACAGGCTGAAATGGAACAAGAACTAATTTTAGGATGACCTTAATTGAGTCACTATCTCGGATCCCACCTGGCCTTTTGAGTATATATAATTTTTCCCTAGAATTTTCATAATATATAAACTTTGTTATACATTTTGATCATAAAATTCTGTCACAAAATACAGAGAAATGCAAATATCAAAAGGATAATTGTGTTTCCATCTGTCATTTGGAAAACAACTCAGTTTACATTACAATGCAAATCAGGCCATTTTTTCCCCCTCATCACTCAAAAGTAGTTTCAATTTCATTAGAGTCTGAAAATATGATGGTAAACCCAAGCTAGTAAATACACATTCTGCTCATGCCTTTTTAATTTCTCTCCCTCCCTCTGATTTATGGTCTATTTTCTCATAGTTTGATAATGACCTGTTGGAGGACTAGAATGTTATCCATAAATCTCTTGAGTTTGAATCTGCATATATCTGTGTTTATCTGAAGGCAGCATAAAGGGAGCCAGACTTTGGAAGGGCTGTGGCAAGCAGATGCCAGAACAGGAGGCAAGAGCTGGCAAAACACTGAAGGGGAACCAAATTCCTGAACAAAGTATAAATAAAAGAGTTAAATAAATTGGCATGGGTCTGAGATGGCAAGACCCAGAAAAGACAATATATTCCTTCCCATACATTTCCTATGATAGCCCCAGGATACATTTCAGTGTGTGTGTTCCACTCTGCTGAATAGATGATTCTACAGAGGGTTTATTCCTGATCCTCCTATTCTTCTGTCTTGCCATCCCTGACAGTTCACTCTTTCACTTAGGGTATCTGTCCTGACAGCCCCCAATCTTGCCCATCTCCTCATGACTTTGAAGCCAACAGAATAAGTGCTATCTGAAGGAAAGAGAAGCTAGGGAGGAGAGAGATTGATCATCTTGGAAAATTAAAGAATAAAAAGAAAGTCTGAGAGATATTAATGCTGACAATGGCTTCAGTGCCGCAGCAGAAAGGAAAAGAAGAATTCAAGGGAGTCTGTATCCTGTATGCAGGTTGAGCAAATTACCTGGAAACAGCTAATCTTACAGGAATAAGGACTAAACCTATGGAATGCTTTAGCTTCAGAGGAGAAAGTGCTGTCATAAAGCATCTGCATCTTTTCTGTTGCGAGGGATATTCTGTGATTTCAGTCATGTGTTCACAATTTAAGAACAGCAAGACCACTGAATGATAAATGTGATCAGTAGCGTCAGTCTTGGAGAAATGCACTTTTTTGCTTGATGGATTTTAATTGTTTTTCATCATTGCTTTTATGGTATAATTTTACAGCCAAGATGGCACCGATGGCTGCCTCGGTGAAATGCTGTCTAATGGTTTCTATTCTATTCTGGTATAATTTGAAAACCACCTCCAGACCAATGTTTCTGTGGGCGTGGCTTGGTGGGCGTGGTGTAGTGTGGCTTGGTGGGTATGGCAGGGGAAGGTTACTGCAAAATCCCCATTCCCTCCTCACCCCAGTAACCTGCTTTCCAGCTCCGTTCTCCTCTGCAGGGCAACAAAAGAAGACCCAGCTGATCAGCTGGGACTCGGAAAGCAGAGAATAGATGGGGGCAGGGCCAGTCAGAACTGGTATTTCCCAGTTCTCCAAACTACTCAAAATTTCCGCTAGTTCCTCCTCCAGAACTGGTCAGAACCTGCTGAATACCACCTCTGCTCCAGACCCTTGTATCTGGCAGTCTAAAAATGTTTAACTGAATAATTAAATATTGGGTAGGTCTCACTGTCTGAGCAAAAAAAGACCCATTGTCTCTGGAACTCTGTAGCAAGATCTGCATTGCCTACAACAATCTGTCTACAAGCAGCTCAATATGGTTTCGTTTCGAGAATGTCGTTCCTGACATTGCTCAGTGTAGCTCACAATTGTCAGCTGCATGCACTTCATGGTCAAAGAGACAAAGATGGCAGAGGCCATCTGGAAATTCAAAAATAATTCATCAGTAGATTCCTATTTCTCTTTCTAAAAATCACGGGTATCTCGCTAGTTCTAGTGTTATTGGTTCAGTTGTTGCTTCAATTGCTAGAAGAGCCACAAAGATGAATAATTCAAATAGGCAATGTAATTTTTTTGAATCCATCAGTGCTCCAAATTTAATTGTTATGCGTTGTGATTCCGGCTGCTTTTTAAAAGTAAAAAGAATCAAATGCGTTCTGTGTGCCATATTCAGTCCATCTGTTGATTAAGCAATTAAACTGTCAATTTGCATGAGGATAAAAATTATTTCAGGAGCAAAAAAATAGGTACTTTTTGTTGGTTAATTATGCCCCTATATGCCATATTGGATTTCCTATCTAAATAAGTGCTCCTATGACAGCAAAAAGAGGAAATGGCTTTATTTAAGACAATATTTCCATTTGCACTAAGGCAAAGTTCTCCTCAGGGGAAGGCAGTAGTTCAAATGACAGAGCAGATATAGCAGTGCATCTTTTGATTCATAATTCATCATTTTTCCATTGATTTTATTGAAGATTATATTATACAAATAAAACCACGTACTGTGGAAATACATGAAAAATTAAGAAATCTAAAAAGTGCAGAAAGAAACTTTAACATATCTTTAAAAACACTTCTTCATTCCATGCTTCATCCAATTCTCTATAAACCCATCTCTATTTCTCCATATTATTCCGCAAAAGTCCAGTAAGGACTTAAGCATTACAAACTGCATCTATTATATCCAATTGGAATCCTTTATTTTATATTTATATCTCCACTTCTATTTAAACAAGTCCCCATTTCCTCTCTTCAAATAGTCAGGATCCAATCCCAGTCAAAAAAAAATACAAAAATAACCACCATCATCCAGCCCCAATTTAAAAAAAACCCCACTAAACATCGCCAGAAATAGAAACTCAATGTTATCAGAAATAACTTAAGTATTCTTTTTAGATGCTTGTTTTTATACCTTTTCGCTTTTATATATAATGTTACTCTGAGGTATCTTTAAGGCTTTTTAACTCTCTGTATTCCACCCAGCCCCTTAAGTTGGTCTTTAACTGAAATAAAGGTTTGATTTTACTAGTCAGAATTAAACTGAGTCATTTAGATCAACCCCTGCTAGAGGTTTATAGCTCAAATTCTTAATAGCCTTCTGTGCAAATTTTGTGCAACAGTGAAGCTATCACCAGATAGGGTTGGGCCAACAAGTGAAAAATGCAGGCCCAAGTTACTATAACTGAGGGCTAAACTGATTCAAAAGAAATGTGGATGGAATCCTGAAGAAGTAGAAATGCTGACATTTTGCTGACCATAGTAGCATTCCTTCCCCAACAGAGATCTCAATGAATCACATTTGACTAGAAAGCTGATACAGAGGTGAGCTTCCACAAAAGACCATATCACTTACCCTGATCCTAACCAAACCCTAACCCCAACCCCAACCCAACCCAATTCTCTAACCCTAACCCAACTCTAACCCTAACCCTAACCCTATTCCAAAATCCTAAATTGCTAAATTGCTGCTCTAAAAGATCAGGATAACACAAAACAAATAGGGGGAAGCCCAAACAAGGGACAGTCAACTATTACCCAATGTTTAGGGTTAGGGTTGAAGTCTTTACATTCCAAAAGAAAAAGTTGTTTTTATTTGTTTGTTTAAAAGACAAGTACAATAAATACTTCCACACAGGACAGTGAATGTTTTTATAAGAGTTTCTCTTTTTCTTGTATTGCATTAATTCTTATACATTGGACCAAATAATGTAACTTTATTTTTTTTTTCTTTACAAATTACAGTAGAAATGTAGGATTTCCTTACCCTGCATGTTAAAGTAATACAGGTAATAATAATAATAATAATAATTAATTATTAATTATTAATAATAATAATAATTATTATTATTATTATTATTATTATTATTTATTAGACTTGTATGCCGCCCTTCTCCCTAAGGACTCAGGGAGGCGAACAATAAAAAACTGAACAATTACAATAAAAATAAATTAAACAAATACAAGTCTGACGAACAGTTAAAAATTAAAACAGTTAAAATAAACACCACCCAGGGCTAGGGCCTTCTCTGTGGGAGTGCCTGCCCTTTGAAATCAGCTCCCCGTGGATCTCCGTTTGGCCCCCGACCTCCGCTCCTTCCGCCGAGACCTGAAGACTTGGTTGTTTCAACAGGCCGGCCTGGAATGACCCGAGGGGGGTTGAGGGTTTTAATTTTTTACTTTTAATTGTATTCGGCTTGTTTATTTGTTTAATTCTCTTTTTATTGTAAATTTGTTCAGTTTTAATGTTCGCCGCCCTGAGTCCTTAGGAGTTGGCATACAAGTCAATAAAATTATTATTATTATTATTATTATTATTATTATTATTATTATTATTATTATTATTTAGGGCTTTATAGGTTTTCACCAGCACCTTGAAGCACCTTAATCCTCGACTTACAATCACAATTGAGCCCCACATTTATGTTGTTAAGTGAGACCATTGTTAAATGGATTTTTCCCCCTTTTGTGACCTTTCTTGCCACAGTTTTAAATGAATCTCTGCAACTGTTCAGTTAGTAACCTGGTTGTTAAGTGAATCTGGCTTCCCCATTGATTTTGTTTGTCAAAAGGTTGCAAAAGGTGATCACATCATCCCAGGACACTGCAACCTCTTACCAAGCATCCAAATTTTAATCACATGACCATGGGAAGTCTGCAACTGTTGTAAGTATGAAAAACAGTCATAAGTCAATTTTTTCAGTGATGTACTAACAGTCAGTAAGGGAACTGCTGTAAGTCAAGGACTACCTGTACTAGTGTTCTGACCAAGGCTTCCCGAGACCGTAATTAAGCACACACTTAGTTAAAACAAATCTTGTTTTATTTCAACACTGGCAATTATTTTCATTCCTAGCCAGTAATGAGTCCCAAACAGTCCCTTCGAGATAAGAACCCACCTTTCTGTCCTTTGAATTGCTGCCAACAGCTAGAGTGCCAAATGAATTATAAAAAACCAACCAAAGTACAAAGTCCACACAGAGCTTCAAGGATTAATCCAAACAGAATGAACAACTTTGCTTCCTGCAAAGGTTTCATCACCTTTGCCTGTCCTTTATACCTTATGGGAGGGGCAATCACCTCCAAGCCTTATTCCCGAGTTGCCCCTTTTGTTTCAGCTGCTCTTGCCTTCTAGCAGCTCTGTGCACACGCCCACTGGGAACCGGCTCCCCTGGTTCCTCTGCCTCACTGCTGCCAGACTCCGGAGGCTCCAGAGGCAGCACCCCACTCCCAGATGGTCCTGGTCCCATCTCTGCATCGGACACAGGACCCTCATCCGAGTCCTCCCCAGACTCCCGGACTGGTCCCCGTTCTTCCCCACTGTCCGATTCCGCTGCCATCTGCACAGGCTGCCAGCGAACCACTACAATTAGTGAGACTATGTCAGTTATAATTCTGGCATCCATTTGTGTGCATAAGAGAGAGAGATTGGTGTGTGAGAAAGAAGGGAAGGAGGGTATTATGTGTACATTAAAATAATCGAATAAGTTTGTTGAGACTAGAAGCCTACCATTATGTTCCTTCATAATCAAATGCAAGCATTGTTCCTTCTGAAAGAAACTTATCAAGACATTGACCTTGATTCCCAGCTATATTATGCATGAGGTAACTCCTTGAGCCATTTCAAATTGTTCTCTGGTGCTGCGAAATACCGGACAATTCGGTTTCAAGGTGACTTTATTTGCAGCCTTGCTTCATTTTCATTCCTTGTTAACAGCGTAGCAAGTCCGATGGCGAAAAACTGCTCCGATTTCATCATCAAGACTCTTTTAATAAATGTGGAGTCCTTAATTCTGCATCCTTTGTGTTAACAGCATGATTTGCTAATCAGAGTCTGTAAAGGAAAGATGTCATTTAATGTCACAATCCCCAGTGCCGTAGCAATCTTCAGCTTTGCTTCTAGGGTGGCTTTTGCCCATTCCAAGGAACGCACGTGAATCCTGTTTCAGCAGGCCTCTTTTTATCACAGGTCTGCAAATAGAAATATGCTTGCACATTTCTGTTACAGTGCACTAAGTTTCTTTGGGACAAGTTTGGACTTGCATATGCATTGCTCAATAGCTCACTGTTGGATCAAGAATATCCCTGCTGGTAACACTGGAAAGTATGATATTGGGGATAGAATTACTATTTCTTTTATAGAAGTTGTTATGAACCTAGGAAGATGCCCACTGAGGCAGATCCGCTGCCCGAACCCTGTCTACATTGACTGCTTTGGGTCTTCTAAGACTTAAGATGTTTTCAGTCCAGCCCTGGTGATTAAGGCCTCCAAGCACAACTGCTAAGGATCTGAGTCTGAGACTAGTAGATCAGTGGGGGATTTAAAAAATTTTACTACCAGTTCTGTGGGCATGGCTTGGTGGGTGTGGCAGGGGAAGGATACTGTAAAATCTCCAGTCAGAGGTGGTATTTGCTGGTTCTCCGAACTACTCAGAGTTTCCGCTACCAGTTCTCCAGAACTGGTCAGAACCTGATGAATACCACCTCTGTAGTAGATACAGCCCTCCCTATCTGCAATAGCTTGTTCATGGTGAAAATACCATGCCTTGATGTTCCCCTGATCAAATGGCAAGATGTTCCTTTGTTGTGATCAATCTGAGGGCTGTCTCAACTCCTTTCGTTTCATAACTGGAATCTACAATTTTAGCAGGATTCTCTCTCCACCAGTTTAATCCAGTTTTAAACTGAAGTATTGACTTACATGTATTGTTTTTAGGTTATCAATAATGCCAATGCAATGTTACTTCTTTCTGGAGCCCTGCTGAAGATGTATACTTCTGCTGCACTGATAAAGTTTCTGTTTACAGTGTTATGTTGAATAGATGCCTCCTGTTGCTTGGTAAATGGGAAGACTTGTACCAGTTTTTAGATGTGGGTTGAAGTATTTGGGAGGCAAAACCAATCACTGACATCTAACCAGTATCGCATAAAGCAGAGAAATAAAACAGGCAGTACCATAATGAATAAAGGGAGGCAGTAGATGAAATCAGGACTTGTCACCCAAAGAGGTTAGCAAGTCTTTGTAGTGTTAGCAATAGGTAGCAAGCTTATTTAGGCTCCACTTCAGATAGGAACAGGAATAAATTCAACTCTGCTTCCTTCTGTGAAAGATCTTGAGTGGGGCTGTTTTAGCAGGTAGAGCAGAGTTTGGGCTACTGGAATTCACTGGGAATTGGTTTACTAGAATGGCAACATCTATTAGTCAAAGCCAAGTACAAATTAAGAGCAGGAAGAATGAAATCAATTATCTGCTATGTTTCATAAGAAATGGGTCTCCTTGAATTTAACCAGGGTTCAGATTTGAGTACATACATATGCAGATATGTGCAGTAAGCTAATTTTCCGTTTTTAACAAATCTTCTAGGTTGCTTAGCAGTTCTTTTGTCTCCATCTTACTATCAGATAGGCACCCAACCATCACAGTGTAAATTATGTGCAGCAGTATGTAAGGACCCACATGAGATAACAGTGAGCTCAATATTATATCCCAGTGTAATTGTATACAAATTATAGGAAAGCAATCTAAATCTTCCATTAGGTGTTTAATTACAGAATAAATATTCTCCCAGTAATAATAAAGAATTGTATATAAATTTGCAATTATAAGGGAATGTCTCCTCTGTCATTCAGTCTCTCGATTGCCTTTTTTGTCCAGGATATTTATACAAGGGACTTGTTATGCTCAACCAAAAGACTGAACTGATACTTCATCAAAACCAAAGAAATACTCCTAATGCCATATGCAGGGTCCAACTATGTACATTTCAGTCCATGGGTATTTTTTCATCTTGGTTAGCTGCATACAAAATAATTGACAAAGGACCAACATAATTTCTAATTCTTGATAGTATGAATTCCAAACAGATAATTGGCAGTATGGTTGGTGTCCATGGCTACACTGCGTATTATACTGTGTGACAATATACTTCTTGAGATAAAATGCCTTTTACTACTGACTTTTGAACTTTAATGGTGTGATTGTATCTTCCATAAATGTCTATGCATGGAAACAGAACATCCATTATGGTGATTCATAAAGCAGAGTCCAAAAACACAATAATTTGGCATCTCAAGAATATGCTTGTTTGAGGGCCAATAATTTTTCTGGCTGTTAAAATCTGTGTATGTGAATTGCAGGTATAATGATGAAGTGATTATGGAATGGCTTTGACACAATTCAGTACAGATCCAGAGATCCAGATCTATTTAACACTTCTTCTGTCAATTAAATTGGCTATCTTAGTTCTCAGACATTCACAAATGGGCATGGCTTCTAATAATCTTAGGAATACACTTTTATGCATCATATTCTCCTTGATTTCTAGCCCCTCAGTGTCTTAAAGAGCTATGCTTCTTCACCTTTGTTGTCATTTCTGGCCTTGGAATATGACCAGGGGTACATTAGATGCAAGGGTGAGCTCCCTCTCCATATCCTTGTGGTTTCAACTATTTGTGGTTTAAACTACTGTTATTTTTAATATTTTTACTGCTTATGTGTATTAGAACTGCTATGACTTGTCAGATAGACTTTCTCCTCTAGTTTGAGCTGCTGAAAGTTGATTTAAAATTTAGCCTTTAATCATATTATCTGAAAGGATAATATGAAAGGAATGTGAATTCAATATTAAACAAACGCTTTAGTTGTTCTTCAAAGTATAAGGGGAGTAAATGTGTCCTACCACCACAATTCATTTCTTGAAGCTACCTCAAGTTTGAAGCGCCCCATAATGTACTAATGCACATTGCATATGTGCTCTGCCTGGAAAGGTACAGTCTTTCCAAATATTGCTAAAGGAATCATAACATTGATAATTATTTGTTTGTATTAGGAAAAATATAGAATGTATTAGGAAATGCTTTGTGTTCAGCTATCCCATGCAGTCAACTGTCTTCCCATAAGCACATAAGAAGTGGCAATATTGTGGGAAAAGACTGGGGTTGCTTTTTCAATAGAGTGGGTTATTAAAGGGCTATAAACTAACATAGACAGTGTTTGCAGTGGAAAACTATTCTCCAGCTAAAATTAAAATCCAATGGAACTGCAGGGAACCCAACTGGGAAGATCTGCCATGGTATGAAAGTTAGAACAACATCTTAAAACTCTCTTTCTTTCAACTATCTAGATTACAAAAGCTGCTGTCCTGTCAGATTTTCTTAGTTCTAAGAGTCTTTGTAAATAATAGGTTTTACTAATCTGTAGATATACTGTACAGAGATTCTACTGCAACCCATTGAAATTCTCGTATTTAGCAATGATTCTCACCAACGGGCCATGCTAAGTTCTATACGTCCTGTATATTCTGTACTTTAAGAATAACTCTTGACTGTAAGATGACAAATTGCAATGCATGCTAATAGAAAATTACATTGGGTCTGCATTGAAAACACTAAGGACTCTCTTTAGATATTATCATTGTTATTATCCCCATAATTACAAGCGATAACATTTTTAAAAATCCACCAGAATGAGTAATGAAGAACCCTTTGTCTAACCATTTAAAATTAGGGAGACAGGTTTGAATGCTCCTAATTCCCAAAAGGTAGAACAACGCAGTATGTGAAAATGCAACTGGAGAAGAGATGAAGCAGAAAGTTTCTTTTGGAATGAGAATCAGTTCATCTGACACCACCATTACTAATGCATTGAGGAAATCTTTCCTTTCCAAATCCTTGCCATATGTTTTGGAATGGAAAACAAGCTTTTTAAATTCTTCACTAGAATGGCCCCTAAGTCCAGTGGAACTGGAGGGAATCCAGTTGGGAAGAGCTGCCTTAGGGTGAGAGACAGTTGGAACAAAAAATATGGCCTTCAGGTAGCTGGGATATAAAATTGCAAGCTGGGTCCTTAATTGCGTAGAATTCACAATAGAAGCGGGTTTGGTTTAAATGAGCTGAAAACCTTCCCTTATTATTTATTTATTTATTATTTATTATTTGGACTTGTATGCCACCCCATCTCTGAAGACTCGGGGTGGCTCACAACTAAAACATACAACAACAATAAATAATTAAAAAGAATTAAACAAATCACAAGCCCAATAATAGCTAATCTAAAATTTAAAATTTAAAATAAGTTAAGAACCACCACCACCCGGGAGGGAGTCACAGCCCGGATTGGTCAAACAACCAGGTCTTCAGGTCATGGCGGAAGGTGCGAAGGTCAGGGGCCAGACGGAGCCCCAGGGGTAGCTGGTTCCATAGGTCGGGGACCGCCACAGAGTAGGCTCATTGCCGGGGGACCGCCAGCCGACATTGGCTTGCCGATGGAACCCCGAGAAGCCCTTGCCTGTGTGCTCGCACAGGGCGATTGGCACTCGATATTGGCAGGAGTCGCTCCCTTAAATATTGCAGACCCATGTCATGTAGGACTTTGAATGTTAAAACCAAAACCTTGAATCTCACCCGGAGTGCAACCAGCAACCAATGCAGGTCGCGCAGGAGGGGGGTAATATGGGAGAATCGGGAAACTCCCATCACCACCACGCGCCACATTCTGCACCAGCTGCAATCTTCGGATGGTATGCAAGGGCAGTCCTAAATAGAGAGCGTTGCAGTAGTCGAGTCTGGAGGTAACAAGGGCATGAGTGACTGTGCGCAGGGCATCTTGGTCCAGAAACGGGCAAAGCTGACGAACCAGCCGGACCTGGGCAAAGGCCCCCCTGGCGATGGCCCCCACCTGCTCCTCCAACCGGAGCCGTGCATCCAGGAGGACCCCCAGATTCCTGCCCTATCCACAGGGGGCAACACCTCTCCCCCTATGGCCAACGATGAACATTCCTGACTGGACTGAGATGCTGGTATGCACAGCCACTCAGTCTTGGCCGGGTTGAGTCAAAGCATGTTTCCGTCCATCCAGATCCGTACCGCATCCAGACAATGGGTCATCATGGAGAGGGCATCACTGATCTGGTTTGGGGTGGAGATGTACAGCTGGGTATCATCAGTGTACTGATGGTACCTCACCCCAAAGCCATGGATGATCTTGCCCAGCGGCTTCATGTAGATATTAAATAAAAGAGGGGAGAGGACCGACCCCTGAGGGACCCCACAAGTGAGTGCCCTCGGGGCCAACCTCTGCCCCCCTGCCAACATCAATTGCGACTGCCCCGAGAGGTAGGAGGTGAACCACTGAAGAACAGTGCCCCCCACTCCCAACCCCCTGAGGCGTCGCAAAAGGATACCATGGTCGATGGTATCAAAAGCCGCTGAGAGATCTAATAGGACTAGGACAGAGGAAAAACCCCTGTCCCGAGCCCTCCAGAGATCATCCATCAGTGCGACCAATGCCGTCTCCATGCTGAAACCAGGCCTGAAGCCCAATTGGTACGGATCCAGATAGTCCGCTTCATCCAGGAAAAGTGGAAACTGCTGAGCCACCACACTCTCAACAACCTTCGCCAAAAAGCAAAGGTTGGAGACTGGACGAAAGTTGTCTAACACGGTTGGGTCCAGGGCAGGCTTCTTCAAAAGGGGCCTCCTTCAAGGCGGAGGGAAAAACACCCTCCCTTAAAGAAGCATTGACCACTGCCCGGAGCCAACCGCAGGTGGCCTCTCTGGAGGCATAAGCCAACCAGGAAGGACACGGGTCCAACAAACATGTGGTGGAACTCAGACGCCGCATAATCCTGTCCACATCTGGGGTGGAACCATCTAAGTGGCTCCTCATCCCGGCAGTGGGGGGCAGCCTGTTGGAAGACCAGCCGCAGGAGATAGTGATCAGACCATGGAACGGGCAGTGTCGTAAGACTAACCTGCCCTCTGTCACTACGCCACTGTTCCGAGACAAAAATTAGGTCGAGAGTATTTCCACCCTCATGAGTCGGGCCTTGAATCAACTGGATTCAAGGATTCAAATTATGGATTATTGTTGCTTGCAGAATATTTGGAAAAAGTTTTCAAAATTGCATTTGTGTTCCAGCATGAGCCAGACATGACCAGAAACAATGGGTATAGTGTGGGTATATTTAAAGGTTGGATAGGGGTCTAATTATCTTCCTAGTCATTGGGATCGTGCAGTTTGTACAGATAGTAAACTCAAAGCATCTTGTCCATAGGGCATACTGGGATGCCAGTTGGGCTTGTTCATGCTCCTCTCTCAAACAAAAATGGACATTCAGTAGCTACTTCTTTTACATTTGTTCACTCCTAACAAGAGGCCTGTCTTCTTAGCACTCATTTGGCAAAGGGCAAGGGTTCTATGGGGGTATGAATCAATGTACTATGCCTTCATTAACCATTGCAATGGACTGAAGAAACAAAGCCCAATAGAGCTTTATTTGCAGCTTAGGTAGCATCCGCTTGAATGACTTCATTACGCAGAATAAGACAAGTGAATGAGTGCAATTGAGTCACCGAATCTAAGGGCACTGCTATTCTTGTAGCTTCCTCTTTTTTCCTCCTTTCATTGCAGAAAAACCACGGATGAACAGTATCCTCACCTCTGCTACAGAGCCCTATGATTTGTCCTTCTCCAGATCTTTCCAGAACCTCTCGCACCTCCCTCCATCGTATGAATCTGCAATTAAGACTAATCCAAGTAAATATTCTTCTCTGAAGAGATTAAGTAGGTTTCATTTCATTAATTTACTACTTGATGTGGATGGTTTTTATTTATTTGTTTGTTTGTTTGTTTGTTTGTTTTTTGAGAAAGAAGGGTGGTGGAAGAAGTACAGTACCTATAAGCATCTTCATGCTGTGGCTGTGTTTCATTCTTTCTTCCTATAACAGAGAGATCTTTTCTCTCGCACCAACTTGTCTCAATGGCCTCATTTTCATACTTATTAAATCACACTGCACCAATTCAGTACAATCTTAACACATCAGGTTATTAAGCAGGTTTATACATTTCAGAAGGCCAAGAATTAGACTATTATCAATTGCAAAAATACAATTTATTAAACAGTACTTGAGAGCAACGATTTTGAGAGCAATCAAATAATAGCCAGTTGATCATCGATGGGAACTGTAGCTGCAAAAAATATCTGAGGCTATAACGGAAAACAGTACAAAGGGACTCCTAAGTTATGACACTTGTGAGAATCTTCAGCTAAGTGACAGAAGGATGAAGAGGGAGTTCAAAAGAAGAAGAAAAAGCAGATTACAAGAACTGATTCACTTGAATGGACCATACACAGAGTTCAACAGAAAATAAGGATGTACCATTAACTCCCCTTGCTACAGCAAAGAAGAAGACATCTTCAAATCTTCCTGTTAAGAGCACAAAAGGCATAAGATTTAAGGTGTAGCATTCACAAACATACACAGGTGCTAAGATGGTTAGGTTCTTGAACATGTTTAAGGGCACAGCTTATTTGAGGGATAAAGAAAGAGGCTGCTTCCTTGATAAGAAAGCAGGAAAAGAATCAGGGAGGGAGGGAGGAAGAGAAATTCAGAGAAAAAGAAATTACCTTTGCAGTTTTGCTGGGCTAGTTTTGCCAGCTTAATATGATGGAAGATGCCTTAGCTTCTTTTGGATATAAAAATAATGCAGAGGCTGTGGAGAAAGAGAGAAATGTAAAGAAATACAGTTTATCTGTTGTCTCCATCCTCAAGGACCCTCTAAGCCATTTCCTCTTATTTTGCTAAATGTTTGTGAGCCATTTTTATAATTTTCTTGAGAAAATTAGCATATTAAATTAAATCCAATGGAATAATCACTATGGATCTGATGTGGTAACGATTTCTATGACTCTTGCCCCTTCATTGATATCCGCAATCATTTACAATCATTCCCTCAGAGGGTAGACAGAATTAGGACAATCCATAGGAGATTGCAAATATCTTTGCCTGAATTTTAATAATGGGAAGAATTTGCCAGTGCTTTTGCCAAACTGTAATGGAGACATTCTTTCCAACTGTAGATTGTTTCTACCTAACATGTTAAAGCTTTTTAGTTATTCCCCTTGTTGGTAATCTAACAGACCAAGGCTGCCGTGTGTTTTCCTATAGAACTTTTATGGTCTAGTTTTATTACAGGGGAGTACATTACAACAAAGAAAATGAAGACACAGCCAAGAAGATCAGAAACTCTTTCTACTTAAACAATCAAATTAAATAGAATTAATTCTAACACTGTCTCTCTTTTCTAATTCTTTGTTTCTCTTCTGCAAGAAAAAAACAGAAAACTGATTTCTAAAGATAAAGATTAACCCCCCAAAAGCAGACAATAGTGGAAAGACAGAGAAAATCTGAAATTAGAAAGGTTTTCTAACATAAAACTAAAATAGCTGTGTGTCGCCCAGAGTCACTTTCCATCAAATGGACAGCAATATAAATATGATTAATAAATAGATTTATGAAACTCATCGAAGAAAGCTTGCATTTAAAAAAAGTCACATTGTAGGCAAAGCAAGAATATACAACTATTGGGGTTGGCATCTGGTTTGGTTGATGGCATTTCCTCTAGACAAAGAATATTGAAGAAAATTTGGGTATATGCTTGCTTGTTTGTCAAAATGACTTGCCATACATACCAAATGCAAATATCTATCTATTAAATTTGCAATTGTCTTGTACAAAACTCAACAATCAGTCTTGCAAATGGGGAATCTGGGAGGATGTTCCAACAATCTTAGTCTGAAAATATCATGCTTGGGTCCTTTAAATAGCATTTTACTCATGACTTGGCCCAAGCAGTGCAAAAGATCTGGTGGGTATAAAGTAAGAAGGATAATATCTGCCAGCACCCATAGTTGAGGCTCCAAGCTTTAAGATATATGCCTTCTTCAGATTGATCATTCATTCATTCTTTCATTTATTGAATCATTCATTCATTCTATTCAATTTGAATGCCTCCTGACCTTAACCAACTCTGGGTTGCTCCCAACAACAGAGTAAAATAAAAACAAGATACAAACAATTAACCAGAGGAGTTGCTGTTTTCCACTTTGTAGTCTTGACATCTATATTTTTATTATAGAAATGCTGCTTTAAAAGGATGCTTTGCTTCAGGCATGATTTTTTTTCAGAGACACCTTTGCTTCATAATCCAATGCACCCTTTGCTCCACAGTTCTGAAAGTTAGAGCTGCAGGCTCAACACATCTTGAGAGTGCAAACTTGGCAAGAGCTGGCCACTTTGGTGTGCACTAAGAACCAAGTACAGCACAGTCCCATACTGAAATGTGTTTGAATATTAGTAGCTTGGGTTGGTACGTAGGCTGTTGGTTTGAGCTCCAAGTTTGACAATCTGGATTGCAAACGTTTTGTCACCATTCGAGGAGACATCATCAGTGCGCTTTGAATTGCGAGAATTCAAATCTGAACAATTCAAAACACACTGATGATATCTCCCAAATGGTGACAAAATGTTTGCAACCAAATTGCCAAGCTCGGAGCTCAAACCAACACCATAGTCCCATGCTGATTGAACATCAATTCATATAAAAGGGTGTAGTTAACTACACCCTAAACACTGCCGGTATGGCAGTGCTTTTGCTTACTGCTTTTACACCCATTTCATATACTGATTATTGATTATTCTGAAAAAAGATGCGGTACACCCTTTTTTTTTGTTTCACCTCTTCTTCCAGCCCTTTATTTTATCTTTCTAATTTCTCTTCTCTATGTAGCTGACAAGGACGCAGAGGAATATTACTCTCGAAAGAGGCACCTTCCAGACTTAGCAGCAAGGGGGACCCTCCCTCTCAACGTCATCCAGTTATCCCAGAAACAAGTCGGCCAAAGGGAGCGGCCACGCCGTGTAATGAGGGCGATGTCCCAGGACCGGGTGTTGTCCCCAGAGAGAATCATGCCTGAGGACTTCAGTATGTCTTATGAGCAGATCCTCTCAGATGAACAGCTGTTGTCTACTGAGCGTCTTCATTCCCAAGACCCTCTGCTTTCTCCAGAACACTCAGGTTTTGGAGAGCAGTCCATGTCCCGAGCCTTGTCCCACTCAGATGTCTTTGTTTCAACACCTGTCTTGGATCGCTACCGGATGACTAAGATGCACTCCCATCCCAGTGCCTCAAATAACTTGTACAACACCTTGAGTATGAACCAAACCTCAGCCAAGCGCCAAGCATTTGCCTCCCGGCGACACAACACCGTGGAGCAGCTGCACTATATCCCAGGACACCATCACCATTACCGCACAGCCAGCAAGACAGAGGTGACTGTTTGATCAGAGACACTGTGTTCCTTGTAGATAATTCATGTGGACCAGATGGTTCAGTGCCGTATACTGCAGCGGCCTTATGGCCAAGAAAACCTCTAAGACAGACTCTTCCAACAGTCCTGTCGGTATTGTTTTGAGCATTCATTTTCATGTTATTGACAAAGAAAAAAAGGGAAGAAGAAAACCTGAATAAGGAGAGATTATATACATGAAGTTTTCTGACATGCTCAGTTTCTGTCAAAGAAAGCCATGCTAGTGATGGCTTCTTTCACAGGCTCACCAACACCAATTTTTTCATGTTTACTAAGTCAGGCTATTACTTTTATAACCATTATGACAAACAATCTCACAAAATTAGCAGGATATGATACTAGTTCAGGTTTCTCTCTGGCACAGTGAAAATCTATTATATTACACTACTTGCTAGGTGCTGCATCTTACCAAGAGTGTCTAACAGGTGCTTTTTGCTGAGTTCTGTTCCAACTGTATGTAGTCCACCTGTTAGAAAATAGTGCATTTCCATGTGAGCATAATTTTTCCTGATTTGGAGAGAAATTGTAGTGGCAAACAATATTAACTAGCTTAACAGAATTCAAGGCAAGTGGTTGCTGTGGTTAAGAAACCACTTAGTTTTATATATCATTGCCAAGTATAGAGTACATAAACCCAGGAGTATCATGATTGCAGTAGGTACAATAAATAAACAAATAGCAGAAACTATTCCAGTGCCTAGAGATAAACAGTCCCAGATGCAAGAAGGTGTGAGAATGGCTTAATTATAAGCACAATTATGTTAAAGAGTGTTTGCCACCATCCCCCTTTTTTATTTATATTCTAAATTTCCAACGTTCTAATGTATCTATATCAATTATTCCCTCTCTATTAATAAGAGTGTCAAATCACCCATTTTCAATGGACAGTGTATGTCCAGGATATAGTTGCTTCTGAGATCCAGTAAGATATATGGAGTAGATTTGGCTCAACTAGCATTCTATGAACATATGGTGAGAACTCCATTTTGGCTTGGTTTCTTGCCAGACTGCAAGTTTTATCCAACTGTTCTTGGGAGTTCCTTGTTTTACCCATTTTCTTAAAAAGAATAATCATCCCAAAGCCTTCTCACAGGAAATGATATCGTTGAACTGCCAGGTTTTTTTTAATTTTGTCTTAATCCCATCCATCAAGTGAGATGCTCAAGCATCTCAGATATCAATTTGGCATATTGTACAGCCATTATACAGTGGTAATTAGACACTGGGTGTCTGTAAAGTCTTTCAAATAAATGTTTATAGATCCAGCATTTGTTGGATTTTGTACAGTCGGAAGAGATATTCTAATGAGCATATTCCTAGAGACCTAACCCCCAATGTTCCTATCTGGCCCTGGTCTCTGCCCCTAAAAGAGCTAGAAGGTCTGTGTGAATCTCAAAAATGTTGCTTTGTGCCATTATGTACTTGTATCCTCATATTACAGGAGTATTGCCAGGTTTGCCTAGCAGCACCTGGAGATCTTGCATCAAATGGGATTCCACAGAGCTTCACAATTCAAATAGGCACATTGGTCAAAGGTTCCTGATATACGTGGCTTTCTCTGGACAGAGATCCTTCATCCAGTTTTTCTTCAGGTTCTCACGGTGTTTTTCAAAGAAACAAACATGTAAATAGTAATACTTGTCCCTTTTTTTTAGTAATATGACTTTGTTTACAGCACCAGCAAGAAGTAGCCAAAGGACTGTTTTTGCTGGCATGTGTGATGTTTGTAGACCACAGACTGGAGCCATACGAAACACTGTGCTTTGCTTAACAGAAACTGGGCTAAGGGAAATGGTAGTGCCTACTATAATTGGCTCTCTGCCTTCAAGTGACAGATGTGAGTTTTGGAGGACTTCTCATTAACTGTAATGCATGTAAGGAAAGCCACAGGAAGGTGGCAACAATTCTCTGAGTGTTCTGGAATTTGTACTATTTTCTGCCCTCAGTGTAGCTGTCTCCAAACATCTCTGGCTCTGTACGATATGGATAATACAATGTCTGCGATTTACACAAATAACATTGTTCCCCAGAAGCATAAGAGTACTGCATTATCTGGCATGAAAAACCAAGAATGTAGGCATTTTGCTTCAATCTTCCTTTACATAAACTGTGAGAGTATTGGCTACATGGGTTAACCCGATATCTGAGAAAAGAGTCTCTGAGAAGCTTTCCCTTGTTGAAGCAGTGGGCAAAAGATCCACTCAGTCATTATAATGTTGTGAAGATCTCATATCATCTTTTCCAGCAGGGTGGTTCTCCGTAGCAATTGTCTTAGTCTTTCACAACCTTCAACAAGAACAAGCAGACTTTCAGCAACTAACGTGTTCTATATGAATCACCAGCACACCTTTCCTTATAAGCTCTCTGAGGACTCTGCAAAAGAGACATGAGGGTACCCTGAATGTTAGAGTATTGCGGAGGTCAGTTCTGCCTGGAAGTTGATTTAAAAATTAGTTGGATGTATTGAGAAAATTTGCTAAGGTCACAGCTGGACTGAACACTCTTTTCTTGGACCAAGGATCATAAATAACCTTGAGTGGTGCATTTCAAGATTGACAGGGGAAAAGTGCAACTGCAAAAAAAAATGGACAAAGACTGGCCAAAACAAAACACCTGCAAAAGAACACACACACAAATCCATCTGGAATATGTTTAAACTATTCATTTTTTTTCCTACACTTTATCAATTAATTTGAGATTCCCCCCATATTCTGAACCTCTTTGCTACATCAGGTTATACTGAAATGTGCAGGAAAGAAGTATGGCCTGTCAGTTGCTCCTTTATACTATGAAGAGAGCTGATCTTATTATTTTAGCTTCTTCATGGGGGTCTTCCATTTAACACAATCTCAGCTGGAGATTAATCTTGAATTTGATTGGCTCATCAGACTATTGGAATGGGATGACTGATCTTCATATCGCTTGAAACATGCTGACTTAATACAGTGTATTTCAGAACAATGTAAGCAGGCAGGTTTTGTCAATCCAATTTTTTTCAACTTCTCAATGTAAAGCAGGGACTTGATGAAAAGGACAGTTAGCAAGGAATTAAATGGAATAGCTTGTTGCACGAGTTTGACAGACCTCCTCTCTATTAAATCAGTTCCACAAAGAATTTGAGGTGTGCTTCAAAAATTCACAGGTAATTTTGTGGGGAGGAAGGAACAAGAAAACGGGATGCAGTTCTAAAAAGAGCTGGATGTTTTTTAAAAGTTACCCACATTGGCAAATCCTTTTTAGCTTGAAAAGCAGCTGGCCCAAGCTAGGAGCTGCAATGCAAACATCAAAGGATTGGATTACATAATGTCCCTCCCCCTCCCACAAATCAATCAGCCAGTCCACCTTGTTTAGTGTGTTTGACTCAGAGTTGGCAGCAACAAGCATGCCAACTGCCAGGACCTGTGGAAAGTGTTCTGGTATGAAAGTTATTTACCAGGTACTCGTGTTTTAAAAGTGTAGGATTGTTTGCCTTTTTTTTTTTTAATTTACCCACCTTTTCTAAAAATTTCCAGATGGTTTACACTTTATCAACAGTGCCAGAAAATTGAACATTGATTATTCCTACATTGGTAAATTGCTGGGTATTTTGCCAGGGATGTGTAAATGCTGCTGACTCCCCCTTTTCCAATTATAGCAACAACTAAAAAGTTGCTGAAAAAGAACGCTTGGGGAAACCCTAGAGATGAATTATGGGCGTTAAGACTTGGTACCAATCACCAGCTATGTGACTGTGCTGTTCTGTATTCATGTCTCATCTCCTTATCTCAGCCCTAGTTTTGCACCAGACTTGGTTAGTGTACCCTAAAGTGTATAATTAGAAAACAAAGGGAATCTTGCACATCTCAGGACTTGCACACTGCAGTTTTGGCTATAGCTAGTGTGAGGAATCTAAGGCTCTCCAGATAGCATAGGAAAATTAGGGCCAAGGCAAGTCATAATCCAATTTCAGTGAGGTTCTGAATCCTTACCCTGCAGTCTCAAAGGAATCTTTCTTAACCCCTGGCACCATTGGGTACTGCTTCCTCTCTTTGGGTATTTGGTAGGGGGAAATCAGGAAGGGAAACTCAAGCTCATATGAGAAACATTATGTTTAAACTGATAAGAGTCCATTCTGAAGCAGAGGCTCTTATGAGGTGTACAATTTCACATGCCTATAGAAGAGGCTTGAATCTTGTCTGAGTTTATTGAATAGGAGGAATACAGGTGTATATTTTGAATTTAAGCACACAAGGTTTCAAGGGAGCATCAAAGCATATTCTTTGCCTTCTATTTTGGGATCATTTTCTTGTCCAGTGTGTGCCAAGAGCAGGCTGTGAAACTACTGATCTAGCCACCAGTGCAAACCACTCACCTAAGCAAAGCCCCAGGACAACCAACTTATTCAGAGATTGTTTTGAAAGGATAGATAAATGAAGTGGCTCCATTAATCACAATTGAGATATCATTAACTGGCCTTTTTGACAAAGGAGCTTGTCTTGAGGACCCAGCCCATTCACCTATACCAGTTTCTCATTTCACTACAAATGTGAAATCAAAGGGTTAACCTGAGGTCAAAGTGGGCTGAGCAAAGGAAAGAGCTCACTGGGTGTATCTGATTCTTTCTGAGTGAAGTGAAGTTATGCACATTACAATCTTCAGTGCACAGAGAAGGGTGGAATTCATAATGTTTCAGGGGGTTGTATATTTTGAGCAACCATCTTCTAAGCTATTGTTGATGGCAGAGATAAGAAAAGTATACTTTTCAATGCAAGTAATCAACAAATGTGTAGTCAGAGATCCTCTCTCAGATATTTTTCAGCTAAATTATCCAGCTGAGATACCTTAGCAAGTGAATGACGTACATCAAACCACCTTTGAAAGCCACTTGAAAGCATATCACTTTTAACGTTTCATAATGCTGAAAACTCCAGAAAATGTCAAAGAGTTTTGCTTTCCCAGAAAAAAAATTAGCAATAAAAATTTGGGGAGAAATGGTTTTCAAATAATAGCCACCTGTGTGTTGTATGTTTAGTGCTAATTAACCAGCTGATTTAGCATTCTCACTGAGCTGTAGAGGCGGCAGCAGGTGGAATCCATTTCAAGCATGTATTTCATCTGCTGAAAGCTGGTGGAAAGGAAAGGAGGTAGATCTAGTCCTTATGATGTTTATGTAAAAGGGGGGAGGGGGGCTAATAAGACCCATTATCTCATTAGTTAGCAAAGCAATGCCATGTGGTGTCCCTTTGTGACCTTTCATAATTTGTGAAGCTCTGGCCACGGGTATAGACCTCCGCCTTCCTGTGGTACTGATCGCACGCTTTGCAGCTGCTGCTTCTTTAAGCCTCCATTCCACTTGCTGGTGAGGAATTCTCACAGCCAGAGTTTCTCTATTCTGAGGAAGCCAACTCATTATAACCAGCTTTATTTGGAGAGTCTGTTTCCTGAGGGGAAGATTGACTGTCCTACCCTCTTTGTGCTTTAGCCCAGTTTATGGAATCCATGTTTATTCTCCAGTAGTTCTGATGAGAAAGTACATTTGTATCTGTATCTTTGCACAGACTCTTGGGTCTGCATTAAGCTTCAAGGCAGTAGTATTTGACTGTTTTTCTCTGTATTATCCTTGTTGTTATACTTACCTGTAAAAGCACATTCTGTAGGTACTGTAAACAAACCTATTACCAGTTTAGTAAAAATTTAGAGTATTAAGGATTTTTTCCACTTTTGTCAGTAACAAATATTTATGGATTCAGAAATAAAGCAATTTCAGCAGAAAAAAAACCCCACTTGTTTTCTCTGTTGCTACCTACATCTAAAGACACTCCAGAAACAATTTTGTTTCCATGCCTGCCTCTGCCACTTTGCAAGCAAGGATGACTATGCATGGCTAATTTCACATGCTGTGGGAAACCATGGTTTTATTTACCATGGTTTATTGAGTAAACTATAGTTGATTTGATTCACACTCTACTCCTAGCATAAACCATAATGCAATTTCTGGTAATTTGAAAGCTATACTCCAAAAGTGCACAGCATCATTTTTTCCTTAGTGGGATTTTCCCCCTTTATTATTCATCATGTTTATATGTATTATTTGGGAGGGAGTTACAAAAGGAAGACCCCATCAGAATAAGGTCGCACTTGTTTTTCTGCAGTGGAAACTAGACTCTTTCTTCAGGGTTATGAATACCTCTATTGAGACAAAACACTGAAGCCTTAAAAATCAGAAGTGCTATTCAGAGGAAGTCATTGAAAAGTGAGGTGAGATGTAAAAGTCCCTTTTTTTGCCTTTGGGGGACTTTAATAGTCAAAACATGTACCTTAAGCTTCAATTTTCTCTTAGAATATTAACATGAGGGGAACCTGCCCATCTTGCCAAGGCCTAAGGCATCCATTTTGCTTATTAAGCCACCCAGGCCCCTAGAAGAATTGGGAGGTTACACCAAAGCTTCTGTCAGAGATGTGGCCTAAAGGCTGCCTTTTCACACTACTGTCATAAACCATGGTTTATAAACCTGTTTTGGTTACACTAGATCTATAACCAAAAATCAACTCCCATTATGGCTTAGTGTGTTTTCTGAATTTAACTTATATTCGCTTTGATCTAAAGAAAAGAGCCTAATTCTGTTACTTAATAATATGATAAAGCACCTAACAAGAAGAGTAATAATTGAAATAGTTCTGTCCAACTGACACACAACTCAAACTGTAAACCAGCTGGGGCAATTCCAGGAAGATTCTTCCTTACCTGCGGCAAATGGATATTACTTGTCAAGATTCAGAAACCTGCAAAACTTCAAACCAAAGCAAAACTCCATTTTGTTTTATTTGGACAAACTCACAGCCTCAATGGCAGAAATGAGGTTGGTAAAAACCTTCTGGGTCTTGCTGGTATAAAAGGCTTGACCAGGAGGAATATTGGAATCAAAGAATCACAGGAACTGACCATCAGACTATTACAGACCCAGCTGACCCTTGAGGGATCGTGAATGAGAGATTTTTACCATTTCCTCTGTATATTTATATCTCAGTCTCTTGTGATGGGCATTATATGATGACATTTCATGGAAAGTTTTAGCTGCTTTAATCACTGGTTTTTGTTTTTAAAAGAAGTTAATTCCTTCTGCTTCTCCCTACTATGTGGACTTCCAGCAAAGGAACAGCTGCATCTCCCTTTGCACAATTATCTTCTCAAAACTCACCGTCAACATGGTCAATAATATTACATTGTTAAATGTTGCAAGCACTTTTTATTTCCAAAAAAGCCCCTATAAATTTAAAAGCTGTAGTTTATGCACTAGCATCTCATAAGCAGTGTCACCAGCTTTAAGGCAATGGCAATTAATCGATGGTTTGGTGAGGAAGGATGAAATTCATATTTGGAGAGGGCCTGTACATTTCTATTGGTATCAAAACAAAATAAAAGGGGTGGTCAGGATGCATCCTCAATTCATTCCCTTTGCACAGGGAATAATGCCAATGGCACTATTGATAGCTCATTTAACTTACATGAAAGTCTCCTCCTGAAGCATTATAATTAGCCACAGAGGCTGACAATCAATGAAGGAGGCAGCTAATTTCTGCCGTCGGCACTCATGAGGGATCGAATCAAAAGCCACCTTCAGATCAATGAAAGCGGCATAAAGGATCCCTCGCGGGCAACTAGAACATTTGGGGGTAAATCCTTTAGAGTGATGACAAGGTCATAAATTGAGCAGCTTGTACTGCAACTAAATCATATCTTGAATCATCCAATCCATCCTATTTCTCACATCTGTTTTGATACTGCAGTTGAAACAGTAGGAACCACATGATTTAATTGCCCCTATATGACACTTGGTATGCAGAATTCATATTTTGACTGCGTACTCTTTTGTGAGGTCTGGGCTAGAACCAAAGTCATTTGCTTTTTATTTGATGATTTTAATGACCTCTGAAATCTCTAGGAATCTAGTGAAGTGGTTCTCAGTCACAACCCTCCTTAGAGAGCACCGGCCCTGATCTCTACCAGGGTTGGGGGAAGTGTTTTTTCCTTAAATTTTAGAATATTATGGCAGATAAATACAGGCTCTGATAAGAGATACCTTGATTTCACACACTTTGGGCCCCTGCCTCCTTGTTATGTTTGGCACATGAATTTTGAGTAATGTAGTACTTACAGATAATAGATAATCAGAGTTGGAAGGGACCTTATATGTCATCTAGTCCAACCCCCCACCCACCCAAGCCCAACTCTACACTATTTCTGACAAATGGCAGTCCAATCTCTTCTTGAAGGTCTCAAGTGATGGTGCTCCCACAACTTCCGAGTCAAGCTGTTCCATTGGTTGATTGTTCTCACTGTCAGAAAGTTTCTCCTTATTTCCAGGTTAAATCTCTCCTTGTTCAGTTTCCATCCATTATTCCTTGTCTGGCCTACAGGTGCTTTAGAAAATAGCTTGACCCCTTCCTCCCTGTGGCAGCCCCTCAAATACTGGAAGACTGCTATCATGTCTCCCCTGGTCCTTCTCTTCACTAGACTAGCCAAGCCCAGTTCCTGTAACCGTTCTTCATATGTTTTAGTCTCCAGTCCCCTAATCATCCTGGTTACTCTTCTCTGTATTTTTTCTAGAATCTCAACATCTTCTTTGTAATGTGGTGAACAGAACTGGATGCAATACTCTAGGTGTACTGCAGTACTCTAGGTGTGGTCTTACTAAGGCTTTATAGAGTGGTATTAGTACCTCACTTGATCTTGATTGTATCCCTCTGTTAATGCAACTTGTTCCTGAAGAGAAAGAAAAACTATCTTAAAACATACAAGCATATACATATCTCCAAATATTAACATCCATTATATTCCTATGGGCAAAATAAAACACTTTATGAACTAACACCAATTAATTGTTGTGTCTGGAAAGAGAATATTTCCATGAAAAATAGAAGAGAATATGTGTAGCTCAGGGATGAGCTACAAATAATTGTAGCTACAATATTAGTAGCTCAGGCTTTTTGTGCTCTCTGAGCATTTTTTTTATTGCAGGCTTCTCATTACTAAACTAGGCAACATCATCCAGTGCTAGTAGGGAATGGAATTTGCTCTCATTTTATGCACTACTAGCTTGCCCTGACAGTGATGGTGAAGTGGTATTGGTAGTTTCTTGATTGGGCTGTTGTTTACTCTTTATCTGAGTTGGTAGTTCCTTGGTTGGAGTATTGTTTGCTTCTCGGTTGTTGGTAATGTTAATCTTGATATTAATCTCTGCTCATCCAAATATTGATTGCTGATGAAGAGGTGTTTTGGTCTACACAGCATGCCTGATCAAACCAAATATTCCAAGATTAAAATCATGTAGTATCATAACTCTTAGAATCCTGGATCTTAGCAACCTTTGCCTAACCACATACCTTCAGTCTGTTGGACAAATATATCAACAAATCAAAGGAACACCCAAGGGCTCACCACTTTCAAAACAAATAGGAGAGACCATAATGCAACAGCTGGAATTGATAGCACTCCCATGCATACAACCCAAAGTTTGGATCTGGTATGTAGCTAACATCTTTTTTCATTATAAAAAAAGGATCAACTAGAGCAGGGGTGGTATTCATGTCGTCATGGCGTCGTCACATGACACAGAGGTGGTATTCAGCAGGTTCTGACCAGTTCTGGAGAACCGGTAGCGGAAATTTTGAGTAGTTTGGAGAACCGGCAAATACTGCCTCTAACTGGCCCCACCCCCATCTATTCTCTGCCTTCTGAGTCCCAGCTGATTGGCTGGGTCTTCTTTTGTTGCCCTGTACAGGAGAATGGAGCTGGAATGCAGGTTAGTAGGGAGGGGAGGGAATGGGATTTTGCAGTAACCTTCCCCCAGGAGTGGGGAGAGAATGGAAATTTTACAGTATCCTTCCCCTGTCAAGCCCACCAAGCCATGCCCACCAAGCCATGCCCACAGAACCGGTAGTTAAAAAAAATTGAATCCCATCACTGACATGATATATCAGGACTTTTTTCCCCTTCACTAAACTGGGTGTGGGCGTGGCCAGCCCATGATGCATCTGGCCTGCAGGGAGGGAGTTTGACAGCCTTGAACTAGAGAATACACACAAAACCATCAACAACATCTTTAAAGGAATAAAATTCATTAAGGAAGAAGAAAATAACATGTTACTCTCCTCAGACAACCTCATAAGCAGAAGCAGTGATGGCAAATTAGAAACAGAGGTTTTCCAGTGTTACCAAAGTAATAAGCAAACCTCCCACAAGAGAAGCTGTGCAAGAACACTATTTAGACAAATGCACTACAGGAACTCTAAACTGCAGAAAAAGTAAACAGATCATCTATGCATTTTCCAACAAAATGGATGTCCATACAGTTTCACCATAAAGTGCCTGATCACTCAATATAGCACAGCCAACACAAACTGTGAAAAGGATAACACTGCCATACATCAAAAAACACCTCAGAACCCACCAACATGGCATTACCATGTTACAACCACATGGCATTACCATAACACACAAACCAATTAAAGTCTTCCAAAACATTCTCAGTTAACCAAAACACCCAGCAGTCCCAGTAGAAAAAAATAGTAATTATCCACAACATACAGTGTATGGATGGCAACAGTTTCAACTGTGAAACTGTGAGCATCCTAAATCAGGCCAGGTCTAAAAATGCCTGGCTACTCAGACAAATCAGGCACATAGAGCTAAACATCTTCATACCATTCCAAAGAGATCATCAGAAAGCCAGGAAGGACACAAAAAGACCAAAACACTTCTTCAGCAGCAATCAACACCCAGATGAGCAGAGGTTAACATCAAGATTAACATTAGACCAACAATCAAGAAACAAACAATACCCCAGTCAAGGGGTATTGGACAACTTGGACAAACAATAACAGTAAAGAGCCCAATCAAGGAACCATCAATACTGACAGGCCAAGCCATATATTGAGAGCAATCTATTCCCTACTTGCACTGATCATATTACCTAGTTTGACAATAAAAACCAAATAGGAAAACAACCAAGCTCAGAGAGCACCAAGAATCCCACAGAAGAAGAAAAAAAGTCAGAATATTCATCTCACTGAAACTTAAGTTGAGAGCAAGGAGTATCTGTAAAGTATATTAACACAGTTAAGCTGCCAGACTATTTCTTTATCTCTCAGTCTGTTTACCTGTCATCTTTCTCCTAGTACTATAGAACCACTGCCTGTCCTACTTGCTGCCATAGATAAAAGAAGAATGTCAGTAGGAAGACAAATAAGAAATACTGTTTCCAGTCTCTTCAGTATGCAAGTGTGTAAAGTTCACATGGGAAGACATGGCCAGCTCTGATCTATACAGTGCACAGAGCTACAGGAAACTAATAGGTGTGCTAGTGGAAAAAGGCAGAATTCAGCATTGATATAGGCAGGGGTGGCTTCAAAAAATTTAGCAAAGGATTCTCTGCCTGGTTAGTGGGTGGGCATGACCATGGTGGGTGTGGCCTAGTCAGCCTCCTGCACCATGGCTGGGTGGGGAGGCGTTTTTGTCCTCCCCGGGCTCTGGAGGCTTTCCTCGAGCCACCAGGAGGGTGAAAACGGTCTCCCTGGGCTCCAGAGGCTGTCCGGAAGCTGGAAACAGGCCCATTTCCAGCCTCCTCGAACTTTCAGGAGGTCCGTTTTTCACCCTCCCCAAGCCTCCATGTGCACCCTGCACTTACCTGCATTCAAAATGGGCCACGTGGGGACTCCTGAGAGGGGAGGGGAGGGGTGGGCAGGACCAGCCAGGAGTTGGATTTGGGGGTTCTCCGAACTGCACAAAATCTTAGCTAGGGGCTCTCCCAAACCCCTCCGAACCCCCAGCGGCCCACCCCTGGATAAAATGCTGGGCAGTCTTACCTTGCTAACCAATCAGTATACATTTTGTGGTCCAACTGCAGGAATAAGGAGGAACACTGGAGTGCTTGGCAGGCAGGGGGAGGGAAGGATCACGTGTCTGCATGCCAAGCTGTCTGTGGGGCCAATATCAAACACACAGCAGAGTGCTTGGGTTGATGGAGAGAGGCAGGTGCCAGGAGGATGCCTATGAGGCAAAGAAACAGGAATGGCATTCCTAGAAAGGGGTGTATGGGACATGTATTTCCATGCCTATTCCTTGAAAGCCAATTGGGAGATATAAATAAGGTTGATCCATCTGAGATCATAAAAGCATAGTATAGTTTTGTAATGCTGAGAAATAAACCAGAACCAGAATCAGGAATAAGGCAAGACTAGGGTCAGAATATGTCTCAGAGATGAAGTGTGAGGCCATATGCCTCACTTGTTTCCAATCAGTTAGGTCTGAATGGAGCTTGCCACTTATTTATGAGGCAGCCACTTCATGAATAGAATGGGAGTACTTACTGAAGAGATGGAATGGCAGTCCTGTTGCAGATTTGTTTTTCTGATGAAGAGCCTTATTTCCAGCTCAGTGAGCACAACTGAGGTCAATTGCACCTAAGGGTCTAAGTTGAGTACATAGTCATAACGCTTGGCCTTCTTGGCATCCAAGACATCATGAAACTTGACCAGTATGAGCATGGGTACATCCTTACCTTCAGATATGAATGGATCACTCTATTGAATGGTTACTTCATAGCATCATTTAATAGAGAAGATTAATGCACCTTAGGCCAAGAGATCAGAAAGTTAAGAAGTGTAAGGGAATCAGGGGCTACATCTGATCTAAGTCACAACAATGGTTGCATAAAAGAAACCTGAATCCAAGGCAGAATTGTAGCCAGAGGAAATATTTCAGACAAGTCCATATCTCATTCTCACAGAGAGGGAGTTGAACCATTCCAGGCTGAGTCCCAAGCAATTCATTTTAATTGGGAGGCATGCTGCACTATGGGGTGCACCCTTCCTACAACATAGTCAGCATGTTGTATTGTTTGCAGCATCAGCCTTGATGAATTTGATGGAACCTTAATGGAAGCCTTGTGTTCAGTCTTCCCATCACTATCAAAGAAATCATTCCAAAGCAACTGTAGGTTACCTTTTCTCATTTTCTGCTCACTTCCATTGCCAAATGGTCAGAAAATTTCCTCAAAGTCAAGCTATATATATCCATTACTCAAAAGTTAAGAAAGCTATCAATAACCCCATTTTTAAGGCTTCTTCTATACCTGACTACCATCAGAGTTGTGTCTTATCCATTATTCAGTGTTACCTCTGCAGACTGCATTGTGTCACGGCCACCTGAAGATAAAACAGTTTCTCCTGGCTCTACAGCTGCTGATATTTATTCCTTGCACAGCATTTCATTTTAAGTGTCTGCCGTGTAGCAATCTATGTCATTAATTTGCTCCTCCATTGTACCCTTTCAGATCCAACCCTCAGAATTGCTAAATAATTGCCTGGAAACTTTGATGAAAGTGTTGAACTTGCATCCAGGAAATACCTTGCAACGGGTACCTGGAAGCTCAAATGTTTTGTTTTGTTGAAAGGTAGTCAAAAAATTTAGAGACTTTTCTCCTAAATGATCAAGGCCTATTTTTCTTCCACAACCATAACCCCATCAGCATCACAAATTTGGCCATTTTCATTTATGAACTGTAAGAGACATGCAACAATACAACCAACTAGATTCACTTCTTTTTAATGTCATTTCCAGGTTTCCATAATCTGTAGATTTAGAGTTTACATATTTCAGACTGTATACGTATACTACATAATAATAGTGTACTGTATATTAGATAACACTGATATCTTTCACATCTCTGCAATAGGTTTTACATCTATCCAGAAAAGTAAAAAAGATCTAGCATTTAAAGATAATCCCTGGATGTGAAAGCTCTAAAATATGCTAAATAGATTATTTATTGGCTTTTGCCATCTAAAATGTGGTAAGTATATGAGATAACATTTATACCAGCTCAGAGTATAAATACAAAATCTGAATGGAATTTGAAGATGAGCCAATACCATATACATCCCATCACTGTTTGCTATTATTATTATTATTATTATTATTATTATTATTATTATTATTATATTTGGATTTATATGCCGCCCCATCTCTGGGGAGGACTCATCAAATTCTTATCCAATCCAAATATATTATAAAATACTAAAATACCCCGTTTAAAATCCCCAGTTCCTCACAATCCAGGCCGGCCTGTAAAAACAGCCAGGTCTTTAGATCGTGGCAGAAGAAACATAGGTCAGGGGCCAACCGCAGCCCCAGGGTCAGCTGGTTCCAGAAGGTGGGAGCCCCCACAGAGGGCAGGGCTGTTGCCACACAGCTGGGAGATAGGTATGCCAGCAACAGACCCTACTGACCCGCCAGGCCCCACTTCATGAAGAGAAGCTCACAACTGCCTATCTGCAGGACAGTGATCTCCCTCGGACATAAGGCCTCCCTGATGACAACAGCCACTCCCCCATCCCTACCCCGGGCTCTTGGCTGGTGTAGCACCTGGAAACCTGGTGGGCATAGATCAACCAGAGGGACTCCTCCCTCTGGCCCCAACCAGGTTTCCGTGACGCAAGCCAGGTCCGCGGCCTCCTCCCCAATCAAATCATTGAGGAGGGGAGCTTTATTAACCATGGACCTGGCATTCACATAAACCAGCCCAAGCCCAGGGGCCTGACCTCTCGGGCCCCCAGGGGAGCAGGTAGGCACATGGGGGTCGGAGCGCGCCACCGCTTGTAAATAGCGGGGGCATGCTCCCACTGCATGCTATGCCTAAATCATCACAAAAAGAAGGCCAAATAGAAGGGGTGACTGATTTAAGAACTGGAATTTTAAAGAAAATGTTAACTCTGCCTATTTTGGCTGATGAGCTATTAATCAAAGAATTTTCTTGAAGATTGGGTGGCTAAAACACTGACAGCTAAGGCAGTGGTTATTATTTTTGAGCAACTAACTTGAATGAATTAAAAGAGAGGCATGTCTTTGTCTGTTTTTGTCATGAAAAAGTAGAAGTTATCCATGACAAAACGATAAAAGAAGAATTGCCAGCTGCAGATGAACTATGAAATGGCCCACCATTCTTTATGTTAAACATATTGCAATTAAAAGAGGAGGAGTGAACTTCTCAAAAAGCAATTTTATGCTTTTTAAATCAACTCACATACTGTCAAAGTTATTGTGTGATCTTGGGGGAAATGGGGTGGTTTCTAAGTCTAAATTCTGACAAAAGAACTCCATTAACTTTTGAAGATGCAACGATCCCACTGATGCTTTTCAAGTTGAAAAGGAAAATTCTAGCAGCTTTTCAGATGCTCCCTAGATGTATGTTCCACGATGAAAACACCAGTTCACTGCTGGTATGAAATGGCTCAACAGAGGATGGTTAGCTAATTATAAAAGAGCCCTCACCTCAGATAACAGGGCTGTCAAACTCTCAATGCATGGGCTGGATGCATCACATGCTGGCCATGACCACGCCTGGTTTAGCGAAGGGGGGGAAAGTCATGACACGTCATGTGATGATGTGAGTTTGACACCTCTGTTACAGAGCTAGTGACTTTGAAGACTGATAAAGTGGGATGCCTCTGAGAGACTCTCGCTTCACTTAATATCTCAGAATGTTCAAGACATATATAGAGCCCTTTGCTAGACACTGATCTCATAGTCATTTAAAGGAAGACTTCTTCACTAACATGCTACAAAAAGCCAGACAAAGATTCTATATAGATCTGATGAGCTGTCACTAAAACTGGTGCATGGGACTGCTGATCCTCTTCAAATATTCATGCATTCAGCAATCCAAACAATGTCAGAAGATACAAATTCTCATTGGGAAGACAGAAGAGCTGCTTACAATCTGTGGTTTCAAAAGGTTTAAAAGATTACTCTAAGCCAAAGCAGATACCTAAATCTTCTAAAAACATTGTAAATGGATTTTCATGAATGTGAAAAAGAAATAGCATCTTCCACAAGAAATTACTGTTCTTAGAAATAAGAAACTCTACCAACTATTCCACTACATAGAAAAAGAAGGCACTTGTCAAAATATAGGTGAGCACTCCTTACATGAATTCTTGCCCATCCATTTATGTTTCATCTGCTGCCTTTTGATATGGCCAGACAACTCATTGCCAAATATGTTGATCACTAATTGCAACCTACCTGTAGTAGTTTTACCCATTCAGTTATGTTTGACTCTTAATGACTTTATAGGCAACTGCTCCCCATGCTAACCTGTCAAGCACAGCTTCTTTCAGTTGTTGAATGTTCATCTTTGTGTCATTTATGATGGTATCTAGCCAGCAAGTTCTTTGCTTGCCCCATCTTCTTGATCCACTAACCAATCCTAGCATTATTGTCTTCTCAATAAATCTGCATGCAATTCCAATATCAGAGGAAAGCTAAAATATGACCTTGGAGAAAGAGTAAATGATTCCATGATACTGACCATGCCACTATTCGTGCATGCTTAAGCAGAGGAGCCCAAATGCAGCCACAAGTAAAAAGCTTTGTCCTCTTCTACTGGAAGTGTGAATGGAAGATCTCAGTGATATGCTGGAACTCATTTTATGTCCTATTATTGCAGTTCTCTATTGTTCAAGCAGGCCTCAAGAAAAACCTTCAAGTTCTTGCCTTCTGTCATAAAAAAGAAAACATGTAGCTAAAAGTTATATCAAAACTAAGATAACTAGGTAGACCTACAAATTCTAACAAAATGTCACTTGAGGAGGGAAGGACAAATTGTTGTTAGTCGCAAAGTCATGTCTGACCCATCGCGATCCCCCGGAGTCCATTTAAGCTCATGCCAACTGCTTCAGTGGCTCCAGCCAGCCACCTCATTCTCTGTCATCCCCTTTTTCTTTTGCCCTCAATCGTTCCCAGCATTAGGCTCTTCTCCAGTGAGTCCTTCCTTCTCATTAGGTGGCCAAAGTATTTGAGTTTCATCTTCAGGATGGCCTTCTAAAGAGCAGTCAGGTTGATCTCCTCTAGGACTGACCAGTTTGTTTGCCTTGCGGTCCAAGGGACTTGCAGGAGTCTTCTCCATCATCATAGTGCAAAGGCCTCAATTCTTTGGCACTCAGCCTTCCTTATGGTCCATTTTTCACAGCCATACATTGAAATTGGGAAAACCATAGCCTTTACTATACGCACTTTTGTTGGCAGGGTGATATCTCTGCTTTTTAGTATGCTGCTTTTTAGTATGCAAACTAGCACATCTCTAAATGAGTGGAGAAACTAACTGTTGCAAAGACTGAAGAACTGGTGAATATCCTGGTCTTACAGAAAGCTCTCCTGAGAAGTAGAGGAGGGAAGATTACCCACATGTGCTCTGGATGGCTGCTCCTGTGAAGAGATCACAGGACAGCAGTCTCCTGCAGGTTTCAGCATCAAGAGACAAAGGAAAACCATCATGCTTTTTTTTATAAGATCCTCATTGTAACTACCACCATAATCCTGGATGGATATACGTCAATCTGAGAAAGGAATTTGGAAATTATCTTCAACTCTGCAAATTCTCAAGACAATTTTTCATTGTCTTGGATTTTTGCTTCCACAGTGAATGCAAGATGTAGACTGGAAAAAAAAGATTTGAATAGAAGAATTACCCTTTCATAGCAAAAGGCTATAGAAAAAAAATCTTTAACATACTTATGGTTTAATGTTGCCTCTATTATGTATCAGACAGCTTTTTCTTATCCAAGCTAAATATTTTACCCTAGAGGTTTTTCAAAGAAAATTCAGCAAATGCACAGATCAGAGCAGATTTGTCCACGTGAAGTCAAGGAGTAGAATCCATGTGATATTTCCCCTTTTGCAAGGATTACATGCTGATCCAAAAATATCTATCTTAACCAAATGTAATGCAAAATACGGAACGAGCACACAGCTCATGTACTACTAGATCATTCTTCAGTTATCACAATGAAGGTTACTTAATTCTGTTCATGTCCCATTTCAATATGTGGTTAAATGTTAGATAAATTTTAATACTTTAAATTTGATTCCTTGGGGTTATTGGAGTATTATGAGAGTGATTTTTAAGCTCAGTCATGCTGAACCTTTATCTTGTGTAACTTATGACTATCATTAAGTAACAAGAAAACAAGTCCTTAGTCAGGAGCTGAGTGGAGTTTTCTTTTATTCTAGATACTTCTCCAACTTCCATTTAATGTTGAATTTCTACAGGGGAAACTCAAAAAATTAGAATATCATGCAAAAGTTCATTTATTTCCATAATGCAACTTAAAAGGTGAAACTAATAAATGAGATAGACTCATTACATGCAAAACAAGATAGGTCAAACCATGATTTGTCATAATTGTGATGATTATGGTTCACAGCTCATGAAAACCCCAAATCCACAATCTCAGAAAATTAGAATATTGTGAAAAGGTACAATATTCTAGGCTCAAAATGTCCCACTCTAATCAGCTAATTAAGCCATAACACCTGCAAAGGGTTCCCGAGCCTTTAAATGGTCTCTCAGTCTGGTTCAGTAGGAATCACAATCATGGGAAAGACTGCTGACCTGACAGTTGTGCAGAAAACCATCATTGACACCCTCCATAAGAAGGGAAAGCCTCAAAAGGTAATTGCAAAATAAGTTGGATGTTCCCAAAGTGCTGTATCAAAGCACATTAATAGAAAGTTATGTGGAAGGGGAAAATGTGGAAGAAAAAGGTGCACAAGCAGCAGGGATGACCGCAGCCTGGAGAGGATTGTCAGGAAAAGGCCATTCACAAGTGTTGGGGACTTTCACAAGGAGTGGACTGAGGCTGGAGTCAGTGCATCAAGAGCCACCACACACAGATGGATCCTGGACATGGACTTCTAATGTCATCAGAAGCGTCTTACCTGGGCTAAAGAAAAACAGACCTGGTCTGTTGCTCAGTGGTCCAAAGTCCTCTTTTCTGGTGAGTGCAACTGTTGCATCTCATTTGGAAACCAAGGACCCAGAGTATGGAGGAAGAATGGAGAGGCACACACTGCAAGATGCTTGAAGTCCAGTGTGAAGTTTCCACAGTCATCTGCTGGTGTTGGTCCACTGTGCTTCATTAAGTCCAGGGTCAACGCAACCATCTACCAGGAGATTTTGGAGCACTTAATGCTTCCTTCTGCAGACAAGCTTTATGGGATGCTGACTTCATTTTCCAGCAGGACTTGGCACCTGCCCACACTGCCAAAAGCACCAAAACCTGGTTCAATGACTGTGGGATTACTGTGCTTGATTGGCCAGCAAACTCGCCTGACCTGAACCGCATACAGAATCTATGGGGCATTGCCAAGAGAAAGATGAGAGACATGAGACCGAACAATGCAGAAGAGCTGAAGGCCGCTATTGAAGCATCCTGGTCTTCCATAACACTTCAGCAGTGCCACAGGCTGATAGCTTCCATGCCACGTCGCATTGAGGCAGTAATTGCTGCAAAAGGGGCCCAAACCAAGTACTGAGTACATATGCATGCTTATACTTTTTAGAGGTCCGATATTGTTCTATGTACAATCCTTGTTTTGTTGATTGCATGTAATATTTTCTGAGATTGTGAATTTGGGGTTTTCATGAGCTGTAAGCCATGATCATCACAATTATTTATTTATTTTATTTATTTTAATGAGATTTATATGCTGCCCTTTCTCCCGAAGGACTCAGGGCGGCTTACATTAAGAAAAGAGCAATACAAAAGTTAAAACAGAATTAAATAAGAAATCTCACTAAACTATTATGACAGTTATGACAATTCACGGCTTGAACTATCTTGTTTTGCATGTAATGAGTCTATCTCATATATTAGTTTCACCTTTTAAGTTGCATTACAGAAATAAATGAACTTTTGCACAATATTCTAATTTTTCAAGTTTCACCTGTATAGCTTCAAGGCTGCTAGCAGTTCCAAACCTATCTGTTTGCTTAAAAGGTAAGATTTCAAACATTGAAATAGCCAATCTGGATATACCAGTGGACATGCCTCAGAGGACAATGTTTCATGGCATAAGGCCTTCAATTCTGGGAATTGAAGTCCACAAGTCTTAAAGTTGCCAAGTTTGGGAACCCCTGATCTATGTGGTCACTCAGAGTCAACATGTGAGCTGCCACCTCTCACTTGTGCTTTGCAACCATTCGATAACAGTTGCCAAAAATTCTAGAGGCAGGGAGCTGGATGAGAGGGGGGATGCTTTGAGGGAAACGAAACTTAGCTGAGATGGGCTTAAAGGACACCTGGCTGGGAAGAAAACGCAGCTGCATACCAAACCTATGCCTAAAGTGATCATCGTTCAAAAAACATCTCATTTGAATTTGATTGGATGTGGGGGTCCAGTGATGGTCTAGTAACTAAGGGAGGGAAAAGACAGACTTGGGGATTTTGGCCCACAATTTCAATTCTGGCTATCTGTTACTGTAATTCACTTGACTTCTAGTAAAATATATCTTTCTCCATAAATGGAATTAAGGATCTTTCTTACTTAGGAGTTCAAGCTAAGTCAGGTCTGACACAACACTGATTTGTTGGCATATAATCAATCAATGAATATTCTAGCCTATTCTAAAATGAAGGAGCTAAATTATGGGGTAGTAGGGAGCTAATGGAATTGGAATTGGCAAAGGAGGCTGAAGGTTAACTTTGTTATCTGCAGGAAATCTTATGGCAGTATGGGTTCTCCTGGAAATCTGATGGAGAAAAAAATGAAATTGCATTACCAGGTTGCTTATGCTGTGAACACTCCTGGTATGTTCCACCATAATGTACTTAGCTATAAATAAGTAAACCACATATTATAAATATTGTAGAAGCTACATAAGTCCCTATTTACCTCTTCCAGGAAATTGGACCCTGCACTGGCACACTTCAGCATCTTAAACTGAGGTACAGGTACAAAGGAATGCTAACAGATTAATATATCAATATATGATGAGTTCTGATTAATTGTAAACTTGGCATAACTCTACCTACTTTCTCATACTTTGCAGCAGTGGTGGGATTCAAATTTTTTTACTACCGGTTCTGTGGGCATGGCTTGGTGGGCGTGGCAGGGGAAGGATACTGTAAAATCTCTGGTCAGAGGTGGCATTTGCTGGTTCTTCGAACTACTCAAAATTTCCGCTACTGGTTCTCCAGAACTGGTCAGAACCTGCTGAATACCACCTTTGCTGTGCAGTCACCAGTACTGGACTTTAATATTAAACTTCTCAGAAGCTAGACTTTATGACTGGGATTCACCTGATTCAATTATTTGAGCAAGTTCCTATAGCTTGAGAATGTCTGCAAAGAGGAAGCTTTCAAACACAGCTCTTTCTCTCTGTTGGATACAATTGGGAGACAAATGCTTACAGCCTTTATTGGACTTATATCCAGCCTTCCCTCCAGTAGTTTCAGGAGGCGCACATAGCATTTCTTCTTTTTTTTTCCCCACACAGCAAAATCCCTGTGATAAAGCAAAGGCTGAAAGAGATTGACCAACACAAAGAGCTTTCACACTTATTTCCGATGGTGCAATCTGATTATACTAGCCCTAATACCAATCATTGGGTGGCTCAACATTTAAGATGCTGGGCTTGTCTGCTGGAGACCCAGCAGCCCAAGTTTGAGACACAAGCTCCACACGATCGGGTGAGTTCCCATACTCACCCTGGCTACTGCCAACCTAGCAGTTCAAAAGCATGCAAATGCAAGTAGATAAATACCTGGGAAGGTAACAGCACTCCATGACATTATGCTGGCCACATGACTCTGGAAATGTCTTTGGATGGCTCAATGGCCTTGAAACCAAGGTGAGCACTGCCCCCTACAGTCAGCAAAGACTAGCAGCAGAAAATCCACAGGGACTCCTAACACCACTCTTTAACCACTCCACTGCACTTACCTAAGGTCTACTATGCAAAGCAATCTTTGATTCAATAACATAGCCATCTTCTTCTTCATATTCAGTGGTGATGCTGCTGCTTACCCTGTGCCACTAATTTGGGTGCAGCATCTGCAATGTTCTTGAAGGATGTCCCATTGATTTTGTGTCTGGCATCTGCATGGACTCTCTTTACAAATTGTCTAATTTGACACTGCCTCTTGCATATGTTCTTGGGGTATAACATGATACAAAAGTTTAGTACAGCATTTCTCCCACAGATGCTGGCAAAGGAAGGAGGAGTAGGAAAACCAGACAAAGAATTTATCCTTAAGTTACCTTGAGGATCATTTAATACTAGGTGCAGCAAAACCATCTTTAATTCTTTTGGCTAGGAGATGCCCAGAATATGAGCAGGGATAGGCTGTATGATGAGGCCTCTTGAAAAGTTCTACAATGGTAGTTCTCTATCGTGCTCATGACAATATTTCTTCTTCTGGCATAAAACAGACATTTTTGAGCCTCTCTTTCCAAATAAAATCTGGGTGAGCAGAGAATCTCTTCCTTTCAGAATATCTGTTCTCTGAGGGCACAGAAGAAAACTATTTTTGGGGGGAAACTTCTTCTTCTGGAATAGCTTGCCCAAAAAGTTGAGCGAAGTCCCTTCCCTCATGATCTTCTGGGAACGTGTTAAAACCTGGTTGTTCTGGAAGGGTTTAGCAAAGCATTGTCATTGCAGTACTTGATTGTACTGTTTAGCATATGGTACATAATGCATACACTATGCATTTAATTTGATTGAAGTGGTATAGAAGATTAGTCCATTCATAGATACAGAGACAGACCAGACAGACAGAATTAGGAAGATAGCCAAAGGACAGGGAAAATACTTCAATCAAATGCTTCCTCATTTCTGCCTAGAATATGACATAGGTGATATTTCTCAGCAACATCCCAAAAATTATAATGTGCAAGGATCTTATAATACTTATACAAAAAGATATGAAATATTTCCCAGTTGCTTGCTTGGCAAAATTTAAAAGATGATATTAATTTTTAAAACCCTAAATAGTGGAAAAGTCTGAATATAATGGAATATATATGTTTTCTTAATGGAATATATATATTCCATTAATATTAAAAAATTAATAGCAATTAGCATATAAACAGGGAGCATTTAAAGACATGGAGATATATATATATAAATATAGATATATATATATATGTCCTATATTTTATATATATATATATATATATATATATATATATATATATATATATATATATATATATTAAATGTAGTTCTTGGTGTATTTGGGTCTTGTCCGTGTAAGATTGAGAATACCTTGGCAAGCATTTATGAAATCTCATCCGTCATCTTCAGGCTGGTGTCTTCAGCGTTCTCCTGGGAGAAGTGTGTGATCGTGGCTGTTTTTCCCTTTTAAACTCTAGAGTTGGCTGTGTTGTTACTTCTTGATTGGTTTGTGGAGTTGATGTATGCAGATTGGATGGCTTTTCCTGAGACCTGTGGGCTGAAATTGATTTTGAGGCTTTCTCAATACTGAACCTAGTAATTGGGCCATGTAGAGAAACACCATAACATGACGGATGATACTTGTGACATCTGGGCTGTAATCAACAAACGAGTCCCAGCCACAAAACCAACACGGACCCAAAATAACACATGATGCCACCACCAATCTCCTTCACCAGACTCAAACCCAAGCCCAGCCACAGATGAAAAGGCAACCACCATCCAGAAACCAGACCATGGCTGCAACACCAGCTGCTACACCCCCTCCAACCCCCAAACTAAGCAAACTGACACAGCTATAAACACATAGCCAGACCTCAAACTCGAGCCAAACCAAGGCCCAGAATGCCACATCACAGCCTTCCACCCAGGATACTACATCACAGAACTCAGGAGATCACAACACAAAACATCAGGAGGTTGCAGCACAGACAACGACCCAGGAGATTACAGCACCACACCCAGGACGTCACAACAATAGAACTCAGAAGGTCATCACACAGCCCATTACCCAGGTCGTTACAACACAAAAGGCTGAGAGACACACAGCCAGCACCTCAGCCACACAGGGTCTCAGGAAAAGCCATCCAATCTGCATACATCAACTCCACAAACCAATCAAAAAGTAACAACACATCCAACTCTAGAGTTTAAAAGGGAAAAACAGCCACGATCACACACTTCTCCCAGGAGAAGCTGAAGACACCAGCCTGAAGATGACAGATGAGATTTCGTCGAAACGTTGCCAAGGTATTCTCAATCTTACACGGGACAAGACCTGAATACACCAAGACCTACATACCTTTACCCGTGAAAATCTACGAAAACATATATATTAAATATATATATATATATTAAACATATATATATCTCCATGTCTTTAAATGCTCCCTGTTTATATGCTAATTGCTATGAATTTTTTTTAATTCATATTTATATGCCACCCTTCTCCGAGACTCAGGGCTGCTTACAATTTTTGGGATACAACCCAATGCGCTCAGCAATAGCCTTCATTCCATTGTATATGCCTGCTTATTACTAAGCGGCATTTTTACAAGTCAGCTTATTGCCCCCAACAATCTTGGGTCCTCAGTTTACCCACCCTGAGAGGATGGAAGGCTGAGTCAACCTTGAGCCTGGTGGGATTCGAGCCTGCAATAATTACAGGCAGCTGGAACTAAGTGCTAGGCTATTAACAGCCTGCAGCACCAAGGCTCTTAAATTGAATTTGGATAACCTGTACTAAATAGTTGGAGATAAAATAGTTGGAGTTGAGAGGTAGGATATAAATTTAGTAAATTGATAAGTCATCACATTTCTTGGAAGAATAATTTCCGTAAATGGCTTATAAGGTATAGACAAAGTACTGTTTTGCTCAACATGTATTCAATGGAAATTGCAAGAGTTAGTTTGCCTACTTTCTGTTCCTCCCTGCAAATGAGGTGCCCATTAAATAGGGGAGAAGGGGAAGCACCTAGTGATGAAACAGCCTTTCCAGAAGGATTTGCTTTGCGTTCTATTTGTCATTCGATAGATGATCTTTCAGTTCTACCTTTGGAACTTATATTTGAACTGTCTGTCTCCATTCCAAATTCCCTGCTTCAGGGGTGGCTTTGGATTTAATGCTTTTTTCCCCCTGTTTTTTATGTCATTGCCTGATTTTATATTTTCCTGTGAGCAGCCCAGAAAAGGGGTGGCTTTCTAAATATAGATGCAAATCAACCAATAGCACAAATCAGGGATGGGATCCTACCGGCATAACAACTGGTTTGTTTTGTGCACATGTGCGCCAAATGCACATGTGCATTATTTACAAATTACCGGGTCTGGCAAGCATTCACCTGCTCCAGCTGATGAGCAACACTTAGCTATGCCACGCAAAGCAGCTGAGGAGGAAAAATCAGGCACTAAAGGACAGCCTAGAGCCCGGGTGGGTAGGTGGGCCAAACAGATGACCCGAAGATCGTTGCAGCGAACTGGTTTGGTGTCAGCTGCTCTTTAGAGCTACTGGTCCTATAGAACCGGGCCGAACTGGTAGCATCCCACCCCTGGCACAAATCAGTGCTGGGAGGTCAAGCCTGTCAGGCAGAATGTTCTTTTGTTTTATTTCATACCCCATATTGCTTAAGATTCTCAGTCATTCCATTGAGACTGTGTGCTCTTTTTCTTCTGATACTTAAAACAACAGAAAAGCATGAGATCTGTTGCTCTGAATGGCTTGCTGAGTTTTTACCTATCATGTAGACAATCTGAAAATGCGGGGAAAGGAGTGGATGTTTAGATTCTGTTCATCATGTTACTTAACAAGTCACAACAAAGAGTCTGATGGAGCTGGCAATTCCTCCATGGGCTGTTTTCCACAACCTCAGACTTTTCCTGGTAAGTTTTCCAGCAGGATTAGGTGATGTACAGCCATGCAAGCTGGCACCTGCATTGTAGGGAGATGAGAAGAAAATGAAACACAAACCAATCCAACTGGCAGCAATCAACAAGACCCTTCAAAAACAAATTCTCAGTCTTTCCCAGAAATACACAATGAGCACAGTGATCATAGTACAGTATTGAAATACTGCCCGGTATGGGAGATGTGCCACTATACCTTGTTGTCTATTCCCCTTGGCTTTCTTCCCCAGAAGTGAACAGTTTCTTACCCAACATTTATGAGGAACAAAACTAGATAACTAAGACAGGGCCCTGGAACAAGCTTGTCAAGTACCACCTGATGCACTTGAAATAGTGGGGCTTTTTCCATCACACAGGCATGATACCTCACTGTAGCTCAGTGATGAAGGGAAGGTAGTGTAATGTGTTGAAATAACCTTGGTGTATCTTGAGAGACAGAAAGAAGAGCTACAGATTGGACAATTGCCATGTAAAAGATGTCTCGGCTCACATAAGGAACTCATTAGATTGATATTAGTCCTTCCAGATAGTCCAGTCAAGAATGTTAAATCTGCCTCTTTTTACATAAAGGTCAAAAATTGTCCACTTGTCAGCTCTCCCAGGTAAAACAGACAGGAAACATGATTAAGATTCAAAGTGCTGGTGTTAACCTATAAAGCCCTGCATGGCTTGGGTCCGGGGTACTTGCAGGAGCACCTCCTACCAGCATCGAGGTCCAATTGCCCAGTACGCTCCCACAGGCAGGCCCTCCTGGGGGTGCCGTCGGCCAGACAATGCCGGTTGCTGATCCTCCAGAGGAAGGCCTTCTCTGTGGGGGTGCCCACCCTTTGGAACCAGCTACCCCTGGAACTACGTCTGGCCCCTGACCTGCGCTCCTTCCGTCATGATCTAAAGACTTGGCTGTTTTCACAGGCCGGCCTGGATTGAGCGGGGTTGGGGATTTTAATATCGGGATATTTTAATATTTTATAAGTATTTGGATTGGGTAAATTTAGGAATAAGTTTATATATTGTATATATGTTTTTGTGTAAGCCGCCCCGAGTCCCCCCGGAGATGGGGCGGCATATAAATCCAAATAAATAAAAATAAATAAAAAATAAATAAACTTTATTGTAAGAATACATTAACAGAATCTTGCACGTCTCAAAGTACAAACTTCCCAATGCCACTTTTTAACTATCTGATCCATTAGAGCATGGGTCTTCAAACTTGGCAAGTTTATGGACTTCAACTCCCAGAATTCCTGAGCTAACAGGACTTGGAAGAGCAATTCTGGGAGCTGAAGTCCACAAGTCTTAAAGCTGTTATTAGAGTGAATCCATCCCAAGTTTCTTCCTTTTGTGAAGCCGCTGGGGTTTCCCGCCTCTCTTTCCTGATTGTTTCCTAGCAGCATCTCTTCCCCTCATTCCCCAAGGTCATCCACACTTTCTACTACAATGCTTGGCCTTTAGTCTAAGCCCAACATAATAAATATTGAGGAGAGAGCTGCCAATGAATCAGATGTTATTTGTTTCTTCTGCAGGGAATTATATCAGTCTATCAACTGAGGATTCACCCCTTAGATTTGTTTCAGCCACAATTTTAACTACTAGAGTTTCAGAAGGACATCAGCAGAGACTCTAACTGCAGAATGGATTTATGAAAGAGTGAGAACTTTAAGTAAGGACCTCAGAAACTGGCCAAAACTGCTTCTAAGGCAAGGATATCATTAGATACCCAGCTTTGGGGACTATGTACTGTTTTGCCTTTGAAAACTCTAATTGCTATAGGCACACAATTGTTTCCCTTAGGGTTTGTGATGTCTGTGTATTTGCCTTTATTCAGTTTGGATGTTTTGATGGTTCAGATATGAGGTACTGAAGGTTGCTACACCACTTAGTAAATACCATCATCCTCATTTGGCAGGGTTACTTTCCAGCATTTGGGTCTGGTAATAAATGCTAGCATGTGAAGGCTTTGTCACACCTCCACAAGGGACACACAAAGGACGGCAGCAGCAGCAGCAACACACTAAATACAAACGCTGGATTTGAGCTAGAAATTTGGCTCTAATGAGACCCATAGTATCAAGACTACAAAGTACCTAGTCACTAGGAAAGTGACTAAATCCTTTGCCATGACAATGATATGCATGTTTGATTACCAGATGGAATAGAGATTATCTTTCTCTCTAATTAGGCTGTGTTTCTGTACCTACTTAATAGGAAACCAGCTTCACTGAACTCAATGGGGCCAATTTCTGAATGGGCATGCATAGGATTATGCTGTTAATTCATCATAGCAGAGCTGACAATTATCACACCATTTGCAACATGTTTCAGAAAGAACGCTTGGAAGAAATAGGTTTCCCGTCAAAAGAGTCCAAAACCTGCATTTGGACTTCCAAACCATTAATTTCACAACAGCACTAAAACATGCTCACATACATACCCGAATTATCAGTCTGGAAAGATTGTATCAGTACTCCCTGAGCCTAAGCCTTGATTTCAATTCAGTCATACTCTAGGTCAGGAAAGAGGTTCCATTAGTATGGATATAGAAGAGAATGAATAGAAAACTGTTCTGGGGATTTATGATCAAATGATCATAAAATGATCAACAGCACTGATCATTTTGAAGTCTGCTATTGTCAAGAGTTGCTCCATGTGAGATGAAGTTTCTGTGCACTTCACATCCATTTCCTTAGGTGATATTTGATAAAATTTGCTAAAAACCAATATAACATGATATCCACAGAGATATTGGGGGAGGGGGTACCAAAAACAATGGGCAGTTGGTCTTTGAAGAAAATGCTACAGAGAAACGGGAGCTTATTAGCTTGCTGCACCCCAGGGGCATAAACTAGAAAAGCAAGATGCTTCATGTGACCATTGACAAAGAGACTTTTTAATATTTTTCTCTTTTGTTACCATGTGGGTAAGGATAGAAGCTATACTTAAATATACATCTATAGAGTGTACCAAAAGTCAGCTCCCATAGGCCAATCATAATGTTTTATTAATTTTTTTCAGGGAAAATATTACTGTACTAAGAAATGTTCAAAGGTCATACAATAAAGTGTTTAGAAGAAAATGGCAAACTATTCAGACTTTTAATGTGATTAAAGACTTATAAGTTCTCTATGGGGCCTCACTTTTGGTATGCCCTATATATTGAAGCAAACTGTATTCAGAAAGGAAGGCACCCATTCTTCACTAGAATAGAAGCTGAAGGAGAAAATTAAGGTCCACTTATGACTGATCAAATGGCACCAGAGTTATTTGAATCATGTATTAAAGTTCACATAACGTGTGACAAAATTAGATAGACTGGAAGACAGATTACAGAGAATTTGCTATTTCATTCATTTACCTTTGCTAAAACTAGAACAAGAAAATCTGGATAACTCAAGTGATATGAAGAGCAGGAGGGAAAACATTATCACTTGTCTATTGCAGAAACAATTAGAAATAAATCCACATATATTAGATATGAGCTGGCCAAATTCAGCCTCTTCACATATTACTGGATTTGTTTCCTACAGTATGTACCTACAGCTTCGAAAGCATCATCCAATTAGGGCCATTTTTATAGGGAGAATTTTATGCCAGCTTGAAAACAATTTAGCCCCCTTCATTCTGTAACAAAGGCTGTGACAGAGAGCTGAGCCAACTTCTCCCTGTGGGATATGTAACAGCACACACACACAAAATCCCAGTATTGTTATTGTTATATTTAAATGCTGCTGCTGTTTCCAGCTTGTGGGCAGTCTGCTCCCATTTTGAGGAACTTCTGTCTTACAACATTTCATGGCTCCTCATGAGAGGTTGTTTTATTACATTTTTCAAGAATAAAACAAGAACACACAAAATTAAGGACATGGAATGAAGGCAAGTCATTTGTATTCTATCCCTTTTGGAGGGAGGTTGGGGAACCTCCTTTCAGAAACAGGGCAGCCATTTTTGCTGTTTTATTCCAAAAAGCCTGTTTGAAAACTATTGCAGAACTACAAAGTACCCTGGACATTCCAGCAAACAGAAGTGGTGCTCGTGTAGAAGTTTGAAGACATCTGATGGTTTTCATGCATGGTATATTATGGTCTCTAGAAAGAGGAAAGCCAATCATATATTGCAAGAATGACAGTACTATGGAGACAACTCAAAATGTTAAGTTAAGAATGTAGGAAAATGCTCCAGCAATTGAAGGAGTGTGAACTAATACTGTATATAAATTGAAATATTACAAGATTTTTAAAAAATTCTCTGTTGTTAGATAAATAAGATAACTTATTCTAAAACATTAAGTTTATCCAATAGCACTATGTTCAACTAGAATTTGGAGACAAGAGATTCCATAAATGTATCTATGGAAAACAATAAACATGAAAAAACACAGTTCATAAAATTGGATGTCATGCATCTGAGACAATCTAAAGATGACACACACATGTTACAAAAATCTATCTGTTGTTTTTTTCCAGAGCATCATTGAAACAAGGAGAATGAGATTGGATGGAAACTATTGGATGAAACTGATTCATTCATCTCATGTTTTTTTCCAGCCTCAGTATCAAAACTAGGAGAAAATGTTGACTTAATTCCTGCAAATAATTAAAAAATACAATTTTAAAATATGTGATAGCCAAGAGATCACTGTTGTTATTTGAACTGTAGAGAGGAATTAAGGATATTTGACAGACCCAATTTTTTAAAGTTGCAAAATCTAGGTCTCAAAATATTTATTGAAAGATAAATATGTTAAATATGTTAAAGAGCTTTGGTGGCTCAGGCTGTAAATGCCTGCTCTTAAGATCCAGCTGTCTACAATTATTGTAGGCTCGAATCCCACCAGGCTCAAGGTTGACTCAGCCTTCCATCCTCGGGTAGGTAAATTGAGGACCCAAGATTGGGGGCAATTAGCTGACCTTGTAAAAATGCTAGTAATAAGCAGGCATATACAATGGAATGAAGGCTATTGCTGAGCACATTGGGTTGTGCTCCAAACTGAGTCGGAGAAGGGCGGCATATAAATGTAATTAAAAAAAAAAAAAAAAATTTATTTGGAGGCTTATATTATTTAAAATAAATAGATGCATCCTTGGGCCAAGCACCAGAGGATGTATGTAGCTTTCTACTGTAAATTATACTATCAGAAATACATTTTAAGTGTAGATTGCCTCATACATTCCAAATAGTAACTTGACGGAAGTTGGAAGTCAAATTATTTGAGCCTCAGTGCAAATGTTATCTACTTTTATTAGTTTATTAATCAAAATATACAATAGCATCCTTGAAAGCATTACAAGCAAAATAGTAAGTCATAGTGATACTGAAAATCTATATTTACATGATATTCAAATGTTTAGAGTTTGAGATGTTAACGTGGATAATTCAGAGACACTTTAAGAGAGAATGTGTGAATGGATCAGTTTTAAGCAAGTTTCTTAACAAAACGAAGCACAGTGGGGGTTAGTGAAAGTAATAAAGGATTGTGTGCATGCATGTATATATGTATACGCATAATTGAAAGCATTCTGTGAAAACTTTAAAGGTGTGCTTTCTCTCTCCATAATATTAAATCTTTCCTTTTGTGCTAGGTAGGCAAGATAAAAATATACTTTGCAGCGATGGCAATAATTATACCCTTATAATTATAAATTATAGATTTGCTCTTCCAGTCACCAACACCCGCCACCATTATTTGGTTGTGCAGGTAATAATTGGAATGCATACAAGTGGCCTGAAAACATTTGGAGGAGTGAAACCCAGAAACAACAGCAAGGAGCGAGAAAGATATGAGAATAAGCATGAGTTGTAGATTAATTTGTTGGTGGAAGGATAACAGACCAGAATCCACAAAAAATTCCTCCAAAGTTGTTCAAAATGCTCAGGTAAATAAACCCCAAACCAACTTAATAACTCATTTTGAATTCAGTTATTTCTATTTTAAGAGTTGCACATGTTACATGGCATCAGTTACTGTGATAACCCAGAGTGTAACACAAATGTGACAAAATCCAAAATGTAAATAAATGTCCTTTAATGCCCCCAACTTGGCCCCACTGTTCAATAATTCTCAGCTGGAAATAAAACGTACTCAAAAATAGTCTTCAAAAGAAAACAATACAGTCCAAACTTAATGAGCAGATAGACGTGAAATAAAAAACCAAACAAACTACAATGACGAAATTTCCACAACAGACCAGGATAAGTAATTACCAAATTCAAGGAGATAACAAGGCACAGTCTATTGGAAGGATGCCAATCAAGATAACTTCAGCCCAGAATAACACACACTTTGCTTCTGGCTGTAATCATCTCTCTTATATACTAGTCTCCCCAGCTGCAACCAATGAGGAGGATTGTGGCAGTTTCCTCTCTCGTAAGCCAAGCTGTTGCCTTCTCTTTTCCTCCCTGCATGTCCTAGGATGCAGAGGGGATGGGCCTGGTTCTTCCTCTGACTGCCCAGCTGGCCTCTGCCCTTCCCCAGCCTCCTCCACAACCTCCAGAGCCACACCTCCACTCCCTGTCGGCTGTTCCTCCTCTCCCTCAGAGTCCAACTCTACCAAGGGCATGACAGTTCCACACATTCTTTTGGTACGTTGCTGTTGCAAATTTTCTATCAGGAGATCTTACACTTCTTGAACAAGATCAGTGAGGGTGGAAAAGCTGCCCAATCCAATTGAAAAGATGTTATGTGGCACCGATCCTACCCTACCATAGGACAATTCAGCACAGTACATGATTCTCAGTTTATTTTATTTATTTTTATTTATTTATTTGATTTGTCAATCGCTTACAAGATAATAGGTATAAGTATAAACATAGTTATGAATACATGAAATGGATACATACAAGAAAAATAAAAAGAAACAATAGGACAGGGACAGTAGGCACATTGGTGCGCTTATGCACACCCCCTACAGACCTCTTAGGAAAGGGGTGAGGTCAATAGTAGACAGTCTAAGGTTAAAGTTTTTGGGGTTTGGGGAAGAAACCACAGAGTCAGGTAGAATATTCCAGACATTGACCACTCTGTTGCTGAAGTCCTATTTCCTGCAATCAAGTTTGGTGTGGTTTACCTTGAGTTTGTATCTATTGTGTGCTCTTGTATTGTTATGGTTGAAGCTGAAGTATTCATTGACAGATAGGACATTGCAATGTATGATTTTATATACTATACTTAGATCAGACCTAAGGCGGCGTAGTTCTAGGTTTTCTAGGTCTAGAATTTCAAGTGTGGTGGCATAAGGTATTCTGCAATGAGTAGAGGAGTGGAGAACTCTTCTTGTGAAATATTTCTGGACTTTCTCAACTGTGTTAATATCAGATACATAATGCGGGTTCCAGACTGATGAGCTATATTCAAGTATTGGTCTTGCAAATGTTTTGTATGCTCTAGTTAGTAGTGTGATATTACCAGAGAAAAAGCTATGTAAGATTAGGTTAACAACTCTTAATGCCTTTTTGGCTATGTAGTTACAGTGGGCTCTAGCACTTAGATCATTTGAGATGAGTACTCCAAGGTCCTTGACAGAGTTTGGATCATCAACAAAGTCTTGACTATTCAGCTTGTATTTTATTTTCTGATTTTTTTGCGAATATGTAAGACAGAGCATTTATTTGTTGGGATTTGAAGTTGCCATTTGTTTGACCATTCTGATACATACTGTGTTTCCCCGAAAATAAGACACTGTCTTATATTTTTTTTGGCTCCCAAAAACACACTAGGTCTTATTTTTGGGGTAGGTCTTATTTTGGTAGGTCTTATTTTGGGGTAGGTCTTATTTTCGGGGTAGGTCTTATTTTCGGGGAAACACGGTAGTCGATGTCTTTTTGAAGGATAGCAGTATTGTCAGTGGTGTTGAATAGCTTTACATTATCAGCTAAGAGAACCCAGTTGCTCTTAATATGATCACAGAGGTCATTTATGTAGAGTATGAAGAGAGTAGGTCCTAGTAGGTCCTTGGGGGACACCATTGTTGACAAGTACAAGATTTATACCCAATGCCTAGTCAGTGCCAACATGTCTATCTTTTGAGGATAATTCCTTATGCAATAGAATGGAACTCCTCAGTGGACACACAGTATAGATTTGGTTCCCTGAAGGGAAAGGTTTGAAGCCTTCCAAACTCCAACAGTAAACAGAAACAGATGTTCCAGCATTCAAATGCAGACCCTCTACTTTCTCCACTGTTCTCTTTAAAGTAAAGCTATTGGATATTCTTCAACTTCTTGCCACAGTGATCTTCACGGTTTCATCCAGGTGAGTGAAGTTGAAATCAGAGCTGCTGCCAAACTGTCATTAATCAGAGACTCAATTATCTCTTCAAAGCCAGACAATCTTCAGCACATACTCAATAAGATCCCACAAACAGCAATTTATCTCTAATTATCTAATCATCCTTCTCTAAATCTGCCACTTCTTATCAATAATCTTATTACTGTAATTAATTTCAGAGTTCATTAAGTACACAGAGCACGGTAAAAGTATACACAACACCCAAATTCCTCCCACATCGAACAAGGAGTAAAATGCCTGAAAAAGATATCTTCATTCCAGAAGAAAACCCAGTATGATCTCTTTAATATTAATAAAGGGGAGGAATAAAAATAGAATGGCAATTCTCCCAGGTCTCCATAACGACTCTGATACATAGTCCTTACCTTTAGTGAAATACATCACTATTCCAAAGCCACACAAAATTATTTCAGCGTAGGTGGATTTCAGTAGCAGTTGTGCTCCCCGGCCACATATGGTCTCTAAAAATAGTAGAGATTAGCAATGGAACATAATTTAATTTCTGAATACGAAATAAAGAAGACTACTAAATCATATTTAATTGGGTTGTCAAATGTCTATGAATTTGAAAACAAAATGAGACCCTTTAAACATAAGATACTACTTCATACGTATTCAGGGATAGCCTTATGTAGATAGAAATGCACCAGAAGAAAACAAAAATTAATAAGAGTAAAAACAGCAATAGCAATAGATTTTGAAATGGTTCTATAAACTTCTGCAACCTGTGGATTTTCATTCAGGATATAAATAAATCTATTTCCTTGCTAAATTGGCAAACTTCGAAAGCTTCTAATCCCTTAATATTTCTAAGAGTTCGTATGTTATCTTGGGCACAACCATCATTAATGCACTTTTTCCACACTATTCATAATAGAAGCTCTGCACTATAAAGACTCTGCTTAGTTCTCCATAAGAGGCCTCATACATTTAGGAAACATTTTAAATTAAGTACATTTATAAATGCAACCACTGAATTATCTGGCCAATTACAGACATTTAATGAACTAATTGTAATAAATAAACTGTGTGAGTCTCAACCCAGTTTTTGGTATAAAAGCTCTATTGCCACCAATACACAGTAGGAAAGATTGAAAGCAGTATTGGAAATAATCTATGAATTATGTATAGCATTTATCCATCAATGAGTCAGATGGGAATCACAGTCATTTATTATGCAAGAGTGTCAAATAGAAAATTAAGAAATAAATTTTGTTTGTCCCTAAAGAACCTATCTTTCTCATAAGACAGTGCTTATGCAGCTTTCCTCAAAAATCACAAATCATTTGTTTAAAGGTTGTTCAGATTTCTCAATTCCCATGAGTATGTTTTATTGATCAGACTTGGAATCCTGTCTGGACTTAAGACCAGTGGTAAATAAATCCCAAGGTGTTTAACATTCCTTATCACCCACTTTAAGTGACTACAGTTCAATTGGCTAAGACAGATAAGGTACTTCTGGAAGTACAGTCATCAGAGGTGGTATTCAGCAGGTTCTGACCAGTTCTGGAGAACCAATGGCGGAAATTTTGAGTAGTTCGGAGAACTGGTAAATACCACTTCTGGTTGGCCCCGCCCCCATCTATTCACTGCCTCCCAAGTCCCAGCTGATCGGAGTCCCAGCTGATTAGCTGGGTCTTCTTTTGTTGCCCTGCACAGGAGAATGGAGCTGGAAAGCAGGTTAGTGGGATGGGGAGGGAATGGAATTTTACAGTATCCTTTCCCTGGAGTGGGGTGAAAATGGGGATTTTACAGTATCCTTCCCCTGCCACGCCTACCAAGCCACACCCACCAAGCCATGCCCACAGAACCAGTAGTAAAAAAAATTGAATACCACCACTGACAACCATGCCCATCAAAGCAGGATCTAAGGGCTGGTTTCTCCACACTGATGTTCTGCAGATACACTGAAACTGAAATTAAAACTCCCACAGCCTGTGGTCAACATATCCACAGCCTCTGAACAGTGCCACTTATAAGCAGGTTTTAATAGGAAATAATAGTTCATGTCTCATGTGGATTGTAAACGCTCTGTTGGCCACTTACTTTGGTATCAACTCAATCAGTGATCCATTCGCCTGAAATATGAGCATTTGTGGCTGAAACTGATAGCATTACATCCAGTGGTGTATACATCCAATGCATTAGGGTTTGTAATTGGCCTCTGGATTATGCTGAAACTGAGATACCTCTTCAAACAGAATACTGTACCATGAAAGTGAACAGGCAGGATGGACTTTCCTATTCATTATCTTTCCAGCCACTATAATCACTTGAGTTCCTTCCAAGATAATGGATAAGAAACCCTTAATGATTTTATCAACTTTGAAGCTCTCCTTAGAGTTTATCAGAATAAGGTGTTGGAATGGAAGAAGATGTTATGTTAACATCAATACAGCTAAGGGACATTTAATCCAACTGAATCAGAGACTGGGGTATGGAAAGGAAGTAGTGCCATAGGAATACAGCTGAACCAAAATGTTTTCAGGTCATGTTTGTGCTAGAGCCAGGTGCAAGTTGGGAAAAGCCTAAATCCTCACATCAGTATCAAGTTAGTTAAGTCTTCAGTCTTCTGCAGCCACAAGTTGTCAGCAAGAGAAGTCAAGAATTTCCTGGATGGACCAGACAGAATCAGTCAACAAAGCTTCCTATCATTGCTCTTTTATATTGCAGTGGTACTGAATATTACAGTATTCATCACCTTAGAGCCTATGTCTTCACACTTAAAATTTCGAGGTCACTTCATGACTTTCCCCCTTCTTTTTGTGTTAAAATACAACCGCTCTAAGAACTATTTTTTAAAAACACACAGGTGTTTAACCTTGCAGTTTGTCAAGCTTTCGATTTCACACTTACAGTGGTTGGCCTTTAATATGCCGTACCTTTCCCATTACAATTCTCTTTCAAGCCACCATAATGGGAATATAGAACAGGTTCAAAGACTGTGCAGTGCCATTGAGACCAAATTGCTTCCACTGAGTATGGATGACCAATTCATCCACTGTGGCGGCAGCCTTTTCATCATGCTGTTCTGTTAAATAAGGGAGCTTGCATTTTAGAAGAGCCTAAAATATTAAAATTCAGAATGTCAGAACTTGCTTTTAATACTCAAATCTCACTTTAATTCCCAGAAAGTTATGTTATAGTGCTTGATATCTCATTATGAAGAATGGTAAGTGGAAACCTACACAGAGGGATAAAGACCATATGCTACTTCTTTGTAGAAAGAAAGTGAGCACAGTGGGGAACTTTTAAAAATGAAACTAATAGTGTCATGATACCAGCGAAGTTTATTATTGAGTTCCTTTATTAATGACATTTAATTTTTCATCAAAACAGTGAGTTGCAATAGAGTGCATTATATATCTAGTCGATATAATTACTCATATCTGTATCCTGCTCCCTTAACAGTAATATTTTTTAAAAAATAGAAAAGCAGAAGGAGATACAACTCAGTTTCTCAAGCATGGATTTTAAAGTGTTAAGATGTTTTCCCTGAGATTTCCCCACCACCAAATGCTTAAGCCTCTCAAAATAATAAGGCTGTGTTTGTGCTAGAGATTTAAGATTCTTGGTGCATTGTGTTTATGATGCAAAAGCAATTCAGATTCTAACAAAGCATTTGTACTGCCAATAATCTCACACGCTAAGTGCGCACTGGTATTTCTTTGCCAGTAATCAGATACATTCCTTGGAGACAAATAGATCTGGCCTCTTGCCATGGATTTTGATATATAGTTTACCAGCCCCCATCTGAATCAGCTATCATAGTTGAAGATTGTCTTGATGACAAGTTATCTCAAAAGAAAGCCATTTTCATCCATGGGGTGGGGGAGAAATGTATGCTGTGACTCTTCTGTCACTATTGTGGACATTTTATTAACAATAATTAGGTGTCCTGATGATATTCTTATCCCATATTTTCACCTAATGGGGGAACACCACAGTTAACTATGTGAAAATGTGAAAAGAAGCCTCACAGAAACTTCAGAAACAACAAACAGTATTATAACAAGCAACTGGTGTTTTGAAATAATGGGATCACTCGAGGAGAATTACAGGAATCCTTATTTAAGCTTTTAATATGAACTCTCTTCTATGGTTTTCCCACTAACTCAAAAAGCTGGTTTGGACAAGCAAGTATGAGCTTAACATGTACAATCAGACACATATAATTTGAGCAGTAAGAAAACACAGTATCATTGCAAAGTAGGGGGCAGGAGAAGGCCATTGTTGACAAGAGTAGAAATATTTTTTTATAAACAAATTAGTTCCATTCAAACTGTTATATTTACTTTCTACATTACAGATTCACCTTGTTTAATATCATTGTTACTTTTTCTCTGCATTGCTAGGACATGAACCATCAGCAAAGAAACATCTCAAATGTACTCGCTTATGCCTCAAAGTGTATGAAAGTCTCATTTTTAAACCAATGCCAAAATTTGGCTCTGGAGAAAAAAAAAATCCAGCACAACAGCACTTTCTCTTTGCATCGTGTAATAGTAGGTAGGAGTACTAAAAAGCTGTGCTCTTCTCTACTTTTGATGACTTGAAGCTTAATTAGCAAATACAGTTATTCAGAAAATGGGGTTTGAACTGCTTGCTGTATATTTTTATAACCAACTAACTCTATACCCGTGCTTCACTACGACACTATGTGGTCGGGCTTACTTATTGGGGAGGAAAATAAGGCGGGGGGAATTCTGCCTCTGTCTACCAGCATCCATCAGTAATCATCTGGCTAGTGTCTGTCAGTGTGTGAGAGTTGAGGGATGTTTGGAAACTGAAACAGTATTTGCTGTGTGAACAAGGAGACAGCAAGGAACCTTGGCGTGGCTTAGCTCAATTGTTCTATACTAAAGCTGCTTGGTGCTGTGAAACTAAAACTGAAACTCCTCTCCTCTTCTTGTGTTTTGCAGGTGGACAGGGGAATAGAACTCCTTAGCATCAGAATGTGTTAATAATAATATATGAAATACTGTTGGCCATTTCAAAAAATCCTTTCTTAGTGAGCACCTAGAAGCCAAGAGGAACATACGTGCCAAATTTCAAGTTTATAGACTTTACAGTTCTGGTTTTGTGATGATGCGTGAGTGGTATTTTGCTTTTATGTATATAGATTGAACACAGTGGTGTTGATCTTTCAAGCTTCTCATGGTTTAGGACCAGGACACCTAAAAGACCATTCATTTCAAACACTTTGCCCATTCCTTCTATTCTAGGCCTCCTTGCCAAATGAATTGTGGCCGAAAGGAAACAGGGAAGAGAAGCTTTTTAGGATCTGGATCTCTGTTGATGGAATGTGTTATGTATGCAGGTTTGAATGTGATTGGTTTAGTTTGAACTGTTCTTGTAAAATGTCAGAAATGATTGGTTTAAAAAGTGCAGGAAAATCCTGCACTCTGATTGGCTGGCAACTGCGGCTGCTGGCTATAAGTAGCAGCCTCAGCCATCCAAATCGGGTCTGTTATGAGCTGTAGTCACTAATAAACTCCTCACTGAAGCACTCCGCATCTGACTCTTCATGCAAACTTAACAGAATGGTTTTCCCATTGATGCTTATGCAATATTTATGTCACCATTCAAAAATGTTTCAGCTGAAACTAGCCTTTCGCACACTGGCACTACACTCCAAATACAGCAGGATTACAACTTCCAGAAATATCAATTAGCACAGCCTTGTTAATTGGGAATTCTGAGAATTACAGTCTCAACATATCTGAAGGCCTAAGACTGACTTGCATGAATTTCTATGCCTGTTTACCTATTATTTAAACATGTCCCCTGTTTTGTAAATTGAATAATAGTTATTATTTATTTATGGTACATAAACCAAATAGGCACCTTTTATTTAAAAATGTAATAAATTTGAAACCCTGTGGTGTGCTTGAAGATAATTCAAGTCATCTTTCATTTTTTGAAAGATGTATACAAGCATGAAACAACACTGGGCATTCATTCATTCTCTGAAGCAAATACCAAATAAGATAACTTTTTTTTTTTGCTAGAAAAAGAGAAGTGAATGGAAGTCTACACTTGCAGGAGGAGAGCAACCCCTGCTAAAATCCATTTGGATGGTTTCTCTTTAGTCTTCAAGTTAAATGTCCAAATATAGGTAGGACCCCGTTGGCGAGTTTTATATACAGGACAAGGATATACGTTGCGTGTATCTTGCTTGTCAACAAGGATGGCTTTGATGAAAATAATCGGCATGGGTGGAGTCAAATCCTTCAGTCTGGCATCAGCAATTAATCCAGTCTGCAAAGAGTAATGTTTAAAGATGAGATATTGCTAACTCTACCTATTCTTCTTACAGAGATGAATCATTCTGAGCACAGAACTTCATGAAAACAACCCATTTTGATTACACTACCAAAATATTCATAACAGCCAGCTTCACACTAGAAGCATCACATTTGCCTCAAAGCAAGACATTTCACGGTTACACACTTAGAAGTGATTCGAAGTAAAATATTTTGCACACCCTACCCTTAATGCTGTGTCCAGAAACTTCTGTGTGAAGTATGTTAATTTGTGCAGAGTTTTGAAAATAATGCAGCAACTATGTAATCACTTCTGTAGTTATTTAACTGTTCCAAATTAGCAAAGTTTGAACTCGTTAAAATAGGTTAATCCTTGTAAACATAAGCCTGAGCAATGAGTGGACCAGGAAGCAGAGAAATTACAAAGTTATTCAACAGCATCTCATTAAATATTACCGGTACCTGATTCTTGGAAACAGAAATCCAACCAAATATAACTGAGACACTCAACACTAGATGGAAGGTAAAAATACGTATGTTTGTTTTTTCATTGGTAAGGCTAATAGCAGCTTCAGAGAGGGCAACTTAGGTGAAGAAAATATGATGCACATGTACGTGGATTAAGCTCCTCTTCTCCCCATGCTGCTGCTCTGATCAGATTTGGACTTTTCTGCAGTTATTTTTAATCAGACATTGAAGCAGTGTGATATACTGCTTGAAAGGAAATTTTGCCTTTGCACGCAGCATTAGAAATACAAACTGGTCACTGAATAGGCAAGCACAAAGCAAACAACAGACATCAAGCTGGATTCAAAAAAGCAGCACCTCCAAGTGCAGAGGCTAGAATAAAAATGGAAAGGATCACAGAATTATATGATTATATTTATTTATCAGATTTATTACCCGCCCATCTTACCACAGGGTAATTCTGGGCAGGTTACAGTATTCTATTGTGATTATATATTTCCTAGTCAAAACAGGTGGTCCTCAACTTACAATCACAACTGAGCCCAAAATTAATATTGCTAAGTGAGAAATTTGTTAAGTGAATTTTGCCTGATTTCATGACTTTTCTTGCCACATTTGTTAAGTGAATCTGGTTTCCCCACTGATTTTGCTTATCAGAAGATTGCAAAAGGGACACTGCAACCATCATAAATATGAATCAGTTGTCCGAATGTACATCACATGACCATGGGAGATGCTGCAAAGGCTATAAGTGTGACAATTGGTCCTAAGTCCCTTTTTTCAGTACCGCTGGAACTTTGAATGGTCACTAAGCGAAGTGTTGTAAGTTGAGGACTACCTATATAGAAACATGGAAAAGAGAGATGAGCAAAGCTATTAAAATGATATCCCACAAATCACTGTTTCCTCCTGTATTTAAGCACTTCCACCTTTCCAGCCAATGATTAAAGATAGCTAATGAAGATGGAGGAGGAATCCCTGCATGGATAATTAATGGCAAAACAGGAAATTCACTGACATTTCATTCCTGTCTTTGCCTTAATTAAGGCAGTGCTTATTCTCCAGAATATACCCTTCCATTAGCTAGAAGGCAAAGGCAACTTGATAATTAATTAGCAATACAGAGCAAAATGAAAAGGATGGTATAGAAGTCTTGGATGGGTAAAGTCCCACCTGAGAATGTATGAGATTTACTCTAAGCTTTTGTGCTTGATAGTGTCTTGGAAATTTCTCCTTAAATCCTGATTTAATAGTACAAACTTGCTTCCATGAAGTTTATTTTGTTCTCATCTAAATACACCCAACCAAAAAAAGTCTTATCGGCAGCTGGCCAGGCCTCAAACTGATGTAAAGAAATTCCAGACAATCCCTTTGGGGAGCAATTCCACTTTAGCAAGACATTTCCTTTTAAAGTGATGGCTACAATCAATGCTGACAGTTCTCCTCCCATCCTTTCCAAAGATTAATTTCTAGTGGATATGTATCCCAGAAAGATTAGCTACACATCACACAGTAACTAATTTTTAAACTGTCATCCATCGGACCCCCACAAGAATACATATGTTGCTACTGGATGGAAAATCAAGAGATCTACTTTAACACAAAAATGCTTTTATTCCCTCACCACATATATCCCTAGTTGGAAAAAGACATGCTTAAGCACTAAGAAAGAACATAATTATTTTTATGCTGTGCTTCACAGCAAAACATAAGGAATCTTTAAAATAGTTATTGTTTGTTCTTGTCAAAGACCAGGTGAAGTCCCCACTGATTTTGCCTCAGTTGCAGGGCCTAGGAACTCAAAGGGGAATTGTTTGGAGAAGGAAAGAGAATTGATCTTGATATGTTTGAATAGTTTTGCTTGAAAAGTTTTGTTATTGAAAAATTTTCTTTGGTGAAGTAGCAAGGAACATCTTTTGAGATTTCTTTTCATGTCCCAGAAACAAGCTATTGTATCCTTTCTTCTATTCTATTCCTGAATATGCCCAAATGCAAAAAATAATGGCCCTTTGGAAGCCTAGAATTATTGTCAAGTTTGGACAGCTCGTGTATACTTGCATTGTAGAATTCAATACACAGAAATGGGAATTTATCCTACTGCTGCAAGAATTATCCATTTCCTGCTCAGATAGCTAGCTTCAGTTTTCATTGCTTCAATCCTTTTCTCCTTCTTTCTGTTTTCCTTGGACCATCCAAGGACATCTTGTGCGTCCAGAGAGCGGGGGGAGGGGTTTTCTTATAGCCTCCAACAGATTCATTGCCTTTATACATCATGAAGTCCTTATTTCTTTGGGTGCCTTCAATGAATCAATAAACTTTTAACTTTGGGAAACCGCCTATTGTGGTTCAACCTGCTTCCAGATGGATATTGCCTTGAGTCCCTTGGATATCCATGGACTGCCCAATTCTGGCAGGGAAACTAGAAATAAAGCCTTGTAGGGACTTACATGTGTAAAAGACAACAAAGCAGGATCTTGTCTCTTATACCAACATTTTACTCCCTTGCTGCTGCTTCCTCTTAATTTCCTTGAATTTGCCTGATTCTATTACTTTTTGACTCTCCATTCCAAATTTATTCCACCCTCATTCCAGGACGGTTGATAATGATCTACTCAGACACTTAATTTGCTCAACATAGTTTGTGTTTTATGGCCATGAGTGTAATCCTTGTCCCTGCCTATATTGCCTCAGAATCATCGCTGGATAGGTAATCATCCCATGCTGAATTAATGAACTTTTTTTTTAATTCTCTGTTTGATCTCTATACATTTCCAAATATTCATCATTCTGTAATGTGTCACCTAATTTCTCTAAAGATCTCACTTCTCCTTAATAAGGAAAAATAAGAAATAACTCTTAATTCCTTATCTTCATTTTTCTCTATCTCTTGTATATTGTTATCAGGAATATTTGCTATTCCCAATGCTAGAATTGCTAACCCACTCCTTTCCTACTATGAAAAATTGGGCGGGGAGAAAAAGAGACAGAGAGAGAGGGAGGGTGGGAGGGAGGGAGGGAGGAGAGGGAGAGAGAGAGAGAGGAGAGAGAGAGAGAGAGAGCAGTTCATGTAGTGCAATACCTGATTATTGTCCCTGAGTTAATTTCATTATTGTTTGCCAGTCTCAAATTAATTTCCCCCATCTGCTGATATGTAGTGCACTCTGCTGTGTTTTGCCATACCTATAAAATATTATTACTGTTCTACAGTTCTAAATAATTCTCAAACTACATTTCAGTTCATGTACATGTGAAGGAGGACATACGGTCACATAAATATTGTAATGCAATATTTGTTAACTTGGACTACCTTTTTTAAGAACATAAAGATTTTCTTTTTTAAAAAGAACAAATGAAAAAAAAGAACAGAAATAAAAAATGTACACAATACTGGGTTACACAGGCCCACATGCAAGCCAGTATAAAACAGTTTCTAATGTGGGGGACTTCCGGTGGCATTTCCATCATGGATGGATTGAAGTCTGCGATCGTGCGCAGCTTTGATCCGTGCTCCCCCCCCCAATTGGAGGGCTCCAACGGAGCCGGAACCACCCTGTAGGGGTGGTGAAGAAGGGGGAGACCACCTGTAAGGTTGAGGAAAGCCACATCTCCCCTCATTGACTAGGTAAACTCCCTCCGAAGATGGGCTGTAGTGGTGGTCAGAAATGGCCACCCTGAAGACGGAAGGCTATTCGGGAAATAAGATTGTGCTGGAGCAGTGAAGAAGCAGGCAGTGGAAAGACCAGGCAAACTAACTGAAATATATGGATATTAAGGTACCCCAAAATTAAACCAAAAAGGAATTTTAAGAAAGATTGCAATAGCGGTGACCAGAGAAAGTGAAAAGAAAATTTGGATATAAAGGAAAGTGGCTTTGAATTTTAAAAGAGCTAAATTGAAGGAGGAACTCAGAAAATAGAAGAAAAAATTGTTTAAATTGGATAAACATATGTTTTGGCACTAGACAGGCACAATTAAGGCTGAACTTAAAGGTGTCAAAAGGGGAAAAATTTGATAAATGGATCTATTGAACTATTGAAATTTAAAAGCCTTAAAAAGAAAGAAAAAATGAAAAGAAAGGGTAGAACTTGGACATAACAGAGAGCATCTGGTAAAGGAAAATTTTAATGATTTTTTTAAAAAGTGTCTGGTTCTTTTAATCTTGGATTTTGATACAAAATTGATACAAAATAAGAGAAACTTTGTTATGCTAACATTGAAACCCTGAAAAGTGAAAACACAGAGTATTAAGATAAAAGGAAAAAATGTGAAGAAATTACTTTGGGTTTGTTTGGTGATTTTGACACAAATTTAAACTTATGGATATTGGATTATTTGATGATATTGGAAAAAACTTAAAGAGGAATTAATAGAATCTGATTGTTGGAAATAAACATCAAAGACTCTGACTGAATTAAATTATTAGATAACTGGTTTTGACTTAAATATTAAAGAAAAGGACAGAGAAAGAAAATCTAAAAGAAGTGTATAAAAATGGCAGAACTCCTCTTGGAACTTAAAATAGAACTAAGAAATATAAAGGAAACGTTACATGAAAGAAATTGTGCTTTTTTGCCTTACACCTAATCGAAATGGCAATTTTGGAGAACAAAGAACAAGGAGTGCCAGAAGGGGAGGAGCTGATTAAAGAAGAAGCCAGCTTTAATGAACAAAGGGAACAATGAACATTAAAAAATAAAAATTGGAGGTTTGAGGAGATAATTAAAGAAAGAAATGTTTGGAAAGCCAAACAAAGGAAAAGGAAACAACAAGGCAAAAAGAGAAAGAACCAGAAAATAAGAAGATATGAAAATCAAACAAAAATGAAAAGAAATTGTTTAGTTATGAGATATAGAGATAATGTGTAGACAAAGATTTTAAAAAGGGATTCTGCAAGGTAATATGTTGTAATATATAAGAATGTAGTGTTTTTAAAAAAAGCAAATGGAACTGATTTTTAATTGGGTTTTTTTAAGGATTATTGTTATATTATATATGGATACAATTGAAATAAATCTGAAAATTGGAAGTCATGATAAGAGAATGATACAAAACAAAGAATACAGTTAAAATGAACTATGAGGATTATAATGAAAAGATTAGTCAGTTTCTATAATTAATTGAATAGATCAATGTATTTGAAATAATAAATGATTTAGAAAGTAACTGAGGGAAGGAATATCATGCGGAATCTAGCTTTATGTGTGTGTGTGCATGTGTGTGCATGTGTGTGCATAGAGAGAGGGGAGGGAGGGGGAGAGAGAGAGAGAGTGAGTAGTTAGGAGATTGTTATCAAACCAGAATGTGATAATTATAAAGTGATTATATTATGGATTAAAGGGGAATAAATTGAGGTATGTATAAGGCAAAGGGGCAGCACACTCTAATTGGTAATTAAACGGGGAAAGCTTTTGGAATTATTAGATTTAAGATGAAACTTACTGTACAATGAAATAAAAGTATGTGATAAAACTGCAACTGTGACAGATAAAAGCATAAAGGTATAATGAATTTAGAATAAAAAATAAGAATGTTAGATTATAAAACAAGGTATGAAAATATTGAGGTAATAATATGATATAGAATTGAATGTGAAAGATAAGCATATATTAAGGTCGTGTTTGTTCTGAAGTGTAAAAACCTGGAACCACATTGTTCACTGAAACAGATGTTTTAAAAATGTAAAAATAAAAAATTTATTGCAAGAAAAAAAAACAGTTTTTAATGTATACTTTTCCAACATTCGGCAAATTGTTTGTATACTTTGTTTTCCTTTTTCCAAAAGAGGTTGAACTGAGGAGCCTAAATAGCCCCTTCCCATTCTATCGTTTGATGATACTTCAAATCACACTTAATAGGCCCTAATCTTTAGCAGATATACCTTATTACCCTGGTTACTACATTAAGTATCCTCAAATGCTGAGCGCATTGGGTTGTATCCCAAAAATTATGAGCCACCCTGAGCCTCCGGAGAAGGGCGGGATATAAATATGAATCTTAAAAAAAATTGACATTATCATGGCACCTGGAGCCTAATGCTCACTTTCAGCCTACTGTATTTCCACCAGAATCATAAATGCTTAATTGTTAAAATAGTCTATGTTTTCCAATATTATATACCTTTGACTCCCAATAGCCCACAGGTGTAGAAGTCCTATCCATTCTGCCACTTTTATAGGTACAATTTAAGGATATAAAAGGAAGAGATACATATGGACAAAATATGTACAGAGGGCAATCTAGGCACAAATATACAAATAATGAAGAATTATAACATCTTTATTTAACTCCGACTCCAAAAGGCTTGTTAGAATGATCAGCATCATCAGTTCTAATGTTACTGGTACACATTTCTGCTGTTAAAGTTAACAAGAATCAGACAATTACGAATAGCTGGTATAGTCTCTCAAATATTGCTTAAATATTTTTAATTAAATTTTGCTTTATTCAATGATATTTTTAGTGTATCACCCATACCTTGGGCAACGCAGAATCTAAGGGATCTATGGAGATCCTTTATATCAGTGGTTCTTAACCTGGGCGATATTGCCCCCCAAGGGGCGATTTTGTTTTTCAGGGGGGTGATGGAATGAAAAGGGGCGACGTGGGGACAAAGGAACGGAAGGGGGGCGATATGGGGGCGATGGAGCGAGATATATTGGGAGAGAGAGAGAGATCTATATTGGTAGATAGGTAGGTAGGTAGACAAAAAGACAGACAGGTAGGTAGATAGGCAGGAAGGTAGGCAGGCAAACAGACAGACCTTTTGGATGGATGGATGGACAGGCACCGGTTCAGATGCGGTACAACAGTCAATGGGGTGAGCCTGAAGGGCCTCGAACGCCCCCCTGCTGCCTCTTAGCATCCCCAAGAGGGTCGGCAGAGGGGTGCTAAGAGGCGACAGGGGCGCGGTGCCGGCCGGCCCTGCAGGTTCACCCATTGACTAGCACTGCTCCGGCGCCAGCGCCTCCAATGCGGAAGCAGTGGCATGTTACGTGCTGCCCCGGCTGCGTTCAATGCGCCGCCCCCCTGCCGCCTCTTAGCGCCCCTCTGCTGGCCCCCTTGGGACGCTAAGAGGTGGCAGGGGGGCAGTTATGTTGGGGAGGGGGCGATGACAACTTCCTCAATGGCTCAAGGGGGTGATTCTTTCAAAAAGGTTAAGAACCACTGCCTTATATTATTACAAAATCCCCTTTCCCAAAGTTTCATTTTATTGTTTTTATTGTTTATCTGTGTTCATTTTGGCATTTGGATTTTGGGGTACATTAAGATTGCACTAAAAGGCAAAACTTTAGGAACCCCTGCCCTAGAGTGATACAACATCTGAAAGAAATTAAGGGAAAGATATCCTAGAAAAACAATCAAATACAGTAGTTACAGCTCCTTGATCCTCCAGGTGGACTTTGAAGAGGAAAGCTTTGGAGGGAAATAGAGGGGACAGCTGCCTCTAGATGCAGCTCAGCAGAAACTGTGTGATAGAAAGCACTTGGAGCGTAGCCATGTTTATGAACATGATTCCCAAGAAACACAACAGTCTGAAAAAGAGATTTGTAGAAGTCTGGTGTTTTTCCCAGCTTTTGCTACTCATCTGAGTTTCTAGTTACCATCCAGATTCTTTAATACCTTATTCTGATTACTGGACAAGAGCATCACTCTTACTCTGCCATGCATTCAAGTGAATTCTTATCCTCTTAACAGGAAAATGAATGCCATCCTTCGCTGTTCTACCTGTTCAGACTTAGCCTTTTTCAGCTTATGCTTACACTTTTTGAAAGCTCCATAGAGCCCCCAGCCTCTGAGCTCCTAGCCTTGGTTCCTCTTGCTGGGGCTAATGCAAGGTCAAAGTGCTGAGCAATGAGATGGCTCTGACCTGATACTCTGAGATGGACAAGGCTAAAGAATAAAAGACATTGATTGCAATGTTTCAGAAATGGGATAAGAGCCAAGAAGCTTTTCAGCTTCAAGACTAAGAGCACCAGCTGTTCCTTTGGCAAGGGTTTTCTGTGTTTCCTGCCAAAAATAAAGAGTTGTGGAGTGGGAGGTAGAAGAATTGTAAAGTACAATATAGTGCAGGTGTAATGCCTGTGGAAATGCAAATTCTGACATCAGTAATTTTGCCTCCTTCTCTTTAAAGCATGGGTTTTTGGAGTAGGTGTTTCAAGGTCTCTGGTGGGAAGAGGATGGAAAAATAAAAGTTCACTGAGACCACAATAATCACAGCACAATACCCAATAGTTTATATTAAGTCCTATTTTGTTGAATACTTACTTTCAGCATACTTGCTTTGGTTCCATCCATTATATTTAATCTAGTTTTCATCCACACCCTGGATGACTGAAAGCAGCATAAATGAAGCCTTGCAATTTCTTTTTAAAATCCAAAATGCCTCCTGTGCTGCTTTCAAAAACACCTCCTGTACTACTGGGACATTGAAGGAGTCTCCACTGTCTCTATTGTCAATTGGGAAAAGTAGAGAGGTGGGCTCAGAATCACAGAAGAGATGGGGTGGAGAGAGCAGCTGTGGAGAATCTAAGCTTCCTAAAGGAGTCGGATCCACAAATAAAGGTCCAGATTAGGCCTGCACCCTGGAGCTGTCCCCTGTTTGCTTTATTATTATTTTATTTATTTGATTTGTCAATCGGTTATAAGATACTAGGTGTAAGTATAAACATGAGTAAGAATACAGGAAATTTAGGTACGAATAAATGGGGACAAAAGGACAGGGATGGTAGGCACGATTGTGCACTTATGCATGCCCCTTACAGACCTCTTAGGAACAGGATGAGGTCAATAGTGGATAGTTTAAGGGTAAAGGAGTGGGGGTTAGAGGATGTAACAACAGAGTCAGGTAGTGCATTCCAGGGATTGACCACTGTTGCTGAAATCATACTTTCTGCAATCAAGTTTGGAGTGGTTAACATTGAGTTTGTATCTGTTGTGTGCTGTTGTGTATTGTTACAGTTGAAGCTGAAGTAGTCATTGATTGGTAGGACATCGTAACAGATAATTTTGTGTACTACACTTAAGTCCAACCGTACACTTGCTTTATAGTCTCTTTAAGCCTATAACTCTATATAGGCTGATGGGCTAGACAGTTCTTGGGGTCCCAAGCTAGGTGACCATCTAGCCAGAGAGCTACAAAGACACTTCAGAATTAAAAAAAAAAATTGGGCACAGTTCTTTCAAGCTGCCGTATGTGTCTCACAAATGAAAAGCAGAGAGGAGATCTTTTGAGGTCTTGTTTAGCTATTTGACACAGATTTCTTCCTCTCTGAACATGCAAGCCGCAGCACAGAAATGAAAACCCATTAAAAAGTATAAAAGCAAAAGCTAGGTCAAACAAATCGGCAATGCCATTGAAGTTTATCCTCCCCATCCACGTTACCACCACCACCACCTTCTGCTATGTGTTTTATTTGCCACTTGAAACAACGATCAGCTGTAGCCTGGCTTTAACGATTTCGCCTGAAATGTTCCACACACTTTGTTTTTAATGCAACCTTTCCAGATCAAGATTATGGTTTTTAATTTAATCCAGCTACAGTATCTCTAAATGATGAATTCCAAGAAAATACCAATTTTGCACTTGTAGAAGAAGGCTATGAATATGCATAGCAAAGCTCTTACCCAAGGCTTTTAGTGACAAATGGCATACTTCCGGGAGGTTAATTTTCCTCAGAGAAGTGATAAATCTAAGTTAAGGGTGAGCCACAGTCTTGGCCATGCACAGTCTAATTCTTCTGGGACTTTTGTTTCACAATAAGAAATGCCCCCTTCCTTGATTTTGGTGACTTATGAAGTAGCAGCAATCCTTAAATCTTTGCATTTACCTGCATATCCCAGCGTGCACCTTCCATGAACAAGCCATGAATATATGCACCTTCCCGTGGCGGACTGGTGAAGTCTTCACGGTTTCTCTTAGTCACATCACATTGCAGCGTCATTTTGTCCAGAGGCCACTCGTTTTTTCGGGCCATGGACTGCATGATGGCTGTCAAGAAAGACTGTGGGTTAAAGAATCCTGCCAGCCACACCACAGATGGTAGCACGAAGTCTCCTATCCATGTTTCAAGCTCTCTGATGCGATTGAGAAGGTCGGTGAACCAGCTGCCTAAACCAGACATGGAAGGATAAGCTCTCCTGGTCCACGATTCAGGCACCATATCTAAGAAGATGGCATTCTGTAATGTTTCCATGTCATTGGTCATGGTTAATTCACCCTAAAACATGTAAGAAAAGGAGCGTGACAGACACGTTTCAGCCAAAATGCACGAAACATGGGAAAACAGCACATTTGGCAGGATTTGCAGGACATCTGAAAATCATTCACCCTTCAGTTGCAAACAAAGGTAGAGAAATGGAAAACCAACTAGTTTAACAACTTGAAACACTCCTAAAATAACTGGGAAATATTTGTGGAATAGTTTGTATACTTCTGCTATATCACAAGTTTTTATCATTATTTGATTGAATTGGCATTTTTCTAGCTTTTGCTTGGTTTTTAAAATGGCAATAATGCAAATTATTAGCTATTTTCTGTATATTTATTTATTGTATATTTATCCCACCTTTACTATTGTTATAAATAACTCAAGGCAGTGAGCATTCATAATATTCCTTCTCTTACTATTTTCCCCACAACAACAACCGAGTGAATTAAGAGAAAGTGACTGGCCCAAAGTCTTTATGCCTGAGGCAGGACTAGAATTCACAATAGCAATAGCAATAGTCCAAATTATTTGACTAATGGTATCCACAACATATCCTCCCTGCCAGACTGGGTGGAATGGGAGAAGACAATTCCTCAGGTAATAGCACTAGCACATAGACTTATATACTGCTTCACAGTGCTTTACAACCCTCTCTAAGTGGTTTACAGAGTCAGCGTGTTGCCCCCAACAATCTGGGTCCTTGTTTTACTGACCTTGGAAGAATGGAAGGCAATCTCCTAGTTTCTAGGTCAGCGCCTTAACCACTACACCAAACTGTCTCTGTTTATTTATATTTATTTATTCACATGGGTGTATATGTTCTTTTTTATAACATTAGCTTTCTAATAGTAGGCTACCCCTCATAAATTGAGTGTTTTCCTGTCATCTCTAAATTGTGTTCAAAATTATACCAAAAGTGGAGGGGAGGAGTTTGTACCTTCAGTCCCAGGTCCAGCTCTCTCAGTGACCGCTTAATCTCACTAGTGAGAAAGTTCATGCGTTCACATTCCTGGAAGGCAACCACAATGTATGGTGTTCTCTCTTCTACTTTGGCCATAAGCTCAGGAATGTTAAATTCATCCGCTAATTTCTCCAGGATGTCATCAAGCAGTGCCTTCACCTATATGCCAGAGTAAGGGAATATTGCTGAAACTTACCTATACAGTTATTAACAACTTGAACTAGGCTTAGAGAAGTTAATTTCCCTTTATTGAAAATAAGCTGAGTAAGTCCAAGCTTGGCTCCTTTAATCAAGCCAACTGACAGATTATTACAAGTATTCATAGAAGTTCCATGTACATAAATGGTTTTGAAAATGGCCACACATTATGCAGATATTCTTTTTTTCCCCATTTGATTCTCTGTGCCTGTGCCTCAATTTCAGATTAAGGCAGTTCTAATCTGAATATAGATGAAGTTATAAAAGGAAGGGGGAGAAAACATTAGAACACACTTATTGAACTTCCTTAAGAGTCATTTTATTCAGCAATTGTCAAATGCAATAATTCAGAGGCAGTGGTTGTCTGGTTTTGTTTTATTTTATTTTATTGCACCTTCAGGCTGCAATTTGGCAGCATCTCCGCCTAAATTGCACTATAAGATTCAATTGTTGGCAGAATTTGGAACTTAAACTATAAGGTCCACTGCTGAAAGAGAGTGAGGAGGGCCCAGGGTGAAGATCCCTGGCACCAACCTACCTAGACAAAAGGTTAGGTCAATGGAGTTTGAGTATCTGAACAGTATTAGGACTTTACATACACCCCATGTGTAATATAATGTTCAGAGTCCGCCACTGATTCAAATGAATTGCATCAAATGTGAGAGGAGGTAAATGACTAATAAGCTCCATTTGAGGTGAGAGGCAAGTGGCGGTTGAAGCCCCAACTGCTCAGGTGTAAGTAACAAAGTCCCTAAGGTACCATGGTAATATAGATGTAGGAGATAACCAGGCTGAGCCCAAGGGAGGGGTCAAATGCATCATTAGTCTCGAGTCCCTTCATGTCCACAAGAGATCAAAATCCAGCCTACCTAGAATTCTGTTGACTCTTATCTATCACCAATTTGCTTAGATCATTAGTAGGTCAGATACTTGTAGGGAGCTTTAGCTTACATAAACCTATACTTCATTTGAACTGTCTGGACTCCTGATTTTCTGCTATTATTATTATTATTATTATTATTATTATTATTATTATTATTATTATTATTATTTTATTAGACTTGTATGCCACCCTCTCTCCCTAAGGACTCAGGGCAGCGAACAATAAAAAACCCAATACAAATTACAATAAAAAATCATTAAACAAATACAAGCCTAATCAGTGATTATAAAATTTAAAAATTAAAACAAAGAGTAAAAATCAACCCACACCCCCGAAGTCAGTCCAGACCGGCCTGTTGAAACAACCAGGTCTTCAGGTCCTGGCGGAAGGAGTGGAGATCAGGGGCCAAATGGAGGTCCACAGGGAGTTGGTTCCATAGGGCAGGTGCTCCCACAGAGAAGGCCCTACTCCTGGGCACCGCCAGTCGACAAAGCCTAACTGATGGTACCCCAAGGAGGCCCCGCCTATGGGAGTGTACCGGGCGACTGGAATGTGATGTTGGCAGGAGAGGTTCCCGCAAGTACCCTGGACCCAAGCCATTTAGGACTTTATAAGTTGTTACTAACACCTTGAAACTAACCCAGAAGGCAACCGGCAACCAATGCAGGTCACGCAGGAGGGGTGTAACATGGGAGTATTGGAACACCTCCATCACAGCCCGCAGCTGCATTCTGCACCAGCTGCAACCTCCGGGTGGTCCGCAAGGGGAGTCTAATGTAGAGAGCGTTGCAGTAGTTGATTTGGGAGGTGATGAGCACATGAGTGACAGTTCATAGGGCATCTCAGCTCAGGTAAGGGTGGAGCTGGCGAACCAGCCGAACCTGGGCAAAGGCCCCCCTACCACTTGACGGTAGGAAGGATGTGATATCTGTACACAAATGGGATTGGTTGCAAGGTGAGATTAAGTTGATACTCCAATAATTGGCCCTCTAGACTGATAGTGAAATGGATGGAGATATGACAGAAAGCATCATATACACATAATCCTTGCTTAATGACTAGTTGCTCAGCAACCATTCAAAGTTACGATAGACTTCCCCAGAGCTACATATGACCGAGTTCCAACATCCACACACACACACACCCGCATGGTCATGGTCACATGGTCACATTTTGGATGCTTCACAACCAGTTCACATTTACAGCCATTAGCAGCATTCCGCAGTCACAAGACCTCAATTTTCAATATATTTTTCTCAGTTTCCAGCATTTACTTCCAGTTTCCAGCAAAAAACACCCACGGAAGAAAATGGGTTGACTTAACAACTCTGTCATTCACTTAACAACTATTTATATACAGGGTTGTAAAACCAGGAAGAGCACCATGACTTACAACCATAATTCTGGACTCAATTATGATAATAAATCAGGGATTCTCTGTAGAACACTTCAGAGGAAGAGAGACTTCCAATTCAGTAGCAGTGTCAACCTGGTTTCCCCAGTCTGCAAGCCAGGTAACTGCACTGGTGGTGTCCTTGGCCTCCATATGCTGATGATTAATGCCAGCTCTCTCTGTAATAAATGTAACTATTTCAGAGAGCATTCTCTTAAGTTCATGCTCTACACCATCTGTTATTCTATACAGCTAAATTGTATACTTGTTTTAAGAGTGTTATGACTGTTATTTAATCAATTATTTAACCATAGTATAAATGTTTTATACATTCATCTAAATTGGTGCAGGTCTGGATGGGGAGTAACAGGCTCTGGCTCAACCCGGCCAAGACCGAGTGGCTGTTCTTACGGCATCTCGGTTCTCAGCAGATGTGCCATCTTTGGTCATGGGGAAGAGGTGTTGCCCCCCGTGGATAGGGCGAGGAATCTGGGCATCCTCTTGGATCCACAGCTCAGTTTAGAGGAGCAGGTGGGGGCTGTGGCCAGGGGGGCTTTTGCCCAGGTTCGGCTGGTTCACCAGCTCCGCCCTTATCTGAGCCGAGATGCCCTTTGAACGGTCACTCATGCGCCGTCACTTCCAGAATCGACTACTGCAACGCTCTCTACATGGGGCTGCCCTTGTGGACCACCCGGGGGTTGCAGCTGGTGCAAAATGTAGCCGCCTGGGCTGTGATGGGGGTGTCCCAATACTCCCATGTTACACCCTCCTGCGGCTTGCACTGGTTGCCGTTGCCTCCCGGGTTGCCTTCAAGGTGCTAGTAATGACTTATAAAGCCCTAAATGGCTTGGGTCCAGGGTACTTGCGGGAACGTCTCCTGCCAGTGTCACACTCCGATTACCCTGTGCGCTCCCACAGGAGGGGCCTCCTTGGGATTCCGTCAGTTAGACATTGTCGGCTGGCGGTTCCCAGGGCTAGGGCCTTTTCTGTGGGAGCCCTGTGGAATCAGCTCCCTGTGGATCTCCGTTTGGCCCCTGATCTCCGCTCCTTTCGAGACCTGAAGACCTGGCTATTCCATCAGGCCGGTCTGGACTGACCCGGGGGTGGGTTATTTTTAGGGGTGGGTTATTTTAGTTGTTTTATTTAAATTTTAATTAATTGTTCTTAGGCTTGTAGTTATTTAATTATTTTTTATTGTAATCTGTTCGGTTTTTAAAATGTTTGCCACCCTGAGTCCTTAGGGAGAAGGGCGGCATACAAGTCTAAATAAATAATAATAATAATAATAAATTATGTGATATAAGCCACCAAGAGCTGTTACATTGCCATGGGATACAAATGCAATCAATCAATTTTAACGTAAATCATTGCATCATGCTACAAACTATACAAGAAATATAGCTTAACTGCCAGATTTTGGATGGGTTGGGTGATAATGTAATTAGCAGCCACTAAATGAGACAGAAGGAGTTTCAATCTTCTTCCTAATAAACTTTGAAGCATTCCCTGCAACTACAGAAAATGTATCTCCATTTCCCAGCCCATCATTTCTAATCAGTCGGAACTAATAATCACAAATTTGAAACTAAGTAAATCCATTCAAATTTATCCATACAATAAGGGTATGTAATTTTCCCTGGGAAGGCAACTAAAAACAGCTTTTCAGTGGCATGTCAAGAGCCACATTCCCAAAAATAGTGGGAGAAAGAGGAGACAGGACAAAAACTGAATTTGAGGGGAACCCCATGTAGAAATATGATGCAACTAAACCCTCATGTTCGTGTTAACAAGAATGAATATTGAAAAATACATGCGGATAAAGGAAGTAATATAGAGTAACTAATAATTATTTGATAGTGTTATTTTGCTTGACTGGGCAAAGCAACAATCAGTCTTCCCCAAAAAGTGAGTTTGTACATATCCTCCACATTCCATGGGAAAAGTGTCCTAATAGACAATACCTGATAAGATATCCAGATTACAACTATCCCAACATTGTCTCTTTTGGTAACTCTGAACTGTGCAGTAAAATCCAAGATCTTTTTAATTAACCAATTATAAATAACTGGGTTAACTAATCTGACTACATAGCTTTTATTTGAAGTTCAATATGTGCAGTTGTTACATTCTCTTAGTTTCCCTGGAACACTGGAACCATTGTTACACTGGTTGCGCGGCATCCAAATTTTGATCACATGACCCTGGGGATGCTATGATGGTGGTAAGTGCAAGGACCAGTTGCAAGTCACTTTTTCAGTGCTGTTGTTAACTTTGAACAGTCGCTAAATGAATGGTTGCAAGTTGAGGATGACCTGCCCATCTTGCCTAGCCAAAGTTCCTAGCAAGGTCCTACTCCTGCAGTTCTCATCATTGCCAAGTGGTTTAAGGAAGCCCTGTAAATTGCTAGGCTTTTTTTTTTTGCAAAGATCCCTGAGAGGCTTCATCAAGAACCAAGGCTCTATACTTCCCCAGATCAAATTTCCATTCTTTTCCTGCACATTGTAGCAGCAAACATGAAAGGAAGATCTGCTTCTTCCATCTCTGTAAATAAGTACAATCTATACATGCAATGAATTGTACTGGTTTTCCTTAAGAGCTTCCTCTGCTTTAGAATAACAAATCAGCAGAGGTCATAAAATATATTTGTGTATTATGTCTGTTAAGAGTATGGCAGCCTGATAGAGAATATAAAACTCCTGGATCTTCCCTGGAACCCATGATGTCTCCCCATATTGCAGCTATCTGGCTAATAGTGAACTCCCTGTGTGAGCATCTCATGACCTGAACCTCTTGGGGATGAAATGAAATCAGATAAAATAAAACCATCTACATGGAAAGGAAACAAGCATGTCCTCCTCACTCACCTTCTCTTCCCGAGTGGTCCCTACACCTTCTCCAAGATTAGTGTCTCGAGGTTGTAGCTCCAAAACAGTACGGAAAAGCTTCTCTGATGTTTGGGTTAAGAAGCCAATTTCTGCATTGGGGTGGAGGCCATAAAGATATGGAGACTCAGGAGGTAGGGCATCATCTATATACTAGGCAGGAAAATGATAGGTACACTCAGCAAATGACAAATACCACATATTCATTCATTCATCCATCTATCCATCCTTTCATTCATTCATCATATTTATATAGCTGCCAATCTCATAGTCAAGCGACTCTGAGTGGCATGTAATGCTCTCAGTCATCTGCAGGTTTGTTGAACCTCTAAGTTAAACCAAATCACCACGATGCTGCATTTATAAGCAGATGAGCCCTGGCCAATTGTAATTAGTTAAAATTAATCATTAGACATTTTCAACTGAGATATATTTTTCAGTATATTTTGGTACGCATCAGTCTCAGTCCTAATTAGAATACAGTTTTGATGACTGAATGTCCAAGGTGACACTAAAGAGTCAAAAGGGTAAAATTTTCAAAAATATTCTAAAATAATAGTGAGGATAAAGACTCCTGCTAGGAAATTCCTACACAGGTCTACAGATAGTATAGTACAGATACAATGACAGAGAAGTTAGCATCTTTCAGACGTTTTGGCCCAAATCCCCTTAGTTCCAGCCAGCAAGATCAGTAGCAAAGATCAATGGGAGCTGTTGCCCAAAACATCTAGAGAAACCTGATACCCTGGATTGCAATTTGAAACTATTTTTGACTTAACAGATAAAAATTTTCAATAGGCCTCCTAAGGCTAGAGAAACAACAACACAAATGTTTTTTTCTATCCTTGCATGAACTGGACAAGGGCAGGACCAATTGTCATTTTACAATCAGAAATCATATGAAGACAGAAACAACAAATCTTGCCTAAAGCTCTGAATCCCTAAATTGCTTCCTTATATGGCCATGAACTGCAACACAAATCAGGGCACAAACCAAGACTACCTGATGATAACCATTGTAGTCCATGTTTCCTGGGAGGGGAAATCCAGAAGCCAATAAGAACTCTCCTTCCAGCATTTCAGGCTTGATAAATTCTTCTAAGTAGGATTTACAGAGACGCCTATCCCAATCATCTGTAATGTGACCCCCATACATGATCTCTCCGAAGAGGTACCGGAGGTCATCATAGGGAACCTAAATGCCAAAAAGGAAAGTTAGTTGGGCCAGTTCCTTACAGCGTAGCAGCAGGCAATTCTTTCTACACAGCCTTTGGAAATCTTAAAGCGGGAGTTTGTTTTTGTAAGAAACTGGGTGTAATATAGCAGTTATACAACTCCAGGCAACATCAGAGAGATTTCATTTAGAGAAGCCCCAGACTGTGGAACAGACTTTGCATGTGTGTATAGATGTATGTGTGTGGAGAACTGAAAAAGAGTAGGAGTGTCGCTGAAAACAAGTCTTCCCCCCATTCCTTAGACAGAAACACATTTATCTAGGCACTCAAACAAATATTTTTCAGAGAAGTTGTCCTAGTACAAGCATACCAAGCCAGTTAGGAACATTCACAGAAATAGGATGATTAGATGAAAAGCATATCCTTTTCCAAAGTCACAAAAGGAAGGGGAAAGATGGCACAATGATAAGAGAACACTGCCCCACCCCCCACAAAAAAACCCTCTAGTGATCATCTATTAGAAATTGCTGTGCATGATTCTAGTATATGATTCAGTTCACCTTAGAAGTAGCCTCCAAGTAATTATATAGAACATTGACAGAAATGGTGAGGTCCCCAATGTTAAATGGGTATGAACGATTCCAGCCCTGAGGGCCAAATTTGCGCCTTTCTGCTACCACAGCATGGAAATAACAGAGGGCAAAAAGGATGCTCTTGAACTCATTCTCACGGGTACACATCTCCAAGGTGTCCTGCAGGAAAAGAGAAGTTGGTTTCCATAATAAATACCATCTAAGTCAGGTGTGTTCAACTTGCAGCCCTGGATAGCTAGTAATGGGCCCCCACAAGATCATAATAAAAAATATTAAAAAATAAAGGAAGTTTGTTACTTTTTACATTAACTATATTATATATTTCATATGGAGTCCAAGACAATTCCTCTTCATACAATGCAGACCAGCTAAAAGGTTGGATAACCATGATCTAAGTTTTCAGGTAGGAGCCAAATGAAATGAAGAGCAATAATGACACACTGACCTACACAAAGAATTGGACAACAGTATCTGGGATTATGAAAATCTCCACTCATCCTCATTACTTGCACTGATCTGAGAAGTTGTGAGAAAGCCAATGCTTCTCTTCCAGACTTACTCAGTTTATTCTCCATTGATAATCCATTTTGTCAGCTTTCGTGCTAACTTTTTTTCATGACTTTTTAATAAATAAATTATTTAGATACTGATTTTTCTCTGAACAAATGAAATGTCACCTTATGATTGTCACAATGCTTTTATCTGTTTTTTTAAAAGTCATCTAAAAGCATACTTTCTGAATATTTGATTAAATATTCTCTCAAATAGCCTGATCTTTTATGTTGCATAGGAATCTCTATTAGATGATGGCTCTTCTTATAGTCTGCTTATAGTGTGGCTGGGAGACTAGATGGATAATTGCAGGAGTGATGTGACTGACAAATGTGCAACAAAAAGGGCTTGCTCTGTTTCAATTGTTCAGAGAACTTTCTGATCTAAATAAAGTCATAAGAAAAGAATCTCCATGGACTGGAGTTGGGATCAATGAACGTTATCAATTGATCAAATTTATGTCCCCCTGTCTGCCATAATGATGTTCAAGAGGACTCTTGATTGTTTGTGACAGAGCTGTTGTATGGTTAGCCAACACTCAATGTTTTTTCCCATGTAAATTATTTATTTATTTATTTATTTATTTATTTATTTATTTATTTATTTAATGAGATTTCTATGCCGCCCTATCTCTCAAAGGACTCAGGGCAGCTTACAGTAATAAAAGAACATAGTACAAAAATTAAAAAACTATTAAATCCGAAATCTCACTAAGCCAATAAAATTCATAACACTATTGCTAAAATCCCACCCACCCCCCATCAGTCCGGGGCGGCGAGTTGGAAAAGCCATGTTTTTAGGCCATGGCGGAAGGATCGGAGGACAGGGGCCACCCGAAGCTTCAGAGTCAGTTGATTCCATAGGGTGGGTGCTCCCACAGAGAAGGCCCTACCCCTGGGGGTCACCAGCCAACATTGTCTGGCCGACGGCACCCCAAGGAGACCCTGCCTATGGGAGTGCACGGGACGTCGGGAAGCCATTACTGGCAGCAGGGTTCCCCACAAATACCCCGGTCCTAAGCCATGAAGGACTTTATAGGTCAACACCAGCACCTTGAACCTCACACGGAGGGCAACTGGTAACCAGTGCAGCTTGCGCAGGAGGGGTGTGACATGGGAGTATCAGGACCCTCCCATCACAACCCACACTGCTGCATTCTGGACAAGTTGAAGTCTCCGTGTGGTCTTTAAGGGTAGCCCCATGTAAAGAGCATTGCAGTAGTCCAAACGGGAGGTAACAAGCGCATGAGTGACCATACATAGGGCATCTTGGTCCAGATAGGGGGGCAACTGATGCACCAGACAAAGCTGGGCAAATGTCCCCCTGGCCACTGCTCCCAGCTGCTCCTCCAAACTGAGCCATGCATCCAGGGGAACACCCAAGTTGTGAACCCTATCTATGGGGGACAACACCTCTCCCCCCATAGCCAAAGGTGGAATATCCTGGATAACTCAAGATGCCGGTACATACAGCCACTCGATCTTAGCCAGGTTGAGCCAGAGCCTGTGCCTCCCCATCCAGACCCGCACCACTTCCAGACACCTGGACATCACATTGAGGGTGTCACTGGGTTGATTTGGGGTGGAGATAAAAAGCTGGGTATCATCAGTGTACTGATTATACTCACCCCAAAACCACAGATGATCTCGCCCAGTGGCTTCATATAGATGTTGTACAGGAAGGACGAGAGCACCGACCCCTGAGGCATCCCACCAAGGAGGGGCCTCGGGGCCGATCTCTGCTCCCCCCGCCAACACCACCTGCGTATGACCCAAGAGGTAGGAGGAGAACCATCGTAGAACAGTGCCCCCCACTCCCAACCCCTCAAGGCGCCACAGTAGGATACCATGGTCGATGGTATCAAAAGCCGCTGAGAGATCTAACAGGACCAGGACAGACCCCTATCCCACGCCCTCCAGAGATCATCCACCAGTGCGACCAATGCTGTCTCCGTGCTGTACCTGGGCCTGAAACCCAATTGGTACGGATCCAGATAATCGGTTTCCTCCAGGAACACCGGGAGCTGTCGGGCCACCACGCTCTCAACAACCTTTACAACAAAGTGAAGGTTGGAGACAGGATGAAAGTTATTCAAAATAGCCGGGTCCAAGGCAGGCTTCTTGAGGAGGGGCCTCACCACCACCTCCTTCAAGGCAGGGGGAAAGAATCCCTCACTCAAAGAAGCATTGACAACTGCCTGGAGCCAGCCTCATGTAACCTCCCGGGCGGCGTAAACCAGCCAGGAGGGACACGGATCCAGTGAACACGTGGCAGTACTTAGCTTCCCCATGATCCTGTCCACCTCATCTGGAGTCACAGAATCAAACTCCTCCCAGATGGAATCCCTAAGACCCGTCGTAACACTCCCATAGGACGCTGACTAGTCGGAGTCCAAGCCGGCCCGGATCTGAGCAATCTTGTCCGTCAGATGCTGACTAAACTCCTTGGCACATCCCTGCAAAGGTCACCCCCAATTAAGGAGGGAACGAGCGACCCTGAACAGGGTGGCCGGGCGATTATCTGCAGATGCAATGAGAGCAGAGAAGTACGCGTGCTTCGCCACTCTCATTGCAGCAAGATAAGACCTAATGTAGGTTCTTAGCTGCACTCGGTCAGATTTGGACCTGCTGGACCTCCAACAGCTCTCTAGGCCTCTCCTCCACTGCTTCATTTCCTGGAGCTCCGTGGAGAACCAGGGAGCCAACCGGGATCTGCATTGGGTGAGAGGCCACAAAGGAACAACTCAGTCAAGCACCCCGGAGGCAGCCTTCTGCCAGGCATCCACCAGGGTCTCAGCCAAGCTGTGGGCAAAGGAGGCAGGGATCATCCCAAGCGCTGTCTGGAATCTCTCTGGATCCATCAGGCGCCTGGGGCAGAGCCATCTCGTCGGTTCCGCCTCCCAGCGGCAAGGGGTGGTATATTGGAAGGCCAATTGAAGGAGAGAATGATTGGTCCATGACAGGGGTTGAATAGTTGGAGACCCCCCCCCAATCATTACACCACTGCCCTGAGATAAAAACAAAGTCGGGCATGTGTCCCCCCTCATGAGTCAGACCCTGTATTATTTGAGTCAGATCCATGGCCATCATGGAAGCCATGAACTCCTGAGTCATCCCCGACGCCTGCCCCAGAGAAGGCAAGTTGAAGTCCCCCATCAAAATAAGCCTAGGAAACTCAACCGCCACCCCAGACAGGACGTCAAGTAGGTCAGGCAGAGCCGTTGTCACGCAGCTGGGAGACAGGTACACAAGCAACAGGACCAACTGACCCCCTGGGCCCCACCTCAAGAGGAGAGACTCATATCCGTCTATCTGCAGGACAGTGGTCTCCCTTGGGCAAAGTGTCTCCCTGATCACAACCCCCACCCCCCACCCCTACCCTGGGCCCAAGGTTGGTGCAGCACATGGAAACCCAGTGGGCATAAATCCGCCAGAGGGACCCCTCCCTCTGGGCCCAACCAGGTCTCCGTGATGCAAGCCAGGTCCGCACCTTCCTCCTTGATCAGTTCCCGAACTAGGGGAGCTTTGTTCACCATGGACCTGGCATTCAAATAGACCAACCTGAGCCCAGGGCCCTTATCCTCCAAGCCCCCAGGGGTGCGGGTACGAACCGGAGGGTCAGAGTGCTCCACCGCTTGGAGACAGTGGGGCATACCCCCCAAAACTGATATGGCCCCCCGTCCATACCTCTGCCACCATTCCCAATCACCGTGGGGATCACACACCCCACCCTCACCCCCAGAGCTCCAGACAGCCCCAGCCCCAACCCCCCCACCATGACCCGTTCCTAACCCAGACTGAGAATATCCCAGTGGAGAATATCTGGACTGAGAATATCCCAGTGGAGCCCCCCAGGCTCCGACTGGGCCTGACAACCCACCCCCTTCCCTAACCCCCTTAAAAATTTAGAAAGTGCCTACAAGCCTTAGGAATAATTCTTTCCCACAAATGTGCTTAACCTCCTGGATGAAGAGTGAGACAAAGGCCTGAGTCACAATATTAGGACAAATGCACCCTGTGTTTATTTATCCTCACACATTTCTCTAGTTGCAAACTTGAAAGAACAACAGAATGCTTATGCAATGAAAAACCTACCCTTTTTATTTAAAAGGAATATGGTAATAAACTCTTTGTAGCCCTGTTTCTTTAATTATTTATTTATTTAAAACACTTAATATAGACACCCATCATATAACCGCTCTGGGCTGTTCTAATCATGTTTCAATATCTCTATGTGAATTCATCTTGTACTGACTGAACTAGAAGCTCAAAGCAGTTAATAAAGGTACAGAGGTACTGTCATAGCAGTTTTGTAGGCTATGAAATGTTTTATTTAAAAAATCAGCCATTTTGACTTACTATCTGATTTGTAGAAGCAAGAAAAGAAATATTCCATCTCACTTCTTTCTGGAATATAGAATGTGTTTGTTTGTTTAATATTTCACTTTTATTTTTTTATAAAATCTCAAGGTGGTAAACCTACCTAAAACTCCTTCCTCCTCCTAGTTTATGATGAATTATGAATGATAGAAGATGGGAAAAAGAACACGACAGCATTAATCCCCATCCAGCCATGCCAAATCAGACATCCAGTGCTTTTCCGAAGAGTACTGAGTAATGACAAGAGCTGTTAGAAAGCTAAAAAGCAGAGCCTTTCCTCCAAAAAGCAAAAATGCCAATGCTTCAAACCTCCTGCATCTTAGACTGGGCTGACTGAAAGCCTTAAGTTCAGAAAATTCATTCTCTTTTTCAAAGCAAGACTAGTCAACATACAAGAGGAAAATGTTTGGCTAGTTTAGATAAACAATGTTGGCAGGGACTTTGAGATTACATACAGTACACAATTCAACTCTTGAGATGAGGTTTCAATTATAAGAGCTGTCTCACCCCCAAGGCCTAATAGACCTGAATGGAGTTATCTTAATCCAGTTGTATAGCTTTTCCTGGCCTGGTTCTGAGACAGAGCATCAAGAATCTCCCTGAGGTGGGAGCAGGGGTAGAGGGATACCTGGCTGAAGTTGTCCAGAGCCTTGTGCAGGTTGGCATGCATCCCAGTTGGAGGTTCATTTGTGATTTTGATGGAATTCTCAAGGATACCCTGTGGTATCAGATGGCTTTCAGGAGAAGCTGCAGGTTCTGCACTGATAAAGGTCCGGAAATCAGGGTGGCTACCTTCACTGTGCTGCTCTAGTTTCTTCTCCAGAGAACTCAACCACTTGGCCACCAGGTGAATGTTCTAAGAGAGAAAGGCAAGGTTATTAGATCCTTCTCTTAAAGCAGCTGCTGCATCTATATCTTGCAGAAGATAAGAAGTACTGTAATACACACAGAGAGAGACACACAGACACGAACAAGAAGAAAAAAACACCTTGCCTAATAGCTCTGAGCACTATAATTCACTTCCCCGGGGCATTGGCTGCACATAAACAATGTGGATTTTCTACACTTTGAAATGCAAATAATCAAGACAAATAACCAGCAATTAAGGAAACAGTTCTGAGTGTTTGTTTTCTTAGGGGTGATGATGGTATTCTGTTTGTTAGAATAATGTACTGTTACTGAAATAACATTATTTCCTCCAGACAAAACAAATTTCCCGTAAACAGCTGAAATAAAATTGCTTGATTATTCTCAATGAAATAATCCATCCCTGAAATCTAAGCCAGTTACCAGAAAATCAGATTTCACATCCTGCTCAGCTGAGGTCTTCAAATATTTGCAATGCTGGTACTTTTGCTCAGAATTATTCATTTCAGTTTTCCACCATTCCAGCATAGACTAGGTTGAGAAAGACTGACTGGCCCAAAATCACCCAGTGAGTTTTATATGGCAAGCTGAGACTGAGTCTTCTCACCAACTGTGATGCCCATCCTACACCATATTAATTGATAGGAGGGAAGGATGCGAACTTTTGATGTTATCTGAGAAAAATGTAAACATGACACCAGCATGAATGCTATAAAAGAAAATGTTTTCCTGGTTCTTTGTATGGGTAACTCCATTATGGAAGGCAACAGCAAATATATATATTTCTCTGAATAAAAATAAATAAGAAATAAATCTAAATTAAAGAATATTTTATCAAACATTTCAACTTTGATCTATGAGTAATGAAAATGTTAAAGGAAGACTTAAATTATTCTATCAAGATTGAGAAATCCAGGGCAGTCATCTATCTCAAATAGAGATGCACAGAACCAAGGAATAGGGATTTACAAAAGCAGGTGGTTTCTAAACATGTCTTGCTTGTTTCCAGCACACAGAAAAATCTAATTTCCAACACAGCCCAGATTTCAATAAATAAGCAACGCTCATAACAATAGCGGGATGCTAGAGAAATATGAAACTGAACACATCTTCAGCAAGCCATATGATTTATCACAATCCACAGATCAGAGTGATAGCTTTAAGCTAGTAGAGAGCCATCAGTTTAGATAATCAGGGTCTTTGTGTGAGGAAAAACAGCTGAAAAGTGTGGGGAATTTCTTATCTTAGAAATGGGAAAGACTTTAAAAACCTTTCACTTCCAGAATAAAAAAGGCTATTGTTTGGTAGCTTTCAGGTACAAATTAAAGCTTAACTTCTGGGGATACATCTGAAAGACTCAAGAATACAATGCTAACAGAAGCTAATGTTCCTTTTTTAAAAATGTTATGGCCTTTTGGGAATGAGCACTATTTCAAAAGCCAACTGCATGCCAATCCCCAATAAGATCAAGTGCAGCAAGACAAAGTGAAGCCATTCTAGGACAAGGAAAAAAATTATATTGGAATTTTCGCTCATACCAAAGAACAAGTCCATCATTTTAAAGAAATGAAATGTAATTTATCTGTGAGCAGAACTAAAGTTATTGTGCTTTCTTCAGGTGGGTCTGGTATCCTCATTTTTAGCCATTGATCAAACTTCACCAGGTCTTTTTTTTTGTAATATTGGTAGTATTCACACAATGGTGGGGGGAAGTGTTGTTCTGAGAGTAGAACAAGGCACTCCATCCCAACAAAACAGCTTCCCTAGCCAGTCTAGTATTTACTTATTCTTTTTCTTGTGCCATATCCATCATCGGATGTTGGCAACCATGTTGGCAATTGTATTTACTGTATTTACTGTATGCTGTAAATCTGGAAGGCACAAGTTCACTTCTAATTTGAAAAGCAAGGAGAGGGGCACATTTTACATTTCTGTTGTCTTGTCACCACAGAATAGGCCAGAACTAGGGGACATATCTAGACGTTGTCAAATTCAGTGTGTCTTCCAGTGATATTTCTGCCACTTCAGCTCCTGAAGTCATCAGAGAACCAAGCGGCAAACTGGGATTGGCCAAACAAAGAGAGGCCATTCAAAAGTGACTTTGTCAAGGAGCCAAGATACTGTCTCATGTCAGCACTGAATCTGGTCTTCAAGTTTATCAGGAAACTCCCTAAGTGCATGCTGGAAACCAAGTGAATCCACGAGGTATCTGAGACAGATTTTCTGAAGAGACTTGGCCCTGTGGAGGAAATGGGCAACAGTTGTATCTGGATCAGAGAGTGTTCTGCCACAACAAAGGGCAGGTGGTAATACTTTCCACATCTGGATCACAAAACCCAGATCTACATGTCCCTCAAGGCCATTCCTTCCATCCTATGCACAGGGGTACATGTCAAATCTGTCCATTCATCACCACCAAATTATGGATGGATGTGGCCTTCTTACAAACAGATCTGGCATTAACCAACACCAACTGAAGGTCAAGTGGTCCAGCAAACCAGTCCCCAGTTCTCCTGGTAGAGGTAATCAAAGAAGAAACTACAAGTAAATTGGGTAAATTCTTCCCCTGAAATGAACATCATTTAATATGCATGTGTATATGGGTTAAAATGCATCTGCTTATGAATCAAATGACAAGAAAAAGAGTGAAATTATATTCTCCAACCAATAACCATAAGAAGGAACCAATACCTCATTTTGAAAGAAAGTCCGGAAGAAGAACAGAAGCTAGAATTTTGTGGGGAATAATATTTCTACTGGGAAAAGCAGCTTTAAGGTTTATAGATACTGCATTTTCAGTTATTGTAAATAAACTAAGTTATTACTGGTTTAATAACTAACTAAAGTTCTGGGACATTTTATAAAAAAAACAAACCAGAGGTTAAAGAATGTAATAAAAAAAGAATGTAGTAAAATTAGAAACATGAACTTAATCTAGAACTCTAAATGCCTTAAAGGATATAATAGCACAATTGAATCAAATACAGCATTAGGGTGATCAGCATGGTAAACTGACTTAGAAAAGGATCCATAGCATTACCAAGTGCTGCACCACGAATGCACTGCCTGGATACATAGACATTTCATATGCTTGAATTGAAAGCCAGAGCCCAAGACTGCGTGCACTAGATCAATTAATGATAAAGTGGAACTGGAAGAACAGAATGTCTTTATGAGCTGCAACTGTGCACTCTGACAGTCAGCAAAATCTTTCTCATTTCAGTTAATAGTTCAGAACAGCTCCTAGAGTTCCAAATTGCAAGAATAAGACAAGAAACAAGAGTGTGGGCACAAGCTGAAGACTGCAAACAATCCTCAGATTTTTTTGGGGGGGGGGGACTGACAGAACACAACAGGCACTTGTATACAGAATGATTAAGACAGCATAATTTAGGAATTTAGGCTTTTTACTGTGTCTCCCAGGCAATCTCGGGAATGCAGCTTTCATCATAATGAACTAGGCATGGTGGCTGTTTTTCTTCTGTTGCATTACATTTCTGGAAGATTATTTGGTTCAGCTGCCTGGATGACATGTGACTGATTAAAATTGTCCAGATGCCAAGTTTTGTGTATCCCAAGACAGTTCTTGGAGCTTATTGGTGTTCAAAAAGCAACACACCCACACACCACTGAGTTATTTCTCACCAATCTGCAAAAGCCACTTTACTGTTGCACTTCAAAATGGTGCAAAAAAACCCCACCTGTTCTTGCTGCTGAACTTGGTGGAGTTTCTCTTGTTTATAACAAACTCTCTTTTTTTTCTGGATTATTTGCAGAAAACACAGTAAAAAAGAGAGTCAAAAGATGAATGACTCAGAAGTCAAAGGAAAGGTAGCCCTCGACTTACGATGGTGATTGAGCCCACTCAGTGTCACGAATTATCATGTGGCCTCACCTGATTTTACAATCTTTTTTGCAGTGGTCATTAAGCAAACACATAGCTGTTAAACAAACTCATTTTTTGCTATGGGCATTTTTTTTTTTGCAATAAACCAGAATGAAGCAGAAGGTTCTGGCAAAACGACATAAATTGCAGCCACCTGACCATGGACATTGCAAACAGCTTTAAATGCAGGTCAGTTGCCAAGTGCTCACAATGCAATTATGTGAGCACAAAAAGGAGGCAGATGTTGGAACTTTGATTCCAGGTCTTAAGTAGCTTCTGGGGGATCCATTGTAAGTTCAAATGTCAGTAAGAGACTGGTTGTATGTCAAGGACTACCTGTATCTATTGAATACGTTTTACAGACAATCCTTGACTTATGGCTGGTTGCTTAATACCCGTTCAAAGTTATGATGAACCTCCCCGGGGGTATTTACGATCTGGTGCTGAAGTTCCAGAGGTCAGGATTCCCTTGCAGACACATGACTGCTTTTCTCATCCTCTGACATCCCCTTCTCCCTTTGCCTTCAATTCATATGGAGTACTAACAACTCAGTAAGGAATTAGTCAATGAGTTAAATGGTTTTTGAAAATTTTTAAACTTAAATTTGGTTAGCGTGCATTTCCTAATTCCATGGTTCTTTTAAAAATGTTAAATTAAAAAAAGAACAACTCCTGCTTCTGCAAAGGTGTGATCATCAGCTACTCCTGACCTTTGGTATTGAAAATTTCACATACGGTACATACCTTTCCCTTCAAAGATTAACTTGCTATGTGGGAGAATCTGAGCATATGCAAGCATGCTCCTGTTAGAAAGGCACCCAGCGAGTAGCATTGAAAGGAAAGAAGCTGCTTGTCTAATTTAACAGGGAAATGTCCAGAGACAGAAAAGGGAAATGCACATACAAGAGACATATGTGGGTACTTGTTTTAAAACATTATTTGAAAAAAAAATGGTGTTGCAATGGATTTCCATGGTGGACACAGATTTGATTTTGGGAGATCCAACAACCTTGGAGAACAATTTGCTGGCAAACAGGTCAGTGCATCAAAATCCCTCTTTAGATAAAGGGGAGGAGCTGAGCTCATCCATAGTGCTCCATACAGATGTCCCCTACAATGAGACCAGTGGTGGGATTCAAATTGTTTTACCACCGGCTCGGTGGACGTGGCTTGGTGGATGTGGCTTGGTAGACGTACTTTGCCTACCGCCAGCGCGCAACTTTCCCCATACTAGCTGAGGCCTGCAGCACCAATCAGCTGAGGATAAAGAAGAGAAAACCACAGAGGGGGGTGGGAGGCTCCATCCTGCACTTTTCTCTTCTTTTTCCTCTCAGCTGATTGTCGGAGGATCTTTTTCCTCCTCTCAGCTGATCGTTGGCTTTTTTTACTACTGGTTCGGCCAAAGTGGGCCAAACTGGTAGCATACCACCACTGAATGAGACTATAAAACAGCAATCTCTGTCAAGTTTTAAAGTTCTTGGAACCAAGAGAGTCAGCTTTGCTTAAGCTGTGCTTTGGAGCCTTCAAAAGGACACTGTGTTTGTCTTAAGTCCTTAATCACTTTAAGGAATGGCTTGTTAACTGTTTCTGTTTTGTTATTGTTGTTTATTTGATATTAAGAACCTTCAGAAGAACAAGTTAAATCACACCAGGTGATCCTCCTCCAATCCTTAGTGAAAGAAGCTTCACAACAGCATTACAAATATTCTGAAATAAGCAGAAAAAGGATGGCTAGAATGTTGATTTTAGAAAATGTTGAACAATCTAAGGCAGGGATGTCAAACTCGCATCATCACGGCAGTGTCACGTGATGTATGGGGACTTTTTTCCTCTTTGCTAAACCAGGCGTGGGCATGGCCAGCACGTGACGCATTCGGTCCACAGGCCGCAAGTTTGACAACCCTGATCTAAGGGATCAGATGGATTTGAAATAAGATTTTGAAACTAATTGTAAGAATCCTTCATGTAGATTGTTTAAAATTCTATTAAAAATTTAATAGAGTAAAAAACATTCCTATAGGAAAATATTGAGGATTAGACAAAAACATTATTTGAGGGCTAGATATTAGAGGCAACCAGAAAGAACTAAAGGTTATATTTTTAAAAAGTGATCCACTAATATAGAATGGAGAAAAGTATATTAACTTGGGAAGAAGTCAAGGATATTTGGCAACAGTACATTCAGAAATTTCTTTTTTTAAGAACATAACATAAAAATGGATTTAAAAGAGGTGATAGAAATGGATACAGCTAAGAACCAACGTGTTTTGAATATGGATTTAAAAATGACAAGATATACACAGAATTATATGGAAAAAAGGACAAAAATGTTGTATTTTTAGAGAAAAATGATAAGTTACTGTGTAAAGTGGAAAGGAATATGAAACTGGTTTATTTAAGTTTAAAATAGACATTTTATTTCTGGTAACTCTTACTGGAGTCTTGCTGATTAAAATTGAACGATGAGACTTTCTAATTTGTTTATAGAGATGAGATATGGGAAGAAGAGATCTTTGGCTGAAATATTAGAGAGAATGATAAGTTACTGAAAGTGTTTATAGTTATCCTGATAAAGATGGAAGTCATTTTTTTACATATCTTTTTTCTTCTACATTTTTTTCTTTCTTTTTTCCTTTACACTGTTTATATATTTTCATTTTTAATGTTTTTCTTGATTTGTAGTAGTTCTTTATCTTGTTTTTGAACTTTAATAAAAATTATTATTAAAAAAGACATTGATGTTGCTATGGTAATTCTTAGAAATAGTAGCATACAAACCAATAATTTATGTTATCACTGATCTTCTACTCATCAGTACAAATGCAATGAAAATGTGTTATATCAGGATACTTTCCATCTTCTATAGCTCAACCCTCCCCAACCTGGAACCCTCCAGATTGTTTGACTTGCACCTCTGAGAGACTTCCATTTCCAAAATATCTGGGGAATATCAAGCTGAGAAAGCCTGAAGCAGACATTTTTGCCAGGCCAGCTAACTGCATTGTGTATCCAGGATACCCAACATAGGCAACACAAGTTATAAAAGTGCTGATTTTAAAAGCCATAACTTTAAAATTAGAGAAATTCATATTTTATTTGTTAGCAATAACTATCAATAATGATTACCTACCACATCAGAGGCAATATGAGTGAGATTCAAGGTGTTGGTATTAACATTCAAAGTCCTTCATGGCTTGGGTCCGGGGTATTTGCGGGAGCATCTCCTGCCGATATCAAACACCGATCGCCCTGTGCGTGTGCACACATGGGGACTCCTCGGGGTACCATCTGCGAGACAGTGTCGGCTGGCAGTGCCCCAGGGAAGGGCCTACTCTGTTGCAGCTCCCGCCTTGTGGAACCAACTACCTCTGGAGCTCCGTTTGACTCCTGATCTCCGCTCTTTCCGCCGTGATTTGAAAACCTGGCTGTTTTAACCCAGGGGGGGTTAAAATTGTTATAAATTTTAAATTAGTTTTAAATTAGTTTACCTATTGGGCTTGTTTAAGTTTAATTCTTTTTAAATATATTTATTGTTGTGTTTTAGTTGTGAGCCTCCCCGAGTCCTGTCAGAGAGGGGGCGGCATACAAGTCCAATTATAAATAAATAAAATAAATAAATATGCCTCAAAATATTAGTTGCCAATATCCAATTAGCTATTGGAACATGATCAGAATGACTCCTGCCATTACTGTGACCTTCCGGAGGCTTCTAACACATCACTGTAACAAACAAGATGCCAGGATATATAAAATTTAAGTCTAATCCACCAGCTTTATTCTATTTTGGAGGGACTTTCCCTATGTGGATTTAACTTTACCTAAATACATCCTTCCAACCTTTTTTGTCCTCTTCTATTACTGTGACTTTGACTTCAAACTTTTTCCTAATATACACTTGAAGCAACTTTAAGTTGTCCTTAGGTATTCCAAGGTTAAAGTAATGTTTTACCTCTTCCGCAGGCAACAAGTCATTGGAATTTATCGTGGGTACAACCTCAGTCACTTTTTTGACCATTCTATTGGAGCCAGGGGATGGAATAATCCCAACACCTTCTGAGCAATAAATGTTATGCCAATGTGGTTTAGGGTGGGTGTCTTTCAGTCAAAGGAATGGCCCATATACCTTTTAGGGGATGAAGTACCCCAAACCCATGAACTTCCAAACCTCTTTTTGGTAGTCTCCCCTCCTAGAATCCTCCAGAATACACTGGTAGGTTAAGGAAAATAAATATGCTAAGTTTCCAAGCAGCTGCTGTAAGTAAAATTCCCCCTATCTTCATTCAAATATGGGAAAATAGGTCAAAGAGACTCTCATCAGCTCTCAGCTAATAAAATAATAATAATTTTAAAACTGCAGGTCCAACCAAATATAATTGCATGTCCCTGTCTTAGCGGTATATTTTTCATTTTACTGATTATTCTAAGAGAAAACTACAGCACTAAAGGATGCAAGTTATAGCATCCTCACTGGACAGTTGTCCCCACCCCCACTCAAATAGACAATGCATAAGTAAAAGCCTCAATAAAAGCCTTCATAAATGAATATGGAAACTGTTTCCTAAGATGTCATACACCTGTATCAGACATCAGTTGAGAGGGGAGCATTGACCCTTACTTTTCTGTGTATTTTAACAGTTCCAAAATCTGCTTCTTAAAAAAAGGGCCCCCAAATCCCTTGATACATACTAAGTGTGGGTGTGTGCACATAAATAAAAAAAATAGCCTTGTCTCATGCTAGATTTGAAAAACAAGGAGTTTTCCAGTGCAACGAATGGTCTATCACTCCGAAGAGGTAAAAAGCAGTCCAAATTTCTCCCAGTTCTGTTTCCTATTTGTATTTCCATTACATCACACAAGGTGTTTTCTGGATGGAAAGAAAGCATCTCTGCAGTGTGTTCAAGTGCATTTTATTCTGGTGGTGGACAAAATATATAGTTTATTTATGCCAGAAGGCACATGGTGAGGTTTATTTGTGTCAGGATGATAACACACAGAGGCAAAAGAATACTAAGATACCTTATTTTGTTTCTTAAAACTTATTTAGGGCTGTAAAGTTATCCTTAGAGGGCAATGCCTACAGAAGAGTCAGAAGCATGGTATAGTATTTCTACCCTGATAGCTGGTGAAAACCAAAGATATATAAAATGATCATGTCTACCCAAATGCCTTTCAAGTGCCCAATTTAAACATAGTCTGGAAATTCTGGAATGCAAATTTGGTTGGCAAAGAATTCAAGGTTGAAAGTAATTGTTTTTTAAACAGGCAAGGGGGGTGTTTCATTGGTTTTTTTATGCAAACAAGCCTTCCACTTCTTAATGCTTAACAAGTAAACCAATTATTTAACATGCAACAGGGAAATTTCTGCCAAGTCTTTTGATCAGTGCACTGCTATGGTTGAGCAGTTCATTGTGATTTAATTTAGTACATGAACCCAATTCAGTTCCATATTAATGTATGAAGATGGGAACAGAACATAGGAATTTTGTTAAGTAAATTGTGGAAGAAAGATGATGGCATTCTGATTAATAAGCAAAGACTATGGTTAAGTTAAAAAAAGCTACAGTAGTGCCTAGATTTCCCCCTCCCCCAAAATTCTGGCTTTCAGACGAAGTTGTAGTTCACAACTTAGGACAGGAAACAGGATTTAAAGAAAGAAAAGAAAATTTAGAACCAATGACAAACATTATTCTATTCTACTCTACTCTACTCTACTCTACTCTACTCTACTCTACCCTGTCATCCGTTTCAACACACACAAAACATCTTGCTATCTGTCTCCAGGCCCTTTGCATGAGGTGATGAAGAAAACAACAGAAATACAGACCAGAACAGATATTGCTGCAACAAAATTATTATGGAATAATAATATGAATGAAAATCCACCATGAACTGCAGTGGAAGGGACCTTTCCATCTCATTTACTATATCCCCTCAATCCTCTGGGCTGGAAGAGAAACATACTCTGAAAAGTGTATCATTGATTAATAAAGATTGCAGGAAGTATGATTTCAGCAACAGAGTGATCAATGTCTGGAACTCACTACCTGATTCTGTTGTCACCTGCTCAAACCCCCACTCCTTTACCCTCAAACTAACCTCTGTTGACCTCACCCCATTCCTAAGAGGTCTGTAAGCGGTGTACATAAGCGCACAATCATGCCTGCCGTCCCTGTCCTATTGTCCCCAATTATTAGTTCCTATTTCTTGTATTTAAACTTATGTTTATTCTTGTTTCTGTTATATTGTAAGCTTTTGACAATTAAATAAAAATAAAATAAAATAAAAATTGATGAAATTCCTCAAAAACTGCAAAAAAAAATAGGTACATCAGGATTGGTGGACTTCTTTAAACTTGAGTGCCCGATTAATGAAAACATGTACATAGTTGACATGGCTTTAATATTTAATGAAACCACTGAAATTCTCACCCACACATCAATCTACACACACACACACCCATTTAAATGAGCCACATTTGCATGATTAAATAGAAAGAGCCAATATATAAGCAATCGTGTGGCTCAATGATAGTTGCCATCCTCATTCCTGAAGCTGAAATGTTACCATCACAACCTCTACCTTCCCTTGGCTGAGAACTAGAGTCTCAATAGTTCAGTCTCTAAATGTAGCTCAACCTGGGCAAAGAATTCAACTTGCTGAACATTTTTTACACATTTTCTTTGAAGTTAATTTCTGTACCTTAAAATTATGAAAGTAAATTGCAGTGAATCATGCCTTACGATATGCCAAAACAATAAATGGTGACAGGAGAAGAATGTTCATGGATCAGAGGGCACAGCTTCAGGGTACATTTCACACTGCTCTCTCTCCTGGGCAGATGCCAGAAAAATGAAAAATATGCAGAATATGCACAGCTAAATTCAGCAATTCTTGACAAAGAATTGAAACTCATGTTGATATATCTTTTCCTACACACACACACACATACACACACACTTATATATAATAAAAGACTATACATATCCTTATCAGGCATTAGAACGTGAATTTTACATTCAGCAATGTATGTAGGTGGGTAGGAATCCTACTTGTCATTTTGGAATGAAGAATATAAACCTTCAAATCCTCCCCAAGGCCACAGCAGCAAAAGAAGAGTTCAACCAGTGGCTTTGTTTCCATGGGCTATGTAGCCCTTTCTGAAGAAGTTAGCCATTACACCAATTTGCAGATTAAATGTACTGATGTAAAACTAAATGAACAGCAGCTTTTCCCACAAGAGCACCATCCAGATGGCTTTTTTAGTCTGCAAAGTCCATTATTCTTAGCCACCCGCATAATGGTCACACTGGCTGGTATTTCTACAGAATTCTAGGCAGCGGAAGACTGGGAGATTTGTCAAAGAGTGATTTGTTCTACTCCCAATTGCTCCTGTTTTCACCTCTCTGGATAACAGATGGCTTGAAGGCACACAAGAGACCTCTCCCAAACCAAAAGAGAACACAGACCTGCAAGATAACCCAGTGTCCTTCTGCTGCTGCCAGGTCGAGGGCTTGTTCTGCTACTATCTCTTGACCTTGCCCCAGTGAGACATTATGGAAATTCCGGTTGTTAAATGTGTAGCCAAGTTTCTTTCCTGAAAGGAGAAAGTAAGCATTTCAATCCAGAGAAAAACAGGGCCAGCAACTCACAGTGGATTGGCAGCCACAGATTTAGCTTTGTACCAGATCTACTACCTTGATTAGCTATGCAGGCTGATCCTATCTAGGATCACAGTGCACAACAAATATGGGGGTGTGGGGGTGTTAATCCTCCCCCATTTTTCTTCCTATCTAAAGTCTAATGACTAAGCCTCATGGCAAAATCTGCTGTTTAATTCCCCACGTGCACTACTACAAATAGTACTTTATATCTTCATAGATTGAGATTGTGTTTGGGAACAATATTTCCCTACCTCCTAAGATGATTATCTCTCATGGTGCTCCTGGCTGTTTCTTAAGGCACCTTGCTGTGAACTGGCAGTGGGGCTTGAATATTCCCTTGCTTCTTGGTCCTCCCATCCATGCAAAGAAGGCAAGCCACTTTAGATAACTCCCAGGTAGTCTTTCCTAACAGTCTTTAAGGACTGTTCCATCCTCACAAATCTCTTTGCCTTTCCTTTGTTTTCTCAGATATTTGTGCGTGGATGCTTTCGTACCCCAGTTCCCACAGTAACTCCTTTTATACTACACAGACCTTTAAAAAAAAACTTTTTCCCTCCACTTACTGTGCAATTGTTGCTCTGGTGCTACAGTAATGAAAGGAATAAGAAATTGGAAGTTCTTTTGCACCTGTATTCCTTTGTAAGATAATGGCAACTTTCCAGTAAGGAGGTACTGTAGTAAAATGATGGGTGGGATGGGGTGGGAAGGGAAGGGAAGGGAAGGGAAGGGAAGGGAAGGGAAGGGAAGGGAAGGGAAGGGGTGAAAAAAAGCACAGAGATTGTGTGCTTTCTTTTAGAGATATATGTACGGTTATATATTTTTAAAAATAGTTATTAATTGTTGACCCACAGTGACTTGCCACTGGAGGGAAGGGATAAACTAAGCATCACGCCAATTGGATCTGTGGTTGCTACTAAAATGCCACAGAAGCCATCCACTTAAAGGGCTTAAGAGAGCTTGGGTCAGAAAGCAGAGTTTTGGATCAAAACTGGAAGACACTGGTGCTGATGTATTTGCAGTGGGCTGGGTTTGGAAGCCAAGCAGAAAGTGTGGATCTGCCTTTTGCCCGATGCTTCACTGGCAGTCCAACTTGCCATGGGTCAAATGGAGAACAAGTGAGTCCAAGTGTAATGCACTATCTGTGCAAACTCTTAGGTGGAATGAAGAGATACGAGGGATTTTAGAACAATCCAAGATGTTTTTGGGGTTTTTGCTATTGACAATTCAGAATTGCTACAAAGGTAAGAAAAACAATATTCTGTACAGGTGAGGAACTAACACAGCTTTCTGTGATTAACTGCTGCAGACACTTCTAATGAGCTTTTCTCTATTTAGATGCATGCTCTTAGGAGTTGCAGTGCAATCAGATGTGCATTAGATCCTTCCAATTAAATAACAAAAAGCTCAATGTCTTTACTGCAGTTGAACTAACAATTCATACATCAAAACCAGATGTTGACATCTGGATCTATATTGGTCCAGAGAGAAAAATGTGGGAATAAGCCATGGGATTCTTTCACACATCTAAAATATACAACAGCAAAGATTTCTGATGCAAATCCATCTGTATCCTGCATACTCTGATTGGCATATATTCCCATCCAAGATAGCATGCCAACACCAGTGCTTGGTATAAAAACTGTGATTATTTTCAGAGGTACAAGTTGTGAGTTCAACAAACAACAAAGGGAAGGCTGTAACTCTTGTTGTGTGTTGCATATTAATGGATTGTCATGACCCACAGGGTCTGCAAATAAAATCCATTTGCCAAGTCTGCACAATGGATGCTAACCTCAAAGGCTTCCTAATCTTTTTGATAACATGGCTTGCATACAAGCCTGCTGCCTTTGCACTGAGTCAAAATCCAGTAAGTTTCTCGATGTCATATCTTTCATAGGAGTGGGATAAACATATGATTGCATATACTGGATCAAACTAAAATCCAGGTGGATATAGCCTATCTCAGCCTACATTTTTGCAGCTCTTCAATTCATCCTCTTGCATATCTTTATGAGGGTGTTTGATTTTGTTCAAGTAACATTCAAAACATCTTGAGTCTTGATCTTTTTTTAAAAAAAAGATTTCTATTATGTTATTACAGCAAATTTCCCCAAAAGGAGATGTAAGACATTCACATCACAGCTCTTTCATCATAACCACATAGCAAACCTCATACTAAGAAATCTGGTCCATCTGTATCTTGGACTCTTAGAATCAGGAAAAGTTTTCCCTTTGGGATTATGCACTCAGGAGTTCCTAATACAATTACTTTATGTAGATCTCTGGTATCAGTGGTCTTCTCAAACCCAATCAAAACAGAGGTTGCAGCAGGCTCTGTTTTGGGCTGCTAGACACAATTCAACAGTCAGCGGAGAGATGTGAAAATAGGACTGCTGTGCCAGGCTTTTGAGTGGAAGGGACAAAAAATGGAGGTATAAATAAAGTATAAGATTATGGCTTTTGTGGCAGTGTGCTAAATTGAAAAGATGCCTCTCCCTGGAACCAACAAAGAAAGGGGATTTTATTTGTTTGTTTCTGATAAAGCAAGTTCATATGCAGTAGTGTCATTTGGCTTCCGGTGTGCTGTATTTACCATGTTTCTCTACATCTTTCAAGGGATCCACTCCAGGTGAGAGGATAAAGAACATGGGGGTCGCAGGTCCTGACTCTTCATATGATGTTGCAAAATCCAGAGATCGCCCTGCCACGTATTTGCTCCCAAGCTTTTCTTCCACAAAATCCCTGTTGGAATAGATTGCTAAAGAATTATACGTGGCAATTGCAATGTGTTTATCAAATTAAGGGAACAAATTAACTATAAGATATGAGAATTACTTATCCTAGACTGAAGACTGAATATCTCTACCTCCCAAATCCAATAACAGAAAAAAAGTAAGATGTGGAAGAAGTGCCAGCTTATTCACCTAATATGCCAGCTGGCAATACTGAAAGAGAATATTGACTTGAGGTCCCTGAGAGAAAAGTGAATGGTTTTTTCCTTAAGCATTGCATTGACCAATCGTATGCTCTGCTCTTGAGAAAGGTTAGATTTCCAGAAAGCTCAAGATTAAAATAAGCCCACTTCATCCATCTTATGAAAATAATGAAAATGAATTTTAAACAAGAAATATTTATGGTTTTAATAAGATGTCTTAATGTTGCCAATACTGTGACACCAATATTGTTATTGCTTATTGCTACAAACTACCCAAATTATTAAAACTATTAAAGCTTTAGATGCATTGAATGCAAGATACTTAAACTTTAAGAGCCTCAGTGGCGCAGAATGCAACATTGAAGGCTGTTTCTGACTGCTGGCTGACTGCAATTTGGCAGTTCAAATGTCATCAGGCTCAGGGTTGACTCAGCCTTCCATCCTTCCGAAGTCAGAAAAATGAGGACTCAGATTGTTGGGGGCAATATGCTGACTCTATAAACCACTTAGAGGGCTCTAAAGTACATAAAGTACACAGTACATATACTGTAAATCAGTATATAAGTGCTTACTGCTATTCTGTGGTGGTATGTTGCCAGTTCGCACCAGTTCTAGCGATCTGGTAGCACCAGTCAACAGGTGGCCCCGCCCACCCACCCCACCCTTTTCTGTCCTATATTTCCTTTGTTTGTAGATCAGCTGATTTGCATGGCAAAGCGGATTGCCATGCCTCAGCTGTTTTACTCACCAGCGCTGATGGTAACTTATGTTTTCAAGCTTAAAATTGCCCAATTTAGAATGCTCCGCATTTGTGCAAAGCATGTGTTAGGCGCGTCCACAGAACCAGTAGTAAAAAGTTTGCATCCCACCACTGCTGCTATTGCTAAAATGGTGTGGAGAACCATCAGAGACTAAGTCAGGAAATGGTAAAGAACATGCTTATATTGCAATATATTTGCTATCCAGTCTCGTACGCAATCTACCATCATTATTCTTAATCATGATTTAGAAAAAGACAGCTATTGGTGCTGCCATAAAATCTAAATTTTCTCAAGAATTAAGTCATGTATACAGGCAATATTTTAAAAATATGTTTAAAAAGAATACCAATAAATGCATCTTCTTAGTTCCACTCCCTTCCTAAGGACCATTGCTAGAAAACCACCTTCTATCCATGGAATCTTCTCCAACACCAAAGTTCCAAACCATCAATAGTCGTTCTGTTTTATTCTTTAAAGTCCAGCTTTTGTTTCCATAAAGCATCATATCGGAAATGAATACCTTTTCCTTCATTGCTGTACTACCAAGTGCTGGTCTGCATTGTATTTCTTGACTACTGTACCTTAATAGTTAATCCACTATTTTGATATCTTCATTGTCACTTCTAAGTATGTTTGTTGTGGTTCTCATATTTAATTTCATTCCCATTTTTCCCTATGCTTCTTGGCTTTCATTATAACAGTTCCATGTCATTTGCATTTTCATCATTCAGAATAATGTCATCAACATGGTGAATTTATTGATGTTTCTCCCTCCAGTTTTAAAACCACACTCATTTTCCAATCCATATGTAAGAGGAGAGGAGAAGAGGAGTAAGTAAAGGCAGAGTATACAACTTTGTCTTACTCCTTTGCCAGTCTGGAGCCAGTTTGTTTCAACATGTTCAGTTGATATTGTGACTTCCTAATCTGTCCATAAGTTTTACATTGGGACCATGAGATGTTCTGGGATTCCCATTTTTCCAAACAAATTCCACAGCTTCAACATGATCTACAAAAAGTGATGCTAATAACATGAAATAGAAGTTATTTTACTGCAAATGTCAAGGTTGAAAACCCATTGATAAATCCTCTATGAAGTAAGCAGTGGGGTGCCACAAGGTTCGTCTTAGGTCCAGTACTCTTCAATATCTTCATTAACGACTTAGATGAGGGAATAGAAGGGGAACTTACCAAATTTTCAGATGATACTAAGCTGGCAGGAATAGCTAACACCCAAGAAGATAGGCTTAAGATCCAGATGGATCTTGACAGACTAGAACACTGGGCCATATCTAACAAAATGAAATTCAATGTAGAGAAAAGTAAAGTCCTACACTTAGGCAAGAAAAACCAAAAGTACACATATAGACTGGGTGAAACCAGGCTTAATAGCAGTAACTGTGAGAGGGATCTTGGAGTCTTAGTGGACAACCAGCTAAATATGAGCCAGCAATGTGCAGCAGCAGCCAAAAAGCTAATGCAATCCTAAGTTGTATTAACAGAGGGATACAATCAAGATCAAGGGAAGTACTAATACCACTCTATAAAGCCTTAGTAAGACCACACCTAGAATACTGCATCCAATTTTGTTCACCACATTATAAAAAAGATGTTGAGACTCTAGAAAAAGTACAGAGAAGAGCAACCAGGATGATTAGGGGACTGGAGGCTAAAACATACAATGAACGGTTGCAGAAACTGGGCTTGGCTAGTCTAGTAAAGAGAAGGACCAGGGGAGACATGATAGCAGTCTTCCAATATTTGAGGGCTGCCACAGGAGGAAGGGGTCAAGCTATTTTCTAAAGCCTGTAGGCCAGACAAGGAATAATGGATGGAAACTGAACAAGGAGAGATTTAACCTGGAAATAAGGAGAAACTTTCTGACGGTGAGAACAATCAACCAATGGAACACCTTGCTCTTGGAAGTTGTGGGAGCGCCATCACTTGAGACTTTCAAGAAGAGATTGGACTGCCATTTGTCAGAAATGGTGTAGGGTCTCCCGCTTGGGCGGGGGGTTGGACTAGATGATCTACAAGGTCCCTTCCAACTCTGATTATCTGTTATCTGTTATGTAAGATGTGTTCAAAATGATTTTGAAGAAAAGGCTGGGCAGACCATCAGATATTCCTTCCTAGTGAGAAAGGCTGAATTAGATGATTGATTTTCCAAATTTTGTGATTCTTTAATTCATGAGTATGGGATTGTTTTTCTACTACAATCACGCAGCTGCTGAAAATCAAATTAGAATCTTTTAGTCCAGGGACATAATCTGATATCCAACAGATGACTAAACTGTTAAACCATTGTTTCCCAAACTTGGCAAAATTACCCAAAATCGGTAAAGATGTTTTTTCTTTAGATAACAACACATAAATCCATTACCCAATCACAACAGGGACATTTAAATAAGAACCTTCTGATCATTGGTTTTGGGTAATGAAGGAAAAGATTCTGGAAGCACTGTGTTAAACAATAAAGAAATCCTGATGGAGCAACAACATTTTGCTTTTCTCTTGTACCATTGTTGTGTGCCTGCCTGTATATTGCTAAACCTGTTTTATTAAATAATTTACAACCAGTCAACAGCAACTGGCTTCTTGGTATTATTACTTATTTATTTGTTTATTTTTTTTCCCTGTAGGGATGAATAATGGTACAGGCCCTATTTTTTCACAGAACCTCAGAGAAATAACAGACAAAAATGTTACAATAAATTATAGAGCTTGCTTGTGCCAGAAGAGTTTATTTTTAACATTTGAGAGATAGAAGGTATATGTCTTGCTCTCGGATATGCAAGAATGCAGAAATCTGCTTGTCGTGAAGATGCCAGGATGGGCTATTCTTTTCCTTGCTGGCATTTTTAATAATGGGAATTATTGTAGAAAGGCAATAATGTTTAATGAGAAGATATGAAGGAAATCTTTCTTGTAAAAGCAGTTTCATTTTGCAATAAGCCAGGAGAGTGTAAGGAGGATTGCACAGGATAGTTCCAGTAATTATTATGATTGTTTAAATTGACATCCCGCTTTTTTTTAACCTGATGCTTGACTTGCATAAAATGCCCCCGGGACAATTCAAAAACGTTACAAAATGCAAAACAGTCGGTATCAACATGGGGGAAAAATAACTTTGTAGTAATTGTTATGATTTAATTAAATGGTTGAAGAGAGGCTCATGTTAGCAAAATGTCAGGTTTATGTATATTTTATTGGGAGCATTTCTGTAGAATTTATAATCCATTAGGGAAGAAGTTTGGGATTTTGTCATGATTCCTCTTCTACAAGTGGAGTCTGCAGGGATACTGTAAGATGGATGCTCCTTCTTCTAGATTCCAGCCACTTAGCCACTGCTCCATTTCCTAAAAGCACTCTGATATGTGTCTGTATCAGTGTTTCTGAACCTTGGCCATTTTAAGAGGGGTGGACTTCAACTCCCAGAATTTCCCAGCCAGCTGGCTGGGGAATTCTGGGCATTGAAATCCATTCCTCTTAAAGTGGCCAAGATTCAGAAACATTGGTCTATATCATAACTGTTGTGATATAAACAGTATTTTCTATTATATACAGGGATCTTTTCTGACTGAAAGGTTTATAAGAATAAAATGTATTGATAGGGTCCTTTATTCTAAAAGTTGCTGAAGAAATATCTGCTCAGGTGTTTCTGTGGTGCATGGTTGTTTTCCTCTTGATGTAGTGGTTAATATACCAGACTAGAAAACAGGTGACTGTAGGTTTTAGTTTAATCCTAGGCTCAAAGCAGGCTGACTTTGGGTCAGTCACTCTCAGCTCTAAAAAGAACAAATGTTGCCAAAAAAATGCAGGGGGTTGACCAGTTAGTTGCCAGGAATCAAAACTGATTTAAAAGTACACATTTTCTTTTTTCTGTCTTGGGTTTACCAAATATATTATTACAAGTCCAAGAATTGTCAATAAAATATTCAAACCCTAAAACCGTAGACCAAATTCATCAGATCACCAAGTTGGGATGCTGTGGTATAAAGCTACCCAAATTTTATGGAAAAATTACTTGCATGTATTTAAAAAAAATCAAATGGAAATTGAGCATTAGAGAAACATAGCATAATTTTCCAGCAGTACAAGATACTTTCAAAGAGACTCATGACAAAGATAATGCAATTATTACCATCAAGTATCAGTAACACAAAACTAATGTGAATAGAAAATATCCTTACTAGAATAAATCAGAACTTCATTGTGCCTTGCACTAGTCAAGACCTTAAGCTAGCTAAAATTTGGCTCACAAACCTTGAGCAAACTCATATGGTCTGTGTTACCTGGAAACACAGAAATAAATTTTCTGTATTATCAGTCATTCTGAGAGAATAGAATTGAAGAGATCTCCATCTCTCCATATTATTTAGAAATATTCCTTTTAGGTGGAAAGTAAACATTGCTTAATCTGACATTCAAAAGTGGTTTAAAATTTTTCATATTTAACATATCTGGCTGGCTTTTTTAAAAAAATTATTTAATTTTGAGTTTTTGAAATGTTGGACATTTTGTTTTTTAATTAGAAAACCACCCAGTATTGATTTATTTGTGAGGGAAGAAAAGAAACAGACTAGACTATGACAATAAATTGTGTATTATTCGCATCCTATTCAGACAATCAAAGCTGAAAATGGTAATGAATAAATGGACATTATTAAGTCTATTTTGATTAAGTGGAAAATGAGGAGGAAATCACAGTGCAGAATTAAAAATGATTCACTGTAAGCCAGAAATGGGACTCTAGAAGGTCAAGAGATATGACTCATCTGGCATTTCTTGGATACTTAGCGTCAGAAGCTTAGCATTTCACTCTATTGACTAAGGCATCGCTCAGAACTTTATGAACTCACCGGACAGCATAAGTCATACGGTCAGGTCGTAGTGCTCTCATCATACACAGATGCTGTAAAGCTGACTTATTCTTCCACTCCTGAGGGAACTTCTCCTTTTCAGGGCATTCAGACTCCACAAACTTCTTCCAGCGCTTGGCAGACCCTTCAATGTCACGATCCAGGTTCCGAAACTGTTCCATGGCTGACAAGGCCTGGAAAAAGAGAAATGGCCATAAATGAAAAATGGTATGGCTTTGCTCAATGGTTTCTGAAACTGATAAAAAGGAAATAACTGCTGGAAATTCAAGAATCAAGATTTAAAATCATTTTGTCACAGTTTTTTTCCCAAAGATGGGATTTGTAGGTTTTAGAACTGTTTGGTTTTAATCATCCAAATGTTAAGAACATCCATGCAAATTTCTCAGAACACCAACAAGTCTTTCAAATAACATCATTACAAATTTATTCTTCAAATTAACCATTGACAAATACAATGAAAACATGGACAAAACATTGAAAGAAACAGAGATATGCCTCCTTCTCAAGAAGCCATTCTTGGACCAACAGTCCTGAATCATCATCACCTTTCTTCAACTTTCCCTTTTTAGTTTGCAGTCGATAACACTACAGGAGACTGCTTATTTGAACACATAGTTCCTGCTTGGTGAGCAGGTGGTAGCTATGGTCAAGAACTTTGCACAGCTTTATCTAATATGCCAGTTATGCCCTTTCCTGGATAGGGAGGCTCTTCAGACAGTCATTCATTCTCTGATTACCTTACAATACAGCTACTGTAGTGCATTCTACATGGGGCTAGCTTTGAAGAACATTTAGAAGCTTCAACAGGTCAGAATGCAACAGCATGGACAATGATGAGCATGCTCTGCAAGCTATAGTGGCTAGTGGTTTGCTTCTGGGTACTATATAAAGTGCTGATTATAAAATTCTTCATGACAGACCATCTGTCTCTTGTGATATCTGGAGCCAGCACAATCCAACAGGGTTGGCACATTTCAGGTCTCTTCAATCAAGCAATTTTTTGGAACCCAAGAGATTGGTGCATTCTCTGCTATAGCACTGTCCTCTGGAATAAAGTTCCCTATCAAATATGGGTAACTCCCATCCTGATAGCATTCCAGAGAGCCTTAAAAACCTGGCTATTGTCCTAGGCACTGAGTTAGGATGGTTGGAGCCCTTATGAGTTTTGCTGATATAAGTTTCTTGTATTGTCAGCTAGATTCGCCATCTTAGTCTTATCCTTATCTTATCTGTCTTTGTTGGGGGGCAATTTTCTATCCAAGGTTGTCTCCATATACATTTTGTGTATGTTAAAAAGTACTTTAGCAGTAAAAATAGCTGGATGTCTAGATCTCAACTTGTTTCGCTCCAAGAAGGCTACACTACTCAACATTGACAGCTGGGACTTATCAATAATCTTCAGCTATTCTTGTCAGTTTGCCTTTTATCTGAATTTGACTAGCCCTGTGCAATGTGGATAATGCTGAACTGACTTCGCATTGGTCACAGTAGATGTACAGCTGCCCTCTATAAGTGGGGCAAAATACCATCAACCGAATTGTGACTGTGGGGTCAGAAAACGAACTATCCAACATATAGTGTCAGCCTGCTAGAACAGAACCTAAAATGGAGACTTTGCTGATTTCCTGGCTGTGACAAATAAAGCAAAAAAATTATATCTGTAATCTAGACATATGTTTATAATATTTTAGATTTATGCTTCGTGTTTTGTGTTTTTATCTCTTGTGTTTTTATTGACATGTGATGTGAATGTTCCATACGATAAATAAATCATGTTTTTGTTGGCTTTCTCTTTTTGCCTTGTATTGTATTTTATTCTCTTTATCACAGTGTGAGCTACCCAGAGTCATTTTGTAGTCAGGCAACACCTAAATCAAGTAATTAAAAGAGTAAAATTAAATAATTAAGGCAAGTCAAAGAATACAGTATGCGGTAACATCTCTTCTTTCTGAACAGTTCCCAATGGACAACTGTGTGTATGTAAAGTTTTCAAATAAAATATTTTAATGCAACAGCTCTACCCAGTCCCAAATCAGCAAAAATGTTTACAATGTTTTCATGTGCATGCTGTAACATATCCCACTATGAAAGTTTGCTTTGAACAGCATGCACCTTGCTGATCTGATATAAAAGTGGATCCTGGCCTATAAGGAAACTACTTTTCTGTCTGCTACAGTTCCTCTCTTTCCTCTCCCGCCCCCTTTATTTTGTGTGGGGATTACTTGAATGTTTCTGTGTTCAGAAAAGTTATAAAAGCATAATACTTCTTTTCCTTCTGCCTCCACTTTTGCTTGGACTAACAGAGGAAAGGCACAGGTGGGGTATTCAGCTATATACATTCCCATTCACTGAATTTAATTTTTATAAAAAAATTAAAAACTTTACAGAAGAAAAAAAACAGACACTAACGGCATTCCCAAAAGGAATTCTTAAATGGGAATACCATTTAGGGAATCTAATCTTTCATTTTCTGATGTCCAGCTGTTTAATCCTAAGGTCCAAATTCTCCTTGTTCTGAACTGCATAGAGAATATTTCAAGAGCTTTCATACTGAGTGACCAATCTACTTTCCCCATAAAACCATACAGAGAGAAAAAAGGAAGAAGCTGCAGGCATCTTTACATGAATCTGAGGTTGTATTAATTTACTCATCGTGACACCGGCATTTCTTTCTAATGAAATGCCATGATTATTTTATGTAGCTGGGATACCGCCTGGTACTCATCCACTTAACACCCAAGATGTCACAATGCTTGGGGGGGGGGGAGGACAGATAAAGGTCAGGGAATCCATAATCGGTGCATTATATCAGAAAAGTTCTACAAAGAATCAAGCAACAAAATGGAAAGATTAAATTATGACTCTGACATTCTAATATGTTAATATTTTTAACATAGCTGCTCAATAAAGCAGGTTTTATCATATAATCTTCATTTGAAAAACTGAAAGCATTAGCAAAATTCAGTGAGCATGCATACATGAAGCACTGAAGCAAAATTACTTTCCTCTACATTTATTACACAATACCTTTGCAGTAACTTTTCATTTCTGCAAAATGACAGAGATGATTGGACTGATAGGGTAGAAGAAAATAATCCCAACTATCCAGGCATACTCAGCTCGTAATAAAGTGCTTCCTAACTAATCTTAGTTTGGTTGGGAAGTTAAAGAATAGGCCTAGCTAGGATTTGCAGAAGTGACCACCACAGAAGGTCAGGGTTTAGAAATCCACTGGGAAATCAAAAAGCATCCCAGAAGAAAATAATAACAAGCCACTTCTGCAATATTGTCAAGGAAAATGCACTGATGTGTCCACAAAAAGGACCAATGATCTGAATCCTTGTGAAGCAATGTCTATGTGAGAAAAGAAAGCAGAAGTTGAGAAGAGATTTCTGCCTGAAGGAAATCAGATGTGGAGAAAGTCTTGCACACTGGATAAAGGGATTATCTGAAGAAGTGTGCATATGAGGAAAGACAATGGGGCTAAGGCTGTATCCTATAAGGTCTGCTTAAATATAAATGAGCAAATAAATACATTTCAGTTTGTTAAATGAAGAACTCTTCCTACTTCTTAAATTAGATCTGCCTCCAGAAGTTGTGAATGATCCAACATTGGAAGTTTTTAAAAAGAGATTGGACAACCATTTATCTAAAATGGTATAGGGTTTCCTGCCTAAGCAGGGTTAGACTTGAAGACCTCCAAGGTCCCTTCCAAATCTGTTATTCTATTCTATTCTATTCTATTCTATTCTATTCTATTCTATTCTATTCTAGATCAGATCCAAGTTAAGATATTAATGTTTGAAACTTAAGATCTATGAATCCTAATTTCTCTCTATTTTATAAAGGCATACTGTTCCCATATGATGATCATTCATCTGAAAGTTGTTTGTTCTTAGTCAGGAGAAGGTCAATATTTAGGGATTTGGCTGGTCAGATTTGGCCTTCAGGCCAGAGGTGGTATTCAGCAGGTTCTGACCAGTTCTGGAGAACTGGTAGCGGAAATTTTGAGTAGTTCGGAGAACCAGTGGTAACTTCCCCCAGGAGTGGGGTGGAAATGGAGATTTTACAGTATCCTTTCCCTGCCATACCACCAAGCCATGCCCACAGAACCGGTAGTAAAAAAAATTGAATTCCACCACTGCTTCAGGCCACTATTTTCCTCAACTTGAAGGCAGCAAATGCTCAATAATATTTTCCATAATTAGGATCTGAAGGAGGTCCATCAGCTTCCCTTCAACAGTTCTATTGCCAGTGGCTGTAGACTGCGGAGAACTGCTCATCATAAAGTGATTTAGCTTTTTGATTTTTCACTTCTATAGTTACAAAACCTACTGGAAGCATTGCTTTTGATGTTTTTTGTTTGTTTGCTGGCTTGTGGATGGAGGGATGGAGGAATGGATGATTAAAGCAAATTTCTTCTTTGATACAGAATACAAATGATCATGTACCTATTATCAATTTTATATTCTAAATTCCTTTAATACACCAAAGTAGGACAAGCAGACAAAAAAACAAAAAGAGAAAGTGATGTGTGCAGACGAGTAAACTTCAGTTTTAAATCTAATTAAACTCAAAGCAGATGACCTACATCACTTTCAACCCATCAACCAGCCATTGCTGTACTCATCACTGTTAGTTTGACACCATGATAGATGCAGTCACCAGTTTGTTATAGTGAAGGTGCTGGTCTAGAAATCAAGATACTGTGAGTTCTAGTTCTGCCTGAGACATGAAAGCTGTCTGAGTGACTTTGGGCCTGTCCATCTCTCTCAGCCAGCCTCTCACAGAGTTGCTGTTATGGGGAAAATAGGAGGAGGAAGGAGTATTAAGTATGTTCACCACCTTGAGTTAATTATACAAACAATAACAGTGGGATTTTTTAAAAAATCTAATAAATAAATATGAATAAATAAATAAAATACTGTCTCTAGAAGACACTATAAGCTGCTAGTGGGTGAAAGACATTAAATGTGCCCAGAAAAATAGTGTCTTAAAGCAAGAAACGTTTAAAAAAAGTATTGAACTACTTATCAAAATAATATGGTCAGCTCCACTAATAAATTTCAGGCAGAATTATCGATCTGATCTTCTGAGGCACTTCTAGAATTACAACTTTTGTTTTACTTATTTTTACAATGGTGGTGAGCATGTAAAAAAAAAAAGAGGGAAACTTTATCATCACAAGCCCTGAGCTTAGTTCTAGTGCATAATGTATATTACATGTTCAGTTCTTAAACTGTCTGCAGGAGAACTAAAAACAAAGATAGAGCTGTCTAAATATGCAGAAAAATTTTGGCTGAAGCAATGTTAAATGGAATAGAGTTGTTTGCTTTTCCCAATGCTGTAGCTAGGATGAGCAACACTATTTTGATGTGAGTGTTTGAAAATAATCTTACAACGAACAACCTTAAGGGCATAGAGAGAGAAAGAACAATACATCCCAAATTCATCAAAGCAGAACACCTTGGCAGGAGCTGAAATATTATCCACCATGCACCATATTTCAACTACTTTTTCCTTCACTTGTAATTCAACTCAAAATACTTTACTAATGAATATAACAGTATAGTATATGCAGTTACGAAGAAGGTTTTATATCCATAAAGCCATTAGTCCAAGCAGAGTAAAAAAGGGATGTGATGCACTTATACAACTTCTCTTATGCTATTCAGATCCTGTAACCGAACTCTGAACATTTGTTTATAGCTGCCTATTCTTAATCCAATAGTTAACATCAGAGCCTCTTGCCAATTTTGTCATTTCTTCACCTTCTACAATCAACCCACTACAACCCACTCTCTGAGACTATGTACATTTCTTACTGCAGGACACCTTAGTTTCCCATTAGGGGCACCCAGAAAAATCTCACATGAATTAGACTTTTACTGAGATTTCTCCATGAAGACTGAGGAAGTCTATGGCTTCCCTCCAATAACTTCTTCATTTTCCTTGCTGAAGAGAGAAGCCAGAAGCAAGACTGGAAAACCTTCACTTAACTGAATCTCCCATAATTATTTAGAAAGTTAAATCTTTTCCCCAAAGGCAGATATAGTCCTTAATGGGGATAAGCAACCTTTTTGGCCAGGGGACATTTGGAATTTTGAGAGCATGTGGTGATATAGGGACTTTGTGTCAGCAAATGTGGCACCAAACAACAGGGTGTATCAAGTGGTACAACTTTATTTTTTAGAGCTGCTCCAATTCATTGGGCTCAGCACCAACATAGAAAAGACAAGTCCTCTACCCTCATGCCTCCCATCAAGTCAGTTCTGCTAAGGTTTTCTTTGCCTGTCTATTTGCCTCCAAAGGGAGGGGAAAAAACCACTGCAGTCTGTTGCAAGGCCAGCAAATTGCCACTTGAATCCAGCATGGTGACTTAAGCACCTAGAAGCAGGGTCACTTTTTCCCTCTGCAAAAGTACATCCAAGTGGCACTTCATCAGAAGTCCAATCAAAGCAATGCACCTCTTGGAGGCATCTGACAGGTATATTAAATTTGATAAGGGAGACTGATGCTTTGATTTGCATTTCATCAGTTTCATCTGCCTGCCTGCCTGCCTGCCTGCCTGCCTGCCTGCCTGCCTGCCTGCCTACATGCCCCCCTCTCTCACACACACACACAATCATGTAGGTCAGGGAATCTGGGGGCCAAATTGAATGAGGACCCAGATTGTTGGGGACAATATGCTGACTCTGTAAACCACTTAGAGAGGGCTGTCAAGCACTATAAAGCAGTATATAAGTCTAAGTGCTATTGCTATTATATTACTTACTTCTAGACTATAAGGATGACCAGAATCCCTCTTGATAACAATCCAATGGCATCTTGCTCCTTCTACAGAAAGTTTCCCTAAAGATCTTTGATGATTTCTAGTATGCTTCCAGAAGGAACAGCATATGCCCAACTTAAAGCATGTTTGAACTTAATTCTTTTATAACAGAATGTTTAGTCTGACTAAAGCAAAGCTTATTTCAGTCTAGCTTGTATATTTCAGAAGTTTTCAAAGAACTGCAAACTTATTCCTAGCCTTTCTTGATCAGGTAACAGCAGGCCTAGGATCCTATGCAAATAAACACAGTCTGCAAGCCACTCAAATACAGCCTTGGATTTTATGACTATTGTAAGAGGTCAGAACATCCCTGATGAATAGTTTGAACAAAACCCATCTGAGCTACTCTCCCACTTTTACTTCTCTTCTCTTTGATTGTTTTTGTTTCCAATCCATTCCAGCATTTGATGGATTGGATAAGAGACATGATGAGACCACATCTTTCTTTGCCAATTCCATTCTCTAACAATTTAAGGCTTGACCCTGAGTTGTTAGGCAGAGTCAAGCACTTTCCTAAAGTTGATGAAGCACGAAAGCATTTCCTTCCCTTCTTAAAAGAACATGTGAGGAATTTTGTACTGTAAAACTGATTGGCGCTATGAGACCAATTTAGTTTTCATGGATCATTTTTCTACTTTATTCTGTTATGGAGGACACTGCAAAACACTTTGCTGGTATTGCAGAAGATCTTCATGGGTGCAAGGACTGACCCAATCTTACTTTGCCATTAAAATATGAAAGGCTGTTTGTTGATGTGACCATGTATCTGTAAAATTCCCTGTTCCTATTGCAGATTACGGGTCAGAGGGACAAGAAGGGCAGGAAGTTGGGAGTCTCTGGTTATCCAAAGTTTTTAAAAAGACAGTACTGTTCCTCTGTAGTATAAGACAAGAGCCACAAATACGAGTCTTCATTAGAAAAGGCAGAAATATTGCTTGTTAGCAACCAATAAATGTTTTATAAAGTGATGGAAAAATAGAATAAAGTAGGGAGAAGATATCTGGGGTGACAGAGAGAGAAGGCGATGGTCATTATTAGAAAAGGTGTTGGTTGCTCCACTACAATCCCCAAGTTGCCTTTGGTGTTAATCCCAAGATTATGCAGTTGATGACTAAATCATAGAATTGGGAATCAGCCATTCAAGAATTCATCCTAATAAGCACAACAAATTGACTTCTATTGTGGAATCTAATTGGAACTGATTAAAATGTGTCTGTCGTGTCACACTCAGTCTGTTTGTTTGCCCAAACAGCATTTATGTCTCTAGGTGACTAATATAGATTTAAAAAAATCAAATGAATACCAGAAAAGAATGTAAACATGAATTTAAAGCCCATAACCCTAGGTCCAACAAACATATGTATATACACACAAAACATGTTCATCAGATATCTAGCCTCATGAATACACAGGTCTTTAATGCTTCACAAAAAGCCAGCAGGGTCAGGCCCATAAGAATCTCAGGAAGAATATGTTCTACAGTGAAGGTACCACCACAGAGTAAGCATAGATCCTGTCAGATAGCATTTTAGCACTTAGCAATAGCACTTAGACTTATATACTGCCTCACAGTGCTTTTACAGTCCTCTCTAAGCCGTTTACAGAGTCAGCATATTGCCCCCAACAATCTGGGTCCTCATTTTACTGACCTAGAAGGATGGAGGGCTGAGTCAACCTTGAGCCAGAGGGACTTGAACTGCCAAACTGCTGGCAGTCAGCAGTCGTAGCCTGCGGTACTGTACTCTAACCACTGCGCCACCACAGGTCTTATTTTTAAGTGTGTATGTACATCTGAATGTGTGTTTGACCATGTTCCGTTCGTAAATAGCCTAACATCACTTTCTAACCTACCTAGTTGTTTTCAAGGATTTCATTACTGAAGAGGTCAATGAATGGATGTCCTACAATGAATGGATCAAGACTTCAAGACCACCATGGCAAGCAGAGGTTTCTTCTAGGTCTCCATAATGAACACTAGACACAGGTTGTCCTTGACTTATGACCATAATTGGGACCAGAATTTCCATTGCTAAGTAAGGCTGTTGTTATGTGAGTTGCAGCCAAGTTTGTGACCTTTTTGTCATGGTTGTTAAGCAGGTCACTGCAGATGTTAAGTGAACAGGTAGTCATTAAGCCAAACTGGCTTATGACTTTGCTTATCATAAGTCAGCTGGGAAGGTCACAAACAGGACACTGCAATGGTCATAAATACATGCCAATTGTCCAGTGTCCCAATTTTGATCACATGACTATGGGGAATGCTGCAATGATTGTAAGTATGAGGATGGATTATAAGTTGTTTTTTCACTGTTGTTGTAATTTTGATTGGTCACTTAACAAATGTTGTAAATGAAGGGCTAGCTACATTCATTTAATAATACATATGCTTGGTACAGCTTTCTTCAATGGTAGAATCGGTGATCATTTGATAATTTCCAACCATACATGGCAAGATATCTTAATATACCATTTGGGCAATTGCAAGCATTTTACGAGGGTGAGTCCTGAAAAATGTTCAGAAATTTCAGCTAAAAGGTAATGCTGCCAGGCAAGCACAGGTTAGTTATAAAAAGCACATTTTTTTAACTTCCTTGTTAAAAAATTACCCTGGCCATTAGTTTATTTCCTGACACTATTATTAAATGGTTCCAAAAATGTAAGACTGACCTTAATAGTCTTATAGTCCTTGATGTTTTCCTTCAAGAAAGCAAATGTATTAATGGTCAAGACAAGAGATCCTCCTCAGAGCTGTCAATTTATGCCTTAACCTTTTTTACTTCATTCTTCCTTCTCTTAATCAGTTCTTCATTTATTGCTGAAGACAGCTTGAGCTCTTGTGATTAGCTGATCATACAGATCATGCTTTTCCTCCCACTAAGGATGGTAAATGCAGCCCAAAAAATTTTCTACATTCAATCACACCACGGTCTTATGTTGCTTTAATAATTTGACCTCAAGCTAGAAGCAGTTTATAGTAGTAGTGAAGGTGCTGGCCAAAAAACCAGGATGGCAGAAAAGCCAGATGTTGATTTTGGGCCAGCCATTCTCTCTGCACTCAACTCACCAGGTTATTGTTGTGGGGCAAATAAGAAGAGGAAGGAGTATTGGTGTTCTTGCTGCCTTAAGTTGTATAATGGAAAAAGGGCAAGATTTAAAAAAAAAACCAGCACCAGCAACTGGGGTGTAAAAATGGCTTAATAGCAGAAATGTTCTCTCTGTGTGTGTGTATGTATAGATACATACATAGATACATACATACTTATTTATTGTCAGAAAATGGAACTTTCTGGTGTTGCTATGCAGTTTACAACTTGTGGGGATTTGAAGGCAAACCAAATCCACCAATGACAGGGTAACAGTGCATACCCTGGAGTGGCATCACAAGCCACACCCCTTGGTATATAAGGGGCAGCATCATCTCTCTGAGGAGAATCCAAAGCAGAGTCACACTGAGAGAGACACACAGAGAGTCTGAGTGTGTGTGTCTACTGGGGTCCATTGCTCTCCTTGCCTGCTCTAGCTGATGTTGTTTCTACTAAGCTTGAGTATCTCAGATGCATGAGGTGGAGGAACCTCTTGCCAGAAGAGAAAAGGAGACAGAGAGAGGGAAAAGCTTTGAAACAGTTTTAAGTTCTTAAAGAGGTCTAAGTTTCTATAGGGTTTGTTCTTAATCTAAAGGACTGAGAAAACCTAACTGCATAGGCAGACAGAGAAACCAAGTAAGACCTGAGAGAAAAGAGACTTAAAGAAGGCACAAGAAACTGGTAAAAGTCTTTCTGTAAATTTATTTGAATTAAGCTGCTTGTACAATAAAGATTTTGGTTTGAAGAATAAAGCTGGGCTCAGCATCTTTGTACAATTTAAATATATAGACAGATTAACAAGATCCTCTAGACTTTAGTCAATCATAGGATTGACTGCCACAAGTCATTTCATTCATTATTTTCAACATTTATTCAATACAATCATTAGTAGTAATGTCATTTGGAGTATAAAAGTTACCTTGATGCCACCCCATGAATGATTTGTCAAAAAATCTACAGGACTGGTGACTCCTGTTTGGGCAGGATATCGCAGCAGGAAGTTAAGTTCCATTGCACTGATTTCTTTGTTCTTCAGAAGTATCTGAAATAAAAACCAAGACTGAACTATAGAAATTTGCCAACATTTCATGGAGGCTACAACAGCCAAAGGAAGACTCGGTGTTGAAAAATATCAAAATGCTAGCAAGTAGGTGGAAGAGAGAAGTCGGGAGTTGCAGACATTTCGTACTGAACTGTCTCGCTTCCATTTACTGAACCACAATACAATGAAGGATCTAGAACCTCAATTTAACCATCATACAGAGACTCAAAGACAATGATCTACCACTGAAAGTATTACAGAATTTCTTACCTACAATCTGGTATGTCTTAAGCAAAATGTTGCAGCATAGAGAACATTATTTACCAGTGCACACTGCTTAGAAAGTAACTGGTGTGAGAGTTAACAAACCCACAAGTTACCTGGAAAGTGACTTGGGCTGTGTAAGTCAGTTTGTCACATTCAAAGAGTCCACGAGTTGTATATTGAAACACTGAGAATGTGATACTATCAATCAGGTTGTTTACTCGCTCTTTCAGGATTTCATCTGGTGGAGCTCTTGAGACAGCTTTCTGGAAGACCACATTAAATGCCTAAATGTAGTGAGAAAGAAAAGACAGTGAGAATGGAACACTTGGAATACTTTTAGTAGATTTCCAAATGCCCCTGGCTTAATAACAGAGTAACAGAGTTGGAGGAATCTTGGAGGTCTTTTACTCCAACCCCCTGCTCAGGCAGGAAACTCTATACCATTTCAGACATATGGTTGTCCAATCTCTTTTTTAAAACTTCCAGTGTTGAGCATTCACAACTTCTGGAGGCAAGTTGTTCTACTGATTAATTGTTTTATCCAATGGTGGGATTCAAACATTTTTACTACCAATTCTGTGGGTGTGGCTTAGTGGATGTGGCATGGCTTGGTGAGTGTGGCTTGGTAGGTGTGGCTTGGTGGGTGTGGCTTGGTGGGTGTGGCAGGGGAAGGGTACTGCAAAATCCCCATCCCCTCCCCACCCCACTAACCTGCTTTCCATCTCCGTTCTCCTGTACAAGGCAACAAAAGAAGTCCCAGCCAATCAGCTGGGACCCGGGAGGCAGAGAATAGATGGGGGTGGGGCCAGTCAGAGGTGGTATTTGCCGATTCTCTGAACTACTCAAAGTTTCTGCTACTGATTCTCCAGAATTGGTCAGAACCTGCTGAATACCACCTCTGGTTCTAACTGTCACAAAATTTATCCTTAGTTCTTCTCTCCTTAATTAGTTTCCATCCATTGCTTCTTGTCCTGCCTTCAGTTGTTTTGGAAAATAGGTTGACCCCGTGTTGATTCCATTCTAGCGTTGGAAATTACAATTAAAACAATCTAGAGTTTTATATAAAATGTCATTCTGGCTCTCATTCAGAACATTGAGAAGAAAACAGTATATAGCACTAACTAGTATTCAGGCAGTCTAGGAATAAATAACTTGCATATAAGGCTGTACCCATGTTTGGCACACAAGATCTTTACACAGAATGGAAGGATTCCAATTTTCAATTTCTTGAAGGGCAAAGATATAAATATGTTATTCTATTGTCATGGGCATTAAAGAAAGCAGGGTTAAACAGAACTGGGCTGCTCCTTCTTTGTCTTTATTATTAGCAATGGTGTTACGCATTATAGAAAAACTGGGCTGCCCTCACAGGTTAGTAGTCTCCTGACAAACTCCATTGCAGCTGGGCCAAAGCTATCATTCTGCTTCAACTGCATGCCATATTTGACTCATTAGTTCAAGTTTGTTCTGAGCTGAAATTCTGACTTAAAGAAATAAAAGGAAGGGGGGGGGAGAAGGAATCATTAATTCTTTCACCTTACTAGGAGATTTTGTAGGAAATTTCCCTTACAGACACATCTTACAGGCATAGTAGAGCTTCAAAGCTAATTTACATGGCTATTGCCTTCCTAGTCAATATATCACATTTTCTGTGGTGCCCGAGCTCTGTTTTGGGCTGGGGTTGAATTGTGGTTTTTAGTTGCCTTGGCTGCTCTTTTCAACTCTCCATTCTTCTTTTCAGCCAGCCTTATGTTCTACCCCACAATAATTTAGTATCTCTTCCTTTTTCAATTCCTTGCAGCTTCACCTGTCAGCAAATCATCCTTTTTTTCTCTTCTCTTCATATCTTTCAAATCCCAGGATTTTAGTCTATAACTAAAGCTTAACATTAGGGCAATTTTTATAGATTTCACCATGGATACATTTGGCATCAGCCACTGAACTGTCATTCTTGGTGGCAGGGATTACTTTATGCAATATGTCGCTGGAATTAAACCAGGTCTACTCCTTACTGCAGATTGGGAGAGCTCTCAAAACATATTTATTCTCTCAGGCCTTTTATCATTGCTATTTGGCTTTTGTATTTTATGACAGTTATATTTTACTGTTGTTGTTTTTATAAAAACCCTTTACTATTCTTTATGAGCCATCCAGAAATTATTTTCATGGGTTTCATGAATTTTCATATTAAAGGTATTTTTAGGCTTGTAGCAAACATACCAATTATCAATCTATAGATTTCTGAAAATATATGCACATCATATGTAGCATTCTAAGTGTGTGCTATTAGTTTGTGGAAAGCTGGCAGAAATAAGTTGGCTTGCAGGATAATTATAAGATTAGAGGTCCAACTTGCATTGAATAGCATAAACATAAATGAGAAGAAAATTGGGCTGTAGTTCCATATATGGCACACTGGCTAAAATGTGCCAGAACTGGCCAATACTATTCTTAATGTTAGCCTGCAATGCTTCTTGTAACAAGAGTACCACAATGGATTGTGACCTAGTGTGCACTTTATTTATATTATTAAAAAGTGTTAAGTGAAAGTTTGAAGCCGTGATGGGCACCAGAGATCAACATCTATAGGCATATCATGTGACAATCATGAAGTCACATATAAAGAGTATGAATTAACAGAACAAAAAGAAAGTAGGAAGGCAAAAAGGCAAGCAAGCAAGACAATCTTTGTACTATAAAACCAAAAAAATGCCAAAAACTGTAAGATTTAAATGTAGATGGTTTGATCTTGGATAGTTGATGCACAGATGCATGGAAGTGAATATGAGGCTTAGTTAGAATGAAAAGACTAAGATTAATATCAGAAAACATGGATTGATGTAACCTAGATTGTTGTGAGTACTTATAAAACAAGGAATCTATAAATTAGTTATAGTTACATGTTAGGCTCCAATGAATGATGATAAGAGAAGAAGGGTGAATTTTCAAGAAAACTAAACAGCATTTTAGATTAATATGATCCAAGGGGAAATCTCTGTTAGGTGATTTAAATCTAAAGCTGTTAGGTGACTTGCTTGAATGGGTGGAAATGAAAGCAGAGGATATAGAGGAAGTGATTGGACCATTCCAAAGCCTAAAAATGGATGAGCAGGGTGACTCATGGTGAATATTGGGCCTTGGTGGTGCAGGCTGTTAATAGCCTAGCACTTAGTTCCAGCTGCCTGTAATTATTGCAGGCTCGAATCCCACCAGGCTCAAGGTTGGCTCAGCCTTCCATCCTCTCGGGGTAGGTAAACTGAGGACCCAAGATTGTTGGGGGCAATAAGCTGACTTTGTAAAAATGCTGCTTAGTAATAAGCAGGCATATACAATGGAATGAAGGCTATTGCTGAGCGCATTGGGTTGTATCCCAAAAAATTGTAAGCCGCCCTGAGTCTCCGGAGAAGGGCGGGATATAAATATGAATAAAAATTAAAAAAATAAAAAATAAATAAATATGTACTTACAAAAAGGTCTACAGTACTTATTGCAGATCAATGGATTAAGCAAGTTCTATTACTTTATTAATATCTAGAAATTAATATTAACTAATTTAATACCTGTTAATGTCTAGAAAAAGAGGTAATTGAAAAGTTTGACTGATTAGATTGCAGTGAAAATTTGGGAGAAATAATGCACCCTTTCCTGGATCAGGCGTCCCTGCACTCAAACGTTCAAGCCCACAGTTGGACTACTGCAATTTCTTCTACTCAAGGCTACACTTGAAAAGTATCTGGAAGCTTCAGCTGGTGCAGAATGCAGCTGGATTGGGGCACTAGGGTGGCTCATGTTATATCGCTGTTATGCAAGCTGCACTGGCTGCCAGTTTGCCCCCTGCTCCAATTCAGGTGGTTGGTTACCACCTTTAAAGCCCTGCATGAAAAGGGCCCAAGCTACCTGAGAAACCAGATCACCCTAATGGAATTAGCTCACTCATTATCACCCTAATGGGATTAGCCAGCAAAAGAACCCCATCAGCCAAGGGATTTCAGCTGGCAGGATCCAGAAGAAGAGCATTTCTGCCATGGCTCCTGCTCACTAGAACATCATGTCCACCAAGATGAGATTCACCCTCTTGGCCTTCCAAAAGGCCTTGAAATTTGGGTATGGTATTTTGGAGGTGGCTAATAGAATAGATTACACCCCACCTTCCTGAGTCCATTTCATTTCCTTCCTTTCCATCCTGATTAGTTTCAATTTAATTTTAAATTTATGATTCTTACTTATTGTTCTAATGTTTCATGGGCATTTTATTTGAATGCCTGTAAGCTGCCTAGTGTCATCTCTAGCAGGATGAGCAGCATACAAGATGAATAGATGGATGGATGGATGGATGGATGGATGGATGGATGGATGGATGGATGAATAGATGGATGAAAAGGATTTAATTACTCTTCAATTCTTTTTTATCCCATTGCACCTATTTTCTCAAGGATTTAACAAGCTTCTTTTGTAGATTCAACAAAAACATTTTCCAGGTCACAGTCTTGGTTTATCATCCATATTTCCCTTTTAATTTTTAAAGCTTCAGCCAGGTTCTTTTGCATATCCAGCTCAGTAAAACAGTGCAAGTTTACTCCATTTCTGCTGCACTTTTGAGATTAGTGGGTGCTTTTCTTCTAGTGAAGAAGCAGGCCAATAAAGCCAGAAGAAGAAAAAACAGTCTATCACAGATGGCACATGCAAAAATCAGGATAGCACCCATTTGGGAGTGTTTTTGATCAGAAGAAACAGAGGCAAGATAGGGATTGGCAACAGAGGCACAAATTTCATTTCGATATTGTTTCTGCCTATTGAGGGATGGAGATCATATTATAAAAACTAAGAATTAGAGAAAACCTCCACACAAACACACATACACACAAATAACTCACAAAATGTCTACTTTCCTCAAGCAACAGAATTGTTTCCCTAAAATGATCTATAATAGGCTATCACCTTGCATTATATTTCCTCAGGAGAAAACAAAGTTCAATTTTTAAAAACCCTGTTTTCATGTAAAGTATCCTTACATACTTCCTGTGATAGCTGAAATATTCAAAACCAGAAAAGCAAACAATTGTGGGGGGGGGGAACCCTGAGCAAAATAAAAACCATACACAAAAGTCATCAGTTGCCATCAAATGGAATATACAATAGAGCAATTACGGATGGAAAGGAATTTGGACTGAATTCTAAATTGCTACATATATCTTGCTCTTAAGTTAAATGCGTGCCATATTAACCCTTAAAGAATGCTGTTTCATAGGAATGAAAGTCTCAGCAAAAAATTAAAAATAGTTTCTAGTAATATTTTGTTTAGGCATGCAATATTGTTAAATTACTCATAGGAGAAGGTGTTTTTTTTATCCCAACAGAATGTTTTTAGAGCTTTCTGCAACTTGAGCTATTGCAAATTGTAAAGAACTATTTAAATCTCTGGTAGAAACTTAATGCAATAACATTTGTTTCTCTAGTCTTCTATAAAGTGAAATTCAGCAGATTTCTACAGAAGTTTAAACTATTTAATCTGCCGCATTCAGTGTCTGAATATTATAAAAACACAAAGAATAGCACAAACAAAGGCCAGGAACCTTTCTGTCATACATTTTTATAATGCCCAAAAAGAACTGATTAAAGATGACATAATTCACAGCTCTGAATATCCTTAAATATCCTGAAAACTTAAGGCCTAGGACATTAAAAAATACAATCTCAATCTATTGATATATTTTGCATTAGCTCGTTAATGAAGCTAATTAAGGGAGAGCGGGGAGTAAATAGGCCCTTGTGGCTGACATGAATGGTTATGAGTCAGTCAGAACATCTGTAAAGCACAAAAATATTTTTTTAAAAAATTGCTGAAATTTTGCAGGAGAAAAACAAGATTTCACAATGAACGCTAAAATCTTTCCAGACTCAGTGAAATTTTGGCTGTTTTGAATTACCAAAGTTATTACCTGAGATTACTATATACAATAATGTTTAAAGTACTGGCTAGAAAGTTCAAAACATTCTCAAAGATCCATCTCATCCTGGGCACCCTTTTTTTTGAACTATTACCATCTGGCAGATGGTACAGGATAGCAAAAAAGGGGGCAAATAGGCTGAAAAACAGTTTCTATCCCAGGGCAGTAACTCTACTGAATTCTATTGTATAGTGCAATATTAATGCAATATCAGGGGTTTTAATTCAATGTATAGAATGTGAAGGATGTATGTTTGTGTTTATTTTCATAGTCATAATGTACACTGAAGATGATATTTAATTTCGTTATACAAAGTGCAATGACAATGAAGTAAACTAAACTAAACTAGTAGGTCTCTTTAGTCTCAGACTTCTTATCTGTCTTTAAAATTTAGAGAAGATTTGGAATGGAAAAGAGAGAGAAGTGGGGAAAGCCAACTCTTATCGTAGATGAAACTATAGTACCTTTAGGGAAAATTGGTACATGGGATTGATGGTGTTGAGGTCATTCATGATGAAATACAGCAGGGAAGCACGAGCTGCTGCTGGACGGTAATGTTCCCTTGCCTCATTAATCTTGGTTTCTGTTATCTTGGACTCCTGGACCTGAAAGGAGGTAACAATAAAACTATGAAGAAGCAAGATAGCCACACCTACTGTAGCTACAGATTTTCTTCGTTTGCATGGAGATGGCATGGTTTTAGATAAATTTGTGCAGATGCAGCACATGGCATATATTTCCTCTCCTGCCTGCTTCTAACTTGTCAAATCCCAGCATTTCCATATAGAGAGCACAACATACATTCAACCATCACTTCATCTGTAAATTAATTATCGAATTAACTTCCATCAGATTCTCTTCTCTTTCCAAGGTCATTACTATGTCCACATTAAATTTTCGCATATCTTAAAATGGAGGTGTTACGTAACTTTATTAGCATGGATGTCTTTCAGCTACCAAAGCTTGAAAGTACCCTCTGCACAAATAGTTCAGGAACATCTCTCATTTGTGCTGAAGGGCATACCAGGCAGTGCCCATTCCCATGGCTCTTCAGTGTGGTACAGGTGAAAGATGTCACCAGTTATTTGCAAAGCAAATCATCTACGTCAGATGAGTATTGAATAGTTAATTTTCAAAGCCAAATTTTCACTCAGGGAGCAGCCAAGATGCTGAATTCCAGCCAATTTAATACAGACTGTGGAAACTTCAGCAGATTCTGCCACACTATATAGCCTCCACTTGATTCCTAATTTAATTCAGTAAATGTAATGCGTGTGAATTAATTCAAGTAAAACACTTTGGAATTAAACTTAAATGCTTTAAAACATCTTGTTAGAATTCTGTAGTTGTATGGTCTTTGCATCCAGTGCTACTATTTCTCTTAAATTGCTCATTAAAGGCATCTGAACTAAAGCAAAACTGCTTAGTAAATCTTGCCAGAATGTGGTTTTATCGTGATTTCTAGTCTCCAAGCTGCAGAACAAACAAAATGCATTTAACCAATGTATTTACTTTTAAATTTTATTTACAAATTTCCAGAAAATTGACAAAATACCTAAATATACCAACACAAACACATACACAATTAACAAAACAATATTTGAAGGAAAAAATTGAAATAAAATAGATTAATTAAAAAAAACCTAAACAAACTAAAAATGAGAGAATAAAAAAAACTACCTTATATATTATATTTATCAACAGTCACTAATAAGTTTCTTTTTCTTATGCTCAATCATGTCTGATTCTCAGAAACTGCCTGAAAAAGTTCCTGCAGGGTTTTTTTGGTAAGGTTTTCAGAAGTGGTTTACCATTGCTCTCTGCTTAGGGCTGAGAGAAAGTGACTGGCCAAGGTCTCCCTGCTGACTTTGTTCCTAAGGCAGATCTAGAATCATGGATTCCTGGTTTCTAGCTTGATGCCTTAACCACTAAACAAAACTGGCTATCAATAAATATCAACATTTAAACAATTCATATTCACTCAGTGTCTCTTAACATAGATTTTTGTTCCCAGTCACACACCAGACTCAATTTAGCAATTTTACCTTATCTTCAATTTCAGCAGCTGTTTGTTTAGTGACTTCCAAATTCTCCACCAAGGCAGTATCTGCTAAAAAGTTCCCTGAAGCAGATGAGAGACGGGACAGCAAGTTGTCCTCCAAAGTTTTCAAGATAATTTTGTAACCGTTCTGCTGCTTTGTGAGATCAGACTGTAAAAAGTTGAGATATATGTTATGTATGTAGGTTTGAATGTCATTGGTTTAGTTTGAATTGTTCTTGTAAAATGTCAAATAGGATTGGTTTAAAAAGTGCAGGAAAACCCTGCACTCTGATTGGCTGGCAACTGCGACTGCTGGCTATAAGTAGCAGCCGTAGCCCAGCCAAGTTGGGTCCATTCAAGCTGTAGTCACTGATAAACTCTTCACTGAAGCTCTTCATGCCTGACTCTTCATGCAAACTTAACAATATATATATATATATAGTATATTATATCATTTTCAAAGCAAAGCAAAGCAAAGCAAAAATCAGGGATCTCCAAACTTGGCAACTTTAACAATTGTGGGCTTCAATTCCCAGAATTCCTCAGCCAGCCATGATGCTGGCTGGGGAATTCTGGGAGTTGAGATCCACAAGCCGTAAAGTTGTCAAGTTTGGAGATCCCTCTGTTAAACCATCATATGCTGGAAACTCCTTCTTTGGGAAAATGAAATGCGACATGGCACACCCCTCCAAATTTAAATGGATGATGTATTGGGCAACATTTACGCTGCATATAGTGCACTACAGTTAAAATTAAGGATTGCAGATACCCTTCATTTTCATTCAAGGGCCCAGCCCAGATTTCCAAAAATCTGTATTAGGGTGATTGTTTCCAGAGACGGTCCAATCTATTTTGATGCCTAGATGTGGCAAGAATTCCAGAAAAAGATATTAGGAATAAAACCCACAAAACAGATGTAACACATTCAGTTGATTTTTATTTTTTGTCTTTTAATGACCCTGTAATCTCTTGCATCAGGATAGAGTTGGGGCAACTGAATGAGCTGAGTTTTTACTGGCCAGATGCTCTTCCTGTCTCCAATGCAGAATTCGCAGCTGATATTTAGTCATTGTGTCCAGAGAGAGAAATACCTGCCGCTACCTAGGATCAAACTCACAGCCTCCTGATTGTGGGATGAGAGCTCCACCTTTAGGCCACTGCACCACTAACACATTCAGCTGAATGAAAGTGGATAAAATGAATAGTGTTTTAGTTTAAATTAGAATCTTATGCTCAAATTTTCCAGAATCTACAGGGATTATCTAGGTCCCAAATAAATGCCAAAGACTGAGCAGCACTGGAGATGATACAAATTGAAAGACCACAGATCTCTCTTAATTCAAAATATTTCTAATTCTAATCAGTCTAATGTCAATGTGTACATACTACCCATGTAGTATGGCTATAATATTATTATTTATCCTTCTTATTATCCTTCCCTCTTATTCTGATGCATGACAACAGTCATGAATGTTTCGCCATATAAAGTATTCAATTCAATTCAATTTCTGTTGCAAGAAAGTGTGATTGATATAATTAACAGTAGTTTGCTCATAATGATCACTCTGTTTTGAGAAGAGGCCAACAATCACTGAATCTAAACCCCATTTGTTTCTATCACAACATTTCACTCAAATGATAACTTGGTTTGTTTGCTCCTCTGTGTTCTCCCCCCCCAGGTGCTTTTGGGGATGGAGAAGGTACCTCTCACTGCAATGTCTTTTCAGCAAGAGCTCCAAAAGAAAGAGATTAGGAGTAAAAATTTGGTAGAGTCTGCAACTGTCAAACATCTCCATGAACATAGGTTCTGAATTTCCCTCTTCCTTTTTCTGCTCCTCCACTTCAAGTGCAAGTTTGCCATTCTTACCTAAACTCTAATTTACTGGTCAGGGTTGCTATTCTGACATTACAGATGGGAAGGGAAAAGTCTTGGATATGGGAAATGTGGAAACAGGCTTGCTGAAGGCGGGGATTTGTTTAAAACACAAATGTTTCCTTCTTTAGTTTTTGAAAATGTTGTTTAATTAAAAAGAACTTTTCTTATAAAAGCTACTATGATGAAGTAATTAATAACTTTTTTTCTTAGGCCATAGGCTAACCAAAGATCTGTTTGGGAAAAAAAAGACAAAGCAAAACTATAAAGCTATTATTTTTCTTACTTCAAAGAAGTAATTAATTTAACTGAAAAGCATTGCTTCTTCAATAGATTTAATGATTTTTTTTGCAACTGCTTAGCCCAATTTGGTTTAGTTTGCATGACCAGGTTGGGGTAAGATATATGGGATAAGAAATTTAATATATAACTTCAGAACATTACGTTCTGCAGTATAAAAGAACAATATGGTAAACTCAATCTTTTCCAACTTTCTCCACAGCAATACCAATTCTCTGAAATAAAGTTGAGAGCAATAAGAATAACAATAACCCAAAGTCCTGTTGTGCTGCTAAAATTAAGGGGCCTAAACCCTTAATTTTTTATGCTTTTCCAACTGTACAGGCAGATTCTTTCATTTCCATTAATGATCAATTTCTTTCCAAACTCCTTATTCATTATTGTGAACTCTCAATCCTGCACCTTCAGTCTCTAGGACAGATCAGCAGATGGTTGGCAAATCATCTAGCAGGAAAATTTGTTTTTCTGTGCTATATATTAGGAAGCCTGATTACATTTTAAACCCCTCCCCCACTTCCCAAAACATGGACTTTCTTCTGTGAATCTAGCAAGATATGGGTTTTTTCATGCCCCCGTCAGAGCCTGAATCTGAAGAGGAAGATAAGCCGGAGGTAGAGTTGATGGAGATCAAGGGGGCGGCTTTGTTGGCTTTGGAGGAATGTGGGGAGGAGCAGGATGAGGCAGCCCAGGGCCCCTCAGGATTGAGACAGCTTGTTATCAGGGAGGAATGGGGGTAGGATGACCAAGAGAGGGCAAGCAGTGGACATGAGGAGCGACAGAACTCAGGCAATGAGCAAGGACCGTCCCCTCCCGATCCCCGAGCAAAAAGAGTGGAGAGAAGGCAGGAACAGTGCAGGCCAACCCAACGACTCAGGAGGAGAGTGCCCCGCCCCTTTTCACAAGGCACACCTGAGGACTGAGATTTAAGGAGATGCTGTGGGGAGGGGCATTTGTCAGGAACAAATGCTGAATTGGCAGAGTTTGGTGTGCCCTTACTGACATTTGGAATTTGCAGGATTGCTTGCTTCTTCCTGACTTCATGGACTCAGTACTTTGTTCCTGACTTTGTGAAGTCATTGTTTGTTCCTTGTTTCATGGACTCATTTCCTTGTTCCTTTGTTTTGCTGGACTGGGAACAACCAGAGGCTGCCATGCCATGTGTGTATATGTGTGCTTTGCTCTGGGACTTGCCAAGAACATGGGAGCATTTGAGAGGACATTTGGAGCATTAAAGGGGAGTTTGAACTCTCAGCTTGCTGAGGGACCTTCATGCCTTGTCCAAGGTCATCACAGGTTTTGCACAGAGGTGTGACATTATTGCATTATGCAAGTTGAACTACTGTTTATATGAGATCTGCCCCCACCCCCTAGGCCTTCTGAAAGGGCCTGAAAACCTGGCTTTGCCAACTGGTTTGAGGCCCCCAATGGGCACGCCCGATTTCAGAGGTGGCTGGTAGATTAGGATATGATTACACTTCCATCCCATCTACACATTGGTTCTTTTTATCCACTTTGTTGTTAATTTTAATATTTTAACTTCTAATGCCCAATGTTTTACTCTTTTTTAACCTTTTAATTATTTAATATGGGTAGCCCTTGATTTATAACAGTACATTTAAAGACTGTTCAAAGTTACAACAACACTGAAAAAAAGTGACTTATGATTGTTTTTCACACTTATGACCGTTGCAATATCCCCATGGTCACCTGATCAAAATTCAGACATTTGGCAACTGACTCATACTTATGACAGTTGCAATGTCCCAGAGTCATGTGATCAGCTTTTGTGACCTTTTGACAAGCAAAGTCAACGGGGAATCCAGATTCACTTAACTCTGTTATCTAACTTAATAAATGCAATGACTCATTTAACAAATGTTTCACTTAGCAACATAAATTTTGGGCTCAATTATGGTCATAACTCTAGGTCTACCCGTGCTGTCCTTTTTCATCTCACAAACATATAGTAATTCTTCCTGATTTCTCTATTACTGTGAATTTGGAGACAGTTGTCCATAAGTCACACAGTTTAATATGAACTCCAAACACTGTAAGCACTAATTACAGAATTTCCCTATTTGTTTACCCAACTTCCTTTCTTTCTTTGATCCATTTATATGGTTGCTCACTCACCAGGTTACTCTAATGAATATACTCTCAGCATTGGGTTTTTAAGGCTAATTTTACCAGCTTGTACAAGGTTTCTAATTTTTAAAATATGCAAATGATATAATCGTGACTGGAGATTTTTGCTTTTCCTAGTGTCAAGAAACAAAATGGACCTCATGATTAGTTATTTTTTAGCTGACACAATATTCCCTGAGAAGCCAGAGAATGGAGAGAGAGAAAGAGAAATGATTTGCTACATTGAATGGAAAATCTTTATGCCATCTTGAGTTCTTCTCTAGGGGCTGTTTGTTGTCTGTGGCAGCAGGTTGCTCTAGACTACTGTTTAGCAACTATGTTATAACAAGCCACACACAAATTTATTGCAAGGGCTCCTTATGTGTCAATAGCAACATAGTGTTCAGCTACAAGAAGAAGGATGACTATTTTCAGTAGAACCAAAAAATCTTGGTAAATATGTCTCAATTTGCTAAAGTACTCAGAGGACGGCTCTAGTTTGTAATGTTTCATGCACAGCTTGAGAATTAATTGGAGTGATCACTTTAGGACATTTTATGCATGTACTACTGCATCTCTCAGCATTACCACAACCTAGGCAATGGGGCATTTGCTGAGCTGCTCATTGATTCAACATATGTACATTTATTTAGTCAAGGAAAAAAAAAACAATCAGTAGCAAGAAAAGTCATAAAATGCCTGAACTATGTCATTTTGTGTATCTCCTTTGAGCCATAGAAACACTCCAAAAAGCAGAATTAATGATGCTGTCACCAACTGTACTAATTGAAAAAGTGGTGTTGCCACCATCAAAAAAAAAGTTTTATCTGGTTTGCCAAATGAAATTAGTTCCAGTGGTAGGAATTTTGAAAGCTATAGTCCCAATACTAGATGAAGGAGCTTCCAGTTTTGGATAAAGCTACCGCAATGATCTATTTAATGTTAATTGCCAAGATTGAAAGCGTTGGCTCTAGTTGGCCAGATGTACATTAAATCTTTTTATAACAAGACACAAACTCTATTTAACATGTTTATCCTAAACTTTACTAGCTTCATGACTGAGGCCACACCGCAGAAATACTACTTTGGGAATAGTTACTTTAACTTTTCTTATCTCTGATAATAGATACAGGTCATAGTTTAAAACATGGGTAATGCTGGAAAGATCAAAAGGAGATTAACTAAGTTCATCTTGGATTCTGTTAGTTACCTTTAATTCTTCGAGGTCAGGCCTCTCCATGCTCACAACTGCTGCCAGCAGCTGGTCTTCTAGGCCATCCCGAGTCACAGTAAAGTTGATGAGGGTGCACTGGGCTTGCATTTCTGGCTGGTAATGGGGATTGGCTAGTTTTGTATGAAGGATTAGTCGGAAGCTGGGGTTGTACTCACATTCTTTATCTCCAATTTTAATGAACCTGAAAGAAGATCAAGCATGATTATTCATGCCTGCCTTGTCCATATGCCATTATAAGATGATAAATTAGATTCCAGAGGTGTGAATCGATCATGCTAAACCAGCTTTCCCTGATTTAGTCCTCCACATATAGTAGAATGACTCCCATAATCACCGAAGGTCCTGCTGGCTTTTGAAGTCCAACTTATTTGGAGGACACATTTACCATTGCAGTACCCTCCTTTTCCTTTAGGAAAGGAACAAAATGTACTATGTAGCAGCTCCTATAATTTATGCCAATTAAGTTAAATCAAATCCATCCGTGTGCCATACTGGGTTAAGGTATTGGACTACAGGAGCTCACTGGGAGAGTCTGGGCCAACCACTGTTGCCCAAACTATTTATGAGAAAAATGAGGAGACAGCAGGGTTATGAACACCAGTTTGAGTTCCCAATTGAAAGGTAGGATATAAATTGAATCAATAAATATTAAATCTATCCATTAGACTGGTTGTGAAAAGTAGTTTTACAATTCTGAGGGCTTCAGAAAAGTTTTTGAACCCTGATACTGTTATCTTAGGCCTTGGGGGCGGGGAGGATAACAGATGTCATACGCATCTTTCAGAGGATGATGGCTATAGAACCCGGTCGTTCACTATCATCTCACCTTCCTTTTTTTATTGTCTCTCGACCCAGCAATGGACCTAACACTGGATCGACGGATTCTTCCAAATTCTCAATCAGAACAACTTCCCCAGCAGCAAGAGCTTGTTCCACAATGTCCAGATACCTAAGAAATACAGCATCAGGATGATACACATTAAGGAAAACCTTGAGAAACTCCCAGAGTAAAGAGAAGGATGAAATCATTACTAAAGGCGTAGACAGGGAAGAGTTGGTGATCATGAATGAGACAGACCAATAACCTGCTCTAGGTATTTATTGTTATATTCTTACTTAAGGAAAGTGGATTGCCAGAAAGAACAGTATTTCTGTTCCTCAAAAAATTGGGTTTTGCAAAATTCAAGAGACTTAAAAAGTAACTGGAGCCAAAGGCTTTTCTTAAATAGAGAAGTGCCTCAGTTTTTTCCATGCATTATCTTTTTTAAGAACATAAAAATCCAGGCTTCCATAACAAGAGCCTCTGGTGAGTTCCAGATGTTCTGAGATTCCATGATGACTGGGAATTCTGGGATAATAGCTTCAGTCAGTGGCGGGATTCAAAAATTTTACTACCAATTCTGTGGGTGTGGCTTGGTGGGCATGGCAGGGGAAGGAGACTGTAAAATCTCCAGTCAGAGATGGGATTCTCCAAACTACTCAAAATTTCCGCTACCAGTTCTCCAGAACTGGTGAGAACCTGCTGAATACCACCTCTGGTTTCAGTACTCCTGGAAAATGCTAGGTTACATAAAATAGCTTTACCCTATTAATGTATTCTCTCCCTCTTCCTCCAAACAGCAAATTGAGTTTCCCTGAACCCTGATGGCCTGGGTATATAGTTATAAATAATAGAAGCATAACTGTTTAAATTAGACAAGGAGACTGAAGAAAGAATACTAATGTTATGTTTAAAAAAGTTCACCAATGGCTGTAGATAAATAACTATTTCAGCCAGGAGAGAGAATTTTGGTATGGCTCTTCAACTATGACTTTTAATCATTATGAACTACTAAAATTCAGACTTTATACCAAGTTTGGCTATAAATCTCCCAATCTTAATCCCTTGTTCAGAAGACAGAAGGCTCCCAGGCACAACTGACTAAATTTATCTTTGTTACTGACTAGGAAGAAGCCATACACATCCAGAAAACTGGCTCCCTACAGAAACAGAAACAAGCCTACATTCCAAGATTTAAGTTCTAGATTTTTTTTCTCCTGCCTTTTCAAGTCAACATCCTCTTGATGACCTTGCAATTTAATCTATGCTGACTTAACAATTCTCTCTCAAATGGTAACTACTGGATTTCAGTTTTATTCCTTACCCCTAAGTACCCCTTTATTAAATCAAAACTGGCAATGTACTGAACAATTTTTAAACAGTGGAATGATTTACTTGAATGCATTTAATAAAAAATATGTAAGTTGACTAGTTATTTTTTATAATTTCATCTTCCTACTGAGAGCTTTTATTTTTGTAGATTGTGTAGTATATATTCTTTAACTTGTTTAAAATCTATATTGGTTCTTTGAATTAAGCATTTTCCCCTTTGTGGTGGTAATCCTTCGTCCTGTATGAGCAACATTGAAGATCTAACATACAGCATATTCATATCTGATGCCCAGATGCATGTTTGATCGGTTGGGTATGCCAATAGACACTTTATTTAATCTAAACATTTTATCGGTTTGTGTGAGTATGTACTTCCTCGTGTTAGATACAATTTCATTCTACTATATGCTAAACTAAAAAACAGAAACATATTGATTACCCTCTCTGGCAAAGTCTAAGCAGTAGTAGTTGTACTTAGGGCCTGGTTACTTGAGGCACTAATCTTCAGCAGTATCTTTCTAGCCAATTTGATCCTGCAGGATTGGCATGTTCCAGGTTCCTTCGATGTGCCATCTGTTGGGACCCATGAAACTCAGTTGCAATGCCTGTCCCTTGGAATGAGGTTCTTCTTCAAGATCTGGATGGTGATCTGGATGGTGCCCAGCCCTGCTAGTGTTTTAAAGAACCTTGGACATCTGGTTCTTTGCCAAGGCTTTTGGCTAAGGTGGTTGAAGTGTCTTCTGAGTAGTATGGTAAGTCTCTCACTGTTGCCTAGTTATGCCATGTTTTGTTTGTCTTTATTGCAGTATTATTTTATTGCTATTTTTCTCTATTTTAACTTTGTTAACTGCCTAGAATCACTGGGAATTGGGTAGTATACAAGCAGGGGTGGGATTCTACCAGTTCTGTCCACTTCTGTAGAACCGGTTGTTCTGAAAAGCAGCAAACAGAGAGCATACATAGAACCAGTTCTATGTCTGCTGCTGTTTTGGCCCGCCCGCCCACCCGGGCTCTTACCTGACCTTTTTTCCTGCATTTTCAACTGTAGCTGCTTTGTGTGACACAGCTGCAGTTGAAAAAAACAGGAAAAAAGTGCTTTTTCAACCGCTGCACACCCGCGCGCAGCACTGTTCAGTTGTCCCGGCAGCTAGATGACGACAATATACATGTGCGCGCAAAATGCAAAATCACCGAACTGGTAGTTACACCAGTCGGATCCCACCTCTGTATACAAGTGTAATAAACAGTACATTAATTAACACATTTGCTGTATTACTCTTGGGAAATAGTTTTGTTGTTTTTGATTTTACACAATGTTGTAGTCATATATTTGTTTTATTCCTGATTTTGCTTTGAAGTTTGTATTCTTTTGGAAGGTGCTTAGAGCTTTCTTCAGATTTGCAAAGCATACAGATTGCAGTAAATGTTTTAACTCTTTCTCTGCTTTTTGAGTTGAGTTTGGCTACTATAACTTATTTCAATCAGTGATTACCTTAATAAAATCTATCCTATCACAGCATTGCCTAGCTTACCCTATCTGTTAAAAGAACAGCATTAATCTTGAGTTTCTTTTATAAGATATGACAACACCCACTGTCTGAAAGATGGGGATATCCATAAATCATGAGAGATACAGGGCAAAAATACTTTTCCAGTCTGATACAGATGTATCTAATAGCCAGCTAAACTCACAGCAACAAAACCTATGAGCAAAATTATTAGCACTGGCTAAATAAAAATTAAGAACTGTAAAAATGTCTGGATTTCAGTATTTTTAAAATCTGTGACAATGCATCTAAGGCAGGCCTCTTCATTAGGACAGATAAAACAGGAGATTAAAAACAGCCAGCCTTATGAGTTTGCTCTCTTTGAATTCTTTTTAAATCTTCTCAAAGATAATTCGTTAGGCAACCTTCTAAGCAGGGGACCAATGCATTACTTCTATCCTCATGCTAATAAACTTCCTTTTGAGAACTCACAAAAGTCTGGAAGACCCTTGTCTCTCAGAGGCCTGGATCCCTCTATTTCTTTATCTGAATTACAGAAAGAATAGAACAGAGATTAAATCACTGGCACTCTGATGTACAGCGTGCCGGTATCTTCTTCTCATTCTCCATTCAGTTTCAGGTTTCTATAGCAACCATGACAAGTTCCACAAAGTTCCTCCCCATTTGATAAGAAATTTCTGTCATTTTTAGAGTAAAGAAAGCAGGTTAATGGCCAAAAGTTTGATATAGCATCAAATTGGAGAGCTTTTTCTTAAAATATAGTTGGCTCCCACAATCAGAACTACATACATCAAACGTGATACCCAGTTATGAGGCTACTATTATTTTCCTGCCGTTTCGTTTAATCATGCCTGCTCACCCCTTCTGGCCAATCCGAGTCACTCTGAGGTCTTCTCCATACTTGGTTTTTATCCACTTGATGCCCTGCAGCTGGGGGTCAACCATGAGTGGCCAGCGCTCACAGTTGGTGAGAATGGTAGCATTTTCAACAGACATGCGATCAGCTGGTAGACCTTCATTTTGCCAAGCTGCTATGTCAGCATCATCAGTGAGCATCTTCAGAGGGTCCAAAGAGGGAGTGACAGGAATTGCAACCTGGGACAATCAAAACATTATCACCTACAGCCAAAAGATAAGGACTCTGCATTTCAACTATGCACAAAAAAGCACAAATGACCTGGTTATAATGTAAACTGTCATCCAAGACACCGAAGGTAACAATGTTCAAGAAAGCATTCTTTTAGTGACCTTTATCTAAGAACAATAGGTTTCTTTTTCTTATTATTCCAAGGAAACAGAATAAGGTAGAAGTTTTCTTGCCGTGGCTTCTCCCGTCAAGAAATACTCATGCTTCTCCTTTTGAAAGTGAAAGGACTCTGAAATAGCTGGAGTAACATAGGTCCCTCATATTGTCATACCAACAACATAGATAACACTGTTCCTTGCTCTTAATAGATAACTGCAACAATAGGGTCGAATATTCAATTTATGTACCAGCAGACTTACGTTACCTGTCCTTGCGCATAGGGTTCTAATTGCACTCTGACCTTATTTCCAGATTTTGGCACCAATAATATATATTTACAATGCCATCAGCCAGCTTTGAAATCTGACATTGTAGGAGGGAGAAACTGTTACTTTATGGTGTCCAAAAGTTAAGAATTTGGTAGCACCTTTTCCAGCTAAAGAATTTTATTAAAAGGCACAGGTCCTCATGAGCTGTAGGTCTCAGATTCATTATCAGATCCAATTTAGGGCTGAGGGAATGTATGTTTTCAGTGGTGAAAGAAGCACAGAACAACTCCATCCACATACTGCTTCTTCCTTGAGCAATGGGAGAAATTCAGTGGCAATGGCTTCATGGAAAGGCTTGACAGTTTGCCCTTGGTTATTAAAAAGGGAAGTAATTAGACTATCTTTCTCTTATTCCCATGTGATTTTGTATTTTTCAATTTTGATTAAAATATACAGTAGGTAAGCTGAAAGTTAGTGTGTATTATATAGCTATACTAACTTTTTTGTAGATATATCAAAAGTTAGTGGGCTGGAGGCAACCAAAGCCCCCTTCTTTTGCCTTTATGTACACAGATACCAGTCAATGACATAGAAATCTCAAAGAATGAAGCCTGGAGCAGACAAATCTGACAACTTGGTAAAGAAAGATCTGATTATGATTACAAGTTGTTCTTTAGAAGAATGTAATTAACACATTCACACATCTGCTGTTCTGCTGCAAGGCAATATTCACAGCTCTGAGAAGATGCAAGTCCTATATGCCAGCCCACATTGAAGCCAATCAAGCACTGCTAGAATATTAGGGACTAGAGTCATTAAAGGTCTTTCATATCTTTTCAATCAATATGTGCTTTCACACTGCAATAACAAGATATTAAAATAGTAATTTTATTAAAAATTACAATTGCAAAGGTAAAAACTAATATATACTAAAACATTAAAGAATAAACAAATAGAAGGGGCAGGACAGAAAATAATAGAAAAGAAAAATATAGTAAAGAAAAAGGAAATAACTAAAGAAATGTTTTCCTCCTTCATCACAAGTATAAACAATTTTAGTAACTTATCTTCTCTTAAAATACAACAAATGATCTCTTCTTCCCATAACCCTTAAAACTTTGTCAGCTCAGTCCTGATCAGCAAAAGTATGTTAAGATTAGTTGGTTGGTTTGTAAAATCTATTGGCCACCCATCTTACCATAAGATAACTCTGGGCAGCATTATCAGGATTACCAGAGATAACAATATATCAATTTCAACCTTGGCCAAATAAAGCAACTTTATATTCCTTCCTTTTATTTTTAATAACCTTGAGCTTTTTCCCCTTCAAATAATGTCCTAGAACTTGATTTTTTTCAATTTTTATTTGTCCCTTCTCATAAAATTCTATAAAGCTTTAACAAGCCTATTTTTACATCCAGTATAGAAAAATTATCCAGTTCACTTTTTTGGTTTGTTATTTCTATACTCCCTTTAATTATTAAAAGATCAGTCAGTTTCTTTTACATGTCCAGCATAGGTGCTTTCTCCATATTATTCTTATAGTCTGTTAGTTTTAAAAGTACTTTCAGATCAGTCGCAATATTGTCAGGTAAAACTTGTTCTTCTTTCATAATATATTTTAAATAGAGTCTCTTTATTAACGCAATTGGCTTAATAGACACTATGAAAATTAACTTATGAGTCCATTAATTACAAATCCTTTAATATGTCCGATATTAGAATATTTTGCTTCACTCTATATTAATGTTAATTTTCAGTGTTTCTGTTCTAATTGTAATTTTTAGATCTTTCCTAAACCTGCCAGTCTTCCGATGAGGAACAACCGTATGAAGCACTTGTGGGCTATCTCAATTCCTCTCCTTACCTAGAAAGGAACTACAAAGAGCCAATATACTCACAATCATTTTATTCTGCTATTTTTGTCTACTTTTAACAGAGCTATCTTCAGTTCATCATATCTTCCCCCGAAGAGCAACAGCCAGTGGTGGGATTCAACTGGTTCACATCAGTTCAGGCAAACCAGTTGTTAAATTACCCCTACCACCTCACTATCAAAATGGATCCTGGGCACTGTGCTGCACTGCAATGGAGAAACAGGCAACGGAGCAGCCAGCGTGAGGGAAGGAGAAGATCACTTTCCCTCTTTCTTCTCCCTGCTCCTCCTCCTTCCTGCATGCTGGCTGCTCCGTTTCCCATTTCTCCATTGTAGCACAGCGCCCAGGATGCACTTTGATAGCAGGAGGGGTAATTTAACAAACAGTTAACCCACAGTCAGGTTGGCCATCAAGGGAGGCCTGTTCCACATGTCGGTGGAGCTGGAGGATGGGGATGGACCATGCCTCCCACAACTTGAGTGTGGATGAACCAGTTGTTAAATTATTTGAATCCCACCATAGCAACAACATATTACTCTTGGCATCAAGTCACAATATGAAGGATAGAAGCCAGAAAGAGGGGAAAAAGAAGATGAGGAAAGACCCTTCATTCCCGCAGCAAACAACCTATGTAAAAAGGAAAGTCTCCCTAACTATTAATTCAAAACAAGTTTTGGCAATTAAAGAAGTATTTCCCAATACCATCCTGGCCAACAGCAGCAACTAGGGCACTTTCAAAGGAGACTCATGTGAAAATATAACATTTGCCTTCTGCTCACTTTTAGTTGCTTTAAGTATGGTCTCCATGCATGGTCCATCAGGTCTTGTCTATATTTCTTGCTGAAATAACCCAGGTAGGAGACAAAGGCAGTAATCAACAATACATCACCACACAATGCATTTTCTTGCAGTTTGAAATCTCTTACTGAGTCAGCCCATCTCACATTTTCAGAGGCCAGGCCCCCAACCTAAAAAAAAAACCCCAGAAAATTAGACTTCACCAGATTCCATGCCTGACATGTCATGGAATTTCTACCCTAAGAATCATTGTGGAAATAGTAGAGAAACAAATACTGCTTAAGAAGAGGGGAGATAGTTTTTGGTTTCAATAATCTTCTATTCCTAATCAACACTAAAGCAGCAATTTTAGAATATATGTATCTCCTTAAATAGCCAAGACACTTGCTGGAAAGCTATGGAAACAGCTTGCATCTCCACTGGAACTCTTTGAATCTCCCTTAGGGAATCTATTTCACACTGTTATAAAAGGGGATGAGTCAGGCAATTTAGGAACATGGTATATTTTAACTCCTGTACCTTTGTCTCTTGGAAAACACTTTTCTTTTTTTTAAGCTGGACTTGAGTTAAATAAAAATCATAGCTGTTAGCGTAGAACATATACAACTCAAAAGGAAGAAGTAATACAGAAGCTTTTTCTCTTCCTAACTCTCAATGGAAAAAAAAGTGACATGTCTTTATCCATAGCAATGACTGAGTAACAGGTATAGTTGGACCACTAAAATTCTTTCTCTCTAGGAGGTGAACTGACCCAAAGGAGGCAGACTGTACCTCATCTTCATATGCATACAGTCAGAATGGCTATCCCTAAATATCAATTTAGGGTATCAAAATGCAAAGTTGATCTTTGTTCTCCTAAAAAGTCGTAATCTATGAGTCTTCTTACAAACAGGTAACCATATGGACAAATAACCAAGAGACTTCAAATGCCAGTTCTGAACATGTTTACTAACATGTACATATTTCATCATAAATAAATAAAGATGAACAGAATAATATTCAAAATTGTCCATGTTTATATTTAACAGAAAGACACAGCTATAGCACACTGTGGCTCATGCTTAATTCTAGTCTATCAGCATACCCAAGTCACAGACATCCTGTAATTTTATGTGTTTCTATATTTATAATTGTCTTTATATTTCTATTTTTGTTGCATTGTACTGTAAGCCACCCAGTATCACTCTGGGTAGTGAGGTGAGCAGAATATAAACTGACTAAATAAATTCTTTTCACAAGTACTACTGCCAAGTCTGGTACCACTTATTGTGTACCAAGGCATCTGGTTGTCCCTACCTAAGTGCCCTGTCATTTTGACAAAATGGATGGAAAAGGGCATCAATCATGTTTCCATGCCAGACTGGACAAAGAGTGATACATGATATATGAAATCTAAAACAGAAAAAAAGGGTCTACAACCAGACCACAAAATGAAAGATTGAATTTTAACAGCGTCACCTTAATCATGTTCACCTTCCGTGCTAATTAATTCTCATTGCTTTTTTCCTAATTTCAAATTTTAACTGGCTCTTCTGTGACTGACCTCTTCTGCAATAGTTGCAGCCTAAACTCTCATCCCTCTCTAAATAAATGCAAACAGAAATGTGAAAATCATTAGCCTTTGTTTATTGGCAAAAATGCACAATGGCCTAAGATTTGTACTGAAAGTCATGATGGGGGAGATCTCATACTTGGTGCTTGTGTTAATTATTCACAGTGTACTATTCAAATATATGACATTTTATGTTCAACATTTAATTAGAAAAACTGTGAATGGATGTACCTAGCTTAAATTCGCCATGACATCCTTTATGGCAAAAAGCCAATCTGAGCTTTAGTGGCGGGTAAATTCCATTGCATTAATAACACATTTTACCAGAATATCTTCAAGCATCTTGAAGTATTTCAAAAATAATGAGGGAAATAAAGTACCTGGTAGAATACTCTTAAATCTCATACAGTGAAATTCACAGAACACTTAAACCATTGCCCTTGCAGTTATACTGGCTTCATTTCATTAAAAAGCAATCCTTAAGTTCAGACTGGAAAGAATTGGTAGACTGCAGCAGTAGTTTTTATATGCCCTTGTAGCTATGAATTGTGATCCTAGCCTCAGTTACAGTTGGTTAGCAAATTTAGAGGACACTGCATTGCCAGTAGTTTGAGGGTTACAGTAGTAGAAATTGAAAATCACCAGAAAGCCAGAAAAAAACTGCCCATCCCATGGCAACAGTTTAAACTGTTTGCTGTTTCTTAATCAGGCAAGTCTGATCTTTTGCATAATACACGGTTATAGCACTGTACACCTGAAAGAGACTTATTGCAAAATTAAATGGGAACAGTGGTTTTTAAAATCCTGTATGCTCATTACAAATACAAATTAAAACCTTCCTGTCATGCCAGCTGGAGCTGATGCATGATTATCATGCTGTTAAAAAGCATCACAAAATTAGCCATACATTTGTATAAATGATTAAATATGAGAAGAGTATCTACTGAAATTATTGCCTCTCACTTTGAAGGTTAGGCAGGGTTGTATATTTGCGATCATTTTCAAGGAAGATCTGTCCATTGCTCCTATATGATGTATGTGCCATCACTGAAGTATTGTTACATTCCTACTAAATGCATTTCCACTATCTTTAATGCACTTTAAATAATTAGTGCTGAAGCTTTTTTTATGTACTCTCATGAATTAGATCCCTATCATCTTTTTCCTGCTCTGCTGCATGCCAATTCATTGGAAAAGTAGGAAAACCTAGCAGTTCTTTAATTTTCTCTTTGCCAGTACTAAAGAATGAAAAATTACCCATAAAAAACATACAGTGCAGAAGTCCAAACTACTCCCTCATGTAGATTTAATTTAGAAATATTTATCCTTAATTTAGACTTGGAGTCCTAAAACTTTCCAGACTTGCAAACACTTCTAGTTTTCTCTCCAGCCATTCAGACCAAGAAAGACATACTTCAAGAATCTTTCTACCCCACCGGAGGGTTCAGCCAATGATACTCACCAGGCGATTTGCAAGGGAGATGGTATGTTCAGTGGCTTCTGCATCTTGCTGACATTTCAGCTTCTCCACGGTGGCCTTCTCAAATTTGGCTGTCAGCCTTGCCAGATTTTCATTAAGGTGCTACAGTTGGGGGAGTAGGGGAAAGGAGGAGGCCATTTCACACAGCATAAATATCATAAAGAAATACAATCTCAATATATGCACCAGCACATTGTAGCCTCTGATTTAGATAGCACTGGAATTTTTGCTCAAAAAAGTGAAGAATTTCATTATTAGTAAAATAAGTCAACCAAGTGGATTCACTTTATGGGGAAGAGTGACATAGGTAGCCTACAAGGCCATTCAGCTGTGAACAGATATTTAAAACCTAGGTGTGTTGAGCTGTTAACAACAGACAGCTAGTACTTATCTGCACTGTCAGGTTGCCCTATCATAAGTATGGGCCATCAACTGTTTCTAGAGGACAAGATAACATTGTCCTCAGCTTGCCCCCTGCCCACCATGAATGTGACTTCTGCCAGTGTTTTCTTGCTCTGTGTTTGAAATAGTATTTGTTGGTTTAAGCCAACTCAAATGTAGCTGTCCAGTTTCCCTTCTCACGAATGGAATGAAGGCAGATATACCTGTCCTAGGATAATGTTGCAGAATCCAATCTGGGTCGGTCACCTGGACCAGAGGTTTAGTCTTCTGAGCTTTCAGACTCATGCTAGATCCCATTCTTAGGGAACTTCTCTGTAGCAGAGTGTTTCCGTTCTGATTTTAATTTTCTTCAAAACAAACACTGTACTTTGGATCTGTCCCTCATCTCAGTTTCTCAGTTTGCCTCAGTAAAGACTGCTACAGCTTCTGCTATGGGCCTTTCCTAATAGCACAGTTATAACACACTTGATTGACATGCAGAACTGCTCTCATTTGAAATCCAGCAGAAACTTTTTTATTATATATTTTTTCTCTTTCTCTGAACTACCGTATCTACTTTTCTCCCAGGATTTTTTTGTGTTTATTTGCTTGGATATTGGGGGTGGGGGAATGGAGGGGGTTGTATTTGTTTTTTTCATAAGTCCATCTATGTAGTAATTTATCATTTTTCCTTCCACCTGAAAAAGGTTCATCTCTGCCCTCAAACAGTCCAAATAAATAAATAAAACCTGTCTACCTCAACTGACTGGAAAAATGATTGAACAGTACACCACAGCTGGAGTCTCCAACCTTGGCAACTTTAAGACTTATAGACTTCAACTCCCACAACTGCTGCTGGCTGGGGAATTCTGAGAGTTGAAGTCCACAAGTCTTAAAGATTGCCAAGATTGGAGACTTCTGCACCAGAGGACCTATTTAAAAAGCAGTACAGGTAGTCTTTGTTTACCAATTGACTTGCACAGTGACTATTCAAAACTATGAGGTACTAAATTAAAAAAAAAAAACTTTGCAGCCAATCACAACTTTCCAAAGTCACATGATGTCCATTCGTGTTCTTTGCAATCAGCTTGCAAAGGCAGAAATAAAATCATAAGCCATGGTTATGTGATTTTCTGCTAAACAATTGCATCATTTAATGATTAAGTTGCAGGACTCAATTATGGTCACTGTAAAGAGCTATCTGTAAAGTGGGTAGTTTAATGGGTAGTTCAGGAAAAAATAATAATTTTTTAAAAATCCATTCATGAAATTCTACCAGCCATGAAAACATAATCACTAAACACTAATGCTATGGCAGACCTTATTGAGGCACAGCTAGGAAAAGAAAATTGTATTTTAAAGTTGGCTGCTGTGCCTGCATTTAGGTACGTACATTTTGATACTTCCCCTTTATATGTATATTTTTAATGTAACTTTGCATACATTTGGTGGTGCATACACTTTTATACATTTAGGCATGTCCACAAGAGGAAAGTGAGAAGCAATTGTTTTCCTGGCATGGAAAACTTGGGGAGCACAGCATGAGGAAAACCTCACTATGAGGACCAGAGTTACTGCAAGTCTGGACTGAACATCTGGCAACTTGTTGCCAAAATGTCTCCATCAGACAGAAGTTTCCTCAACTGCTGTAGAATCCGGTGACCATCAATCCAGGTGGATATCAGGTGCTCTTCTGGGAAAAAGTTTCATCTCTCTAGCTACCATTCACCGGTATGCATTCAACACAGCTTATTCTGCCTTTTTTCTGTTCTTAACTTCATAATATTTCTACCTCCGTTTCCATCGGGTTAGATACAAGGGAATTGGGGATATCTTATACCTTTAATAGCTGTACAGAAATAAAATATTGGCAGATGTAGCTTGTTAAGTTACATTGTCCTTTCCATCTTGTACTGGTTTCTGGCCATTGATATAAAATTCCAGGCCTAAAAGCGCATGTATCAGTACTGTTTATAGCCTAAGTGAGCAAAACTGCTCATGGGAGTTATTTAGAAAGCCAAGCGGAAAGGCTCATGCAAAAATAGCTCTATTAGCTTTGTTTCAATGGCTGAGAAATGGCTTTCACAATGGGTCTCCCAATCTCTATCGCTCTAATTGATCATTTTTGCTACTTCACTGTAAAACAAAAGCAGAGTGTTCCCAAATTATTTTACTCCTGTGACAAAAGAAGTTAACAATTGATTTTTATCAGCCTTTACACCAATAGCTTAAAGTTAAGTGCCTCTAAATCATTTTAATACTGCTCAAACAATACTTGAGAAATAAGCTTGAATTTGAAAAGGGTACGTACTTTGTTAGTAGCGTTTGTAACGACTAGATCTATGAACAGAATTATCCCTAAAATCCCAAGCTACAATTTCTATAGATCAAATGTTCTTCCTCCCTTTCTAAAAGTACATGTGTGCACATGTCTGTATGTGTGCTTGGCCACTGTAGAGATGCAAGCATACAGTTTAAATTAGCTCTGTCTTAAAACTTGAAGGAGCTTCTGACTTCCTCAAGCAGGACTTTTATTTGTGAAGGAGGTACTTTTGCACCACATGAAAGGACTTATGTTGTTATACAAATGATGATCTCTCCCTAACCTTTCCTCTGCACCCTATCACATTCCCCCCAGCTGATTCAGAGGGAATTCTGATCTCCTGCACCGGATTTGGAGATCTGAATGGAAGATTCAGTTGGGGAGGAGGAGGAGGATCTGTTCAACTAAGGATGTCAATTCTGCTGAAATTCAGCCTCAAATGCTTTGCTTAGCCTAGTTGACAAGTGAACAGCCTAATAGACGGCCTACTATCAAACATAATAGGAACAAGTATATTGGTTTCTGCCTATCATGTAATTCTTAAAAGTCACAATGTTTATAATAGATAGTTTAATTTTTAAAAAAAGTAAAGACATAGTCCCACTCACAAAATTAACAAAAGTAGTAGCCAACTCTCTGAAAATATTTCATGATTTTCCCTTCTCTAACATACACCTTAATACTATATATTAATTAGTGTGTGTGTGTGTGTGTGTGTGTGTGTGTATTACTATAGCAATAATTTCCAAAAACCTTACAGCAAAACCTGAAGTATCATTAAATAATCAATCACCTAGACTTGGGATTGTTCACCAAATTGCTCTTCAGGCTGCAAATAATTGGAACTTTCTCTATGGAGAAAATTCTCAGTTGAAGAATTTTAAATGTTAAGTCCGAAAAAGGCAGAGCAATTTTGCAAGTGGTCAATTGCCACCACTTTTCTGGTCATTTTATTCTGCATTTTAATTACTCAGAAAAGCTTTAACTTGCATAGTGATTACTGCACAATCATTTTTAAAAAAAATAATATTACTACTGTACAGGCACCACCCTGTTTTAAAGTAAGCCATGGTACTTTCTTTAGGCAAAATGCAGGGTGGTTTCCTACAGCAGCTACTTATGCAAGAAGCCCATGTTTAAGGCTCTAGAAAGTAACCTATGCCAAGAATTTCAAGATGCAATGCTGATTTCACTTTACACTTAATTTTCTAGGTTGCTTTTTTGCATTCAGACTTACTGCAATTTTGGCCTTGATGTTAGCCAGCTTTTCCTGGGCATTAGCAAGCTCAGTATTGGCTTTGTTGAGAGCCTGACGCTTGGGCTCGACGTCACAGTATACATTGTAAAAGCGCACGATGTTGATGACCCAGGAGCAGAGCCCAGCAGCTGCATAGGACTTGGATGCCACCAGTTCTGGGTTGAAGGTTGTATCCTGAAGATAAGGTTGCAAGGCTCGGAGGCTGTTCTCATGTATATTCTCTTTGTTGAAGTGAATCAAGGAGTCTAGGAAGCTGTCAACCTTGGCCATGGCCACCTTAGCTGCTTTCCAGCTCTTGTCCTTGGGGACCTTACCACCCGAACCCATGAGTACCATCACAGCAGCGGTAACATTGCTGACAGCAGATGGTGGCGATCCAAATGACTTCAGTTCTGTCAGATTGGTCTGAAAAGGGAGAAGAAAAAGACCAAGCCTGTGAGATGAAAATGAATGGGTTTTCTTTTTTACTTTTCTGGTAATGGGAGAAACCTCCAGAGCTATTAATCGGAGAGAGAAGCTTTGAAGCCTGGGATGGCACTCTGAATTTTAAATATTATGACTCATGCTTTGTAAAGCAATGAATCCCTCTAGTGGCTTGGGGCCATTAACTGCTTGTTAAGTGTGAGAACCAATCACATTTCCTTGGCTTTTCAGCCAAATTGCAGGACACTGAAAAAGCCCAATTAGATTTCAGATTTACATGATATGGAAAAATAAGCATAACCAGGAAAAGATCAGCCTGGCCTGAAATATACAATGTATGTCTGCAGCTGCAGGAGGAGTTTAAACATGGACCTTAACTGAACATTTTCAGAAAAATATCTGCCTCATGAATCTTTAGCCAGCATCAGTCAAAGCGATTTGGGTCATGAAGTACCATTATGGTACCCTGTGGCTGCAATCATAACGCATCAATAGCAACAAGCTACATAATGAAGCTGCCTCACATAATGAAGCTGCCTCATGCCTATTCCCATGTACTTTTGATAAAAACAATCTTGCTGACTGACTGGTCACTGAGTACAACTAGGACCTTTACATGAATGTAGATACCAGAATATTACCTATGTCATACTATGACTTCCAAATCCATCTTCATACAATCAAATAGGATATTATGATTTGATGAACTCAAAAGTATCTTAGAATTTCCAAAATGGAAGAACTCCATTCTCCATGCATGGCCAAGGCTAAAATACCACTGATTTCATTGAGGGGCACTGAAACTCAGTCCTTCTGGTGAAATCTATAACAATTAAATGTACTCAGACTAAGTTCTCAAGTCCTTTGTAAAGTCTTTTCTTGCTGTAGTTGTATGTTTAGCTTCTTCCATTACAGAACAAATGTTTGACATATCATGTATTCAAACACATATGTAGCACTGAAACTTTGTCAGAGCTGCATCATACAACATACTGACAAAGAAGCCATTGCAAAAACTCTAATTTTATGTCCATATCATTCAGTTGGTTCCTGATTTTCATTAACTCCAGTCAAGCTATTAAAAAGAGCTTATCATTTCAATATCAGAATATGACACACATAGTGTTTCCCTAAAGCAATTAAAAAGAAACATTCAGCTGGAAATGGCTTGTGTAAGACCTCTTCTGTCACACAATGGCAAGTTCCAAAGCAGAATCCTACCCACCACCCATCATGGGACTGACAACAGCAAACTTAAGAGCATGCAGATTTTTAAACCAGTAGTATGGACCAGCTATTATGAGCAAATACTATCACATCAAACCAAGAAGAAATGCATATAACATGCCGCCATTCAACAGACATAAGAAACTTGGCAGAGCAAATATCACTCTACACAAGGATTCTTACTCTGATAATCAATGGACATTGATAAAGAACATTTGTTTTTTAAAAAAACATTTTTTATGAAATTCATTAAAAAAAACCTGCTTTGGATCTGAGTGCCAGGGTAGGTTGTTAAAGAGTCTGGAAGGAAATCAAAGTCATAGAATTAGAAGAAGCCACTGAAGCATTGAAGTCCATCCTATCTCTGTGTGTTTAATTCCTATTTCTTAAGTACAGTCTATCATTTGACTCAAATTTCTTCCTGCTTTATTCAGGCCCCTTTACTAACTTATCAAAGTTATTATTTCTGTCTTCTAGGGTATAAGCTATCCAATGCTACCTAATGTCATCTATAAATCTGATGATTATTTCTGGCATTTCTTTCATCCAAGTCATTAACAGAATTATCTAGAAGAGCATAGAATACAGAACTGAACCTCAGTGCCTCCTGCTGGTCTGATGAAAAACCTTTAGCAAGCATGCTCTGACTTGGGTTTTCAGGTTAACTGTATATCAATTTCATAGTGATTCCATCCACCCTTAACTGTTTAGTTAATCAAATGCTGAAGTTGTCAAATGGATGCATAGTACCCATGCAGCCAGCTGGAGAATATAACAATCCCTATTCTGAACTTGCTTGCTTGCTGGATTCATTTGTCTGTTATTTTACCTTATTAATAACCTACCCCAATCCTAACAGAATCGGGGTAAGAACTGTAGACAGTCATAAATATTTGAATAGTATGGATACTGCAAGATACTGATTTGTAATAATTTGGACAAGTAGGACCATGTTGTTTTCACTATGAGTCTGGAGGCTATTGCATTGATTGGTTAGAGTCAATGTCAGCATAACCCTTTTTCCTCTTCTCACCTCATCAGCAATTTTCAATTTAAGAACACTTGAGTGAACTTTTAATAGAGTAATAATATAAACAGTGCATTTAACAATATTTAAAATGGAGGACAATTCATCCAAGGTCCATCATTCTCAGCCAATGCTAAATATTCATGAATCTGAAGTCCCAGTATATCTACTTGGATACCATGGTGGAGAAGCTAGTTTAGGTAAATTTATCACCCAAGGATTTGTCTAAATTATTTTAAAGAATTATGGTTGGAGCATTGGACCTGAGCTCTGATATTTCAACAACTCTTGTGGATTTCTGGGTGATCTTGGGTTAATCCGTTTCAGTTCTTTGTCAATAAAATGGAATAATAATGAAACATACATTGAGATAGAAAATAATAGCATCTATCATGACAACACATGCAAACATTTAGATGTTTTTAAAAAGCAGGTTAGAGGAAAAACATTTCAAGTAAAAAATGCACTGCTAGTTTAGGCTGTTGGATGCATCATCCCTCATCCATCAAATTGTTCCTTCATGGAGCAGAATAGAGAAAGGATCACTTGATGTCTAATTTCCTTCTCTATTCTGCTACTTCTCTGTATATAAAATATTTAAATGCAGAACAAACAAAAGCCATTCCTTTGGGACTGTCCATGCTAATTTCCCACACTATTGTTTTCAGTGGTTCTCCAAGGTTCTGTGCCTTTTGATATATAAATAATACATACATTGCTTGCTAATCATATCTCTCTCTCTCTCTTTCTCCCTCCCTCCCTCCCTCTCTTGTTTAATAAATAAAAAAACAAGTTATAGTTTTGCTGGCTGAACTGAGTGAAATCTATGCCTCCTCTGATCTGGATATAGGGACTGGCTAGAAATCAGTAGAAGTAGAAATTACCCACTGCAATTTTCCAAAACAGACAAAAGCACACAATCAAAACTGAATAAACCACTTTACAGTGTGTGAATTCAATGCTCACCCAGAACTTTGTTGCACATTGACTTAAATCTGTGAGAACCTAAAGTCTTCCATTCAGGTCCAGCTGCAGTGGGTATTCATTTAGTTTTCAAATGGCTGTATGCTTAAAGTTACAGACATGTGTAAAGAATCATCTCTTGTACAAAACAGTAAATGAATGCCACACTGCAATATGAAAGGCTCTTTCTGTGATACAGCTGTTGCATACTGCAGCTGGTACCAAAGGTGTTGCTGCTAGCATGTACACATTCATATTATTAATCCACCTGAATGATAGATTAACAAAATCAGAAATACAGCAAACTTCTGTCTTTGTGGTCCTAACACAGATGTCACCGTTCCTTGCTAGAAAATAAATGAAAGTATTTCAGCTCCAGGTAGACTCCACTGGCAGATAAATCACCCCAACTTTTGTTTAAGAGTGGCATTGTCAGAAGGATTTAGCTGAGATACATTTCAACATGTACTTGTAACCGTTTTCCACCCGCACAACTCTATTTTAGGCAGAGGAGTAATTTAACAATGCTGCTCAAATGGTTTTCACTATGGGACTTCCTTTATTCACCATAGATGATAGATGTAGAGCTCCACAGAATTACTGATCTAAGCCCAGGACCTTAGAGACTGCTGCCATTGCTTGATTCATTTCACATTGTCTATGTCTGAAGGTAGTAGGATTTGGAGCATCCTCTACAACCCCTTTCATCCTCTGGTCAATCAGAAAATCCTAGGAAGTCCATGAAGGCAGCAGGCTTCCCTCACCTTTGGACTTGGAGGTAGCATTGATAGCTTTATCTACCACAAATGTGTCCATCCTGCTTTAAAACCTCTAGAGCAGGGGTGTCAAACTTGTGTAATTACAGCATCAACACAACATATCACTACTTTTTCTCTCTTCACTAAACTGGGCATGGGCATGGTCAGCACGTGACACATCCAGCCCGTGGACCACAAGTTTGATACCCCTGCTCTAAAGGATGGGTCATCTGCAGCATTTCAAGCTGTTGCAGGTACAGACAAGATGAAAATGTCTGCCCTTTTGGGCTTATGTGCAACATTATGGCCTAAGGAGATCAGGAGTGGGACTCGCTTTGATGCAACAATGTTGCTGTTATCACTCTGACTTCCCATGTCTCTCCTTATGCTTCTTCCCCACCAGATGCCACTATAACTAAGATGTGAATTTGAATTCATTATCTTTTCTAAATCATAAAGCTAAAAAGATTTACATCCTTCTCCTTTATTATTCATCATTGCTTTCAGGGGTGGGATTCTACCAGTTCGCACCTATTCACTAGAACGGGTTGTTAACATTCTAAGCAGTTCGGAGAACCGGTTGTTAGAAGAAATTACTGGCCTAATCCTGTAAGGAAGGCAGGAAGGAAACATTCTGGTGTTGCTTGCAGAAACTGCCTCTCCGTTAACCCTTATTACATTCTTAGCAGGACTAGACTTCCTGTCTCAGGAACTTCTCTGGAGTTTTTTCCCCTCCTTTGCTGGTACTTTGCTTGTGTGGAGTGACCATTCAAAGTTACAATGGCACTGAAAAAAATGACTTATGACCATTTTTCACACTTACGACTGTTGCAGCATCCCCAGAGTCATGAAAGGCCAGGCGAGGAGATGCGTGCCTCAATGTGAGTGATGTTGAGTTGGCCACGCACAGCCAGTAACATGACCACCAAGCCATGTCCACACAGTCACATGACTACCAAGCCATGCCTACCACCTAAGCCACGCCCACAGAACCGGTTATTAAAAATTGGAGTGCCACCCCTGATTGCTTTGTATTCTGTTTCTCTGATAATTCTATATTGCTTCTGTCTTTTGAAATACAAATAAAGCTAGGCCTAGATAGAGCATCCCCAATGGTGAGTTTGATGCTGTGGTGCCCATTCAGAAGTCCAGGAGGACAGACATATTTTGGGGCAGGGAGGGAGAGGAGGAAAAGGAACCACATTTTTTTTACTAATGTTCTTTGGACATTCAAGTTCCAGCTGGGAAACTAGGACTTATTAAAGTAATGTTAAGATGTAACACGTGCAAGGTGCTTTTCTGTAAATTACACAAGCCAAGGGGGATGGATTGTTATCTTTCCAATGAAAAATCAAAAATAATGTTTCAAAGAGGAAATCGAAATACACAATTGGCTATGCAAATGTTGTTAAGAAAACTCTATGCTCCAGACAATGGCCTACACTATTTTCATAAAGGACTCTAGGAAAGTGACTGGATATAAAAACCAAACAGGGAAAAAGCTTGTCAGGCAGCTTGCCATTCTCATCAAGGTGGCATCAGACCATAATAAAAGGGGGAGGTTGGCAAAAACTCAAAACAAATAAGCAGTCAAGTACTGGGGCCAAGAAAATGCGCTCGTCACTTCCAGAATCGACTACTACAATGCTCTTTACATGGGGCTGCCCTTGCGGACCACCCGGAGGTTGCAACTGGTACAGAATGCGGCCACGCGGGCTGTGATGGGGGTGTCCCGATACTCCCATGTTACACCCCTCCTGCGCGACCTGCATTGGTTGCCGGTTGCCTTCCGGGTTGGTTTCAAGGTGCTAGTAACAACTTATAAAGCCCCAAATGGCTTGGGTCCAGGGTACTTGTGGGAGCGCCTCCTGCCAGCATCACACTCCGATCACCCCGTAGGCTCCCACAGGAGGGGCCTCCTTGGGATACCATCAATTAGGCATTGTCGGCTGGCAGTCCCCAGGGCTAGGGCCTTTTTGGTGGGATCGCCCGTCCTATGGAATCAGCTCCCCATGGATCTCCGTTTGGCCCCTGATCTCCGCTCCTTCCGCCGAGACCTGAAGAACTGGCTGTTTCAACAGGCCGGTCTGGATTGACCTGGGGGGTGGGTTATTTTAATTGTTTTAATTTTTAACTGATTGCTAGACTTGTATTTGTTTAATTTATTTTTATTGTAATTGTATGGTTTTTAATGTTCGCCACCCTGAGTCCTTAGGGAGAAGGGCGGCATACAAGTCTAATAAATTATTATTATTATTATTATTATTATTATTATTATTATTATTATTATTATTATTAAAAGAGAACATGAAAGAGGAATGAGAAGGCCTCATTGGGGACCAGACTTTTGCAGGACACCAGTTGGTGGTATTCAGGTGTTCCTTTACCAACCCCCCAGTGTAGGGGAAGTAAACAGGAGAACTAGAAATCCTACTTTGAGAAGACAAATAAGAAGCCAGGTATGATGGTATTCATGATTGGCACATAGCAACAGAAGGCTACAGGAACCAATCTAAAAGAAGAGGGAAGGGGAGTTGTATGTATGTATGTAAAGAAAAAACATATCTTTGTACAGAAATATGTGGATCAGAGCACGGTAAGTATTTAGGTTAGAATAAAAGAGGTGGGGGGAGGCAATCCTATTGTGAGAATTTATTATAGACCACCTGGGCAGGTAGAAGAACAGATGAGGTCTTTCTGCATCAGTTGGCCAATCTTTCAAAAAGGCATGCAGTAGTACTAATGGGAGGTTCAGTTATCCTGACATCTGCTGGGGATTTGCCAACAAATTATTCTCTTTCCTGACAACAACTTCATTTGTCAGAAGGTGGAAGGAAGAACAAAGGGTTCTGCTGCCCTGGATCTAAATCTTACCAAGAGGAGGAAAAAAAATTGGGTGAAGAAGTGAATGTGACTGCCACCCTGTGGGAAAGTATTATCCTCAAAGTTGTGACATCAGATTGGAGGAGGAAGGGAAGAGAGTCAGATCCGCATAGTGGATATTAGAACAGTAAATTCTGAAAATTCAGAAGGAAGCTATTTCAAATCCAGCAGCTTCAAATCCTGAAGGAGAAAAGTATCCAGGAAGAATAGGACATTCTAAGAAATCAGACACTGAAGATGCCACTGCAAACAATTCCTATTTTTAAAAAATAGGGAAAATATAATAAGGCCAATGTGGATACATGCAGAACTCTCTGAAAACACTGAAAAGGGGGGCATGCCTAAGAAATGGAAAAAAGCATATCATAAATAAAGACTACAAGATAATCTCCAAAGCCTGCAGAAACTTTGTGAAAAATGTTAAAGCTCAGAATGAGCTGAGATTTGCAAGAGATACCAAAGTAAAAAGAAAGAAAGAATTTGAGTTTGTTAGAAATAATAAATCAAAGTGGAGAGGCTGAAAAGGCAATGGTGAAAAGCAAGAACTTCTTAACTGCTATTTTGTATCTGTCTTCCCTCAGAAGATAGCCCTTGTAGCAGATATTTTGTTCTATTGCTCTGACCACTTTTGGACCCTAAATTTCAGTGTCCCTATTGTACAATCTGTTTGTTAAAACACTGGCCTGGGCCTCAATTTTTGTAACTCAGTCTTACATTTATGCTTAATGACAATCCTTTCGGTGGTCAGAAAATTCCTGATGCTTTGGTTTGGTTTTGGTTTGATTGGTTTGGTTTGGTTTGGTTTGATTTGATTGGATTGGATTGGATTGGATTTGATTTGATTGGTTTGGATTGGATTGGACTGGACTGGTTTGGTTTGGTTTGGTTTGGTTTGGTTTGGTTTGGTTTGGTTTGGTTTGGTTTGGTTTGGTTGAGTTGGTTTGGTTTGGTTTGGTCTGGTCTGGTCTGGTCTGGTCAGATCTGGTCTGGTCTGATCTAGTCTGGTCTGGTCTGGGAGTTCCTGCATAGTGAATGCCTTTCTGTAATCTGGGGCTGGCCATGTTTCTTGACATTTCAATTAAATTTGCTAGTAAGGATTTATGTTTGTTTTCTCCCTTAATATCATTCAGCTATGAATAAATAAACATGAGGGCTGAAAATTATGGAATTGTGATCCCCATCTGCCTGGGTAGAAGCAACAGTATTCCAGCCCTAGAATGTCTATCAGGCATTGTCTTCTTGACTTTATCTTGAACTTCTAAGAGCATCATCCAGATGTCCAATATGGCCTAAAAGGCTGAAATCAGCTAATAACTTTAATAATCCAAAAACGTTTTCATTTTGGCATTAATTCTTTAGCCAAGAAAGTATCTGCAGCAGGATACAGATTCCCATAAAGCAGCAAGGTACAAAAGCCAGGTGAGAATATGAGGTAGGCAATCTTTTTTCAAAAACTGTTATACAAAGCATCAGAGCATTAACGAGAAACTATTCCACACAGGTAGCAGTTGATTCCATTAGTTATGATTAAATTTATTAGATAGCAGTACAACTGCATGCTAAGCAATTGAAAGCTAAGTCCAAGCAATCTATTTCATTACCCCCTCCCCTTCTCCCTTCCTGACAACCTGTATTTTTCATTACTTTTAGTTAAAAAGCTATGCTGATACTTTCCCCTGGTGCTGCTTCATTAAAAAGCACAGGGATACTAGATCTGGATTACTGGTTGAAACTTATGAATAAACACACATCCAAGCCAATCATTCATGTCAATTGATGGGCTAAACTCTCAGATGCAGGTGAGAAGGAGCATGTGGTGTTTAGTGTCTGCAAATGCTGCCACTTTCGTCTCCAGGGAAGCTTCAGGCTTCCCATTAATCTTACCTTAATGAGATGTTGTACAGAAGCAAATGGGAAATTGCCACTGTTTCGTACTTTTGCTTAGTTGCCACCTCTTTTTGTTTGTGTATTTGTTTCTCAGCTGCCTGGGTTTTTAGGGAGGGGTAGTTTCAGGGGTGGGATTCTACCTGTTCGGACTAGTTCTATAGAACCGGTTATTACGATTCTGCACAGTTTGGAGAACCGGCAAATTGTGCCACTGGCTGGCCCCTCCCCTCCCCTCCCCACCCACTCACTCCTTACCTGGCATACAAGCCATCAAACTTGCCTGCATTTGGTAAGTTGCTATTTTTCCTTCCCCTCCCCGACCCTCAGCTGTTCTGCTGTGCTGGGAGATTTAGATTAGCTAGAAAGCAGGAAATCATTGGATTTCTTGCTTTCTATCTAATCTAAAAGCAGAGCTGAACCTTTCTTAGGACTGAAGCTTCTATTTTTCAGTGCAGACTCAGGTAGCAGATTGCAGAAAGGTAGATGTCTGAGTGAATCTGTGATTCTGTGAGTAACTGAATCTGCCTGCCTGCTTTGCCTGATTTTGGGAAAAAGTTGCTCTTTTTTTATAAAAAATTCAATATTTACATAAATATTTATAATATTTACATACAAGCCATACCCACCCAGTCACATGACCACCAAACCATATCCAGTCAGCAAGCCACGCCTACCAGTCACATGACCACCAAACCACACCCACAAATTAGGCCATGCCCATAGCACCGGTTGTTAAGAAATTTGAATCCCATCCCTGGGTAGTTTAGCTGAATCATAACACAATCAGGGAACAATTCAGCTGATGAACAGCTAATAGAATATCAACATTGGCTTAAGGAAGTTCCCCACACCAGCCATATTAATCCCACTATAAAGTAACAACTTTCAAATCACCTCCTCTCCCTATTGTTGGCTGAAGTAGCTTACTGATGTGAAATGATCCCCAAATTTCAAGTAATATTTGCAGTGTTTTTTTCCAAACAGACTCCCTGAATAGGAGCCTAATTTTAAAGCAAGATCCATTCAATAGCTTAGTTTTGGGAAAAGTTATCTAGATCAGGGGTCCCCCAACCAGGGGGGCGTGGCCTGTTCAGAACTGGACCACGGAAGTGGCAGTCGAGCATGCATGTGCAGCTCCATTTACGTGTGCAACGGGTGGGCAAGCGCATGCGCACACAGCTCCATTTGTGCAAGCAGTTGCATGTGTGCTCACCTCTTGTGCAAATGGAGCTGCACGCATGTCACTCATGCAGAACCGTCCTCTTCTCCCCCAGCCGCAAAGCTGAAAAGGTTGGAGACTGCTGATTCCATTCCAATTTCTACAATGAAACATCTGTGTACATGCCCACTAGATTACCTCACACTAGTGGTTTTTCAGCGTGGTCCTCAAAAACCTTCCAAGTGGCCCAGAGCCTTCCCACCCATTAGCTATCTAAAACCCTGCTCGGTCATTCAGCATTTCTGTCCCTGCTGCCCTTTCCTTCCTTTGCCATTCAATTCCTTTGACATCTTACAGCTTCTCCAACATGATGTCACACAACTTCCATTTCTAACAAGAGTTCACTCTCAGTGGAGTTTGCAGACTGCAGCCTTCAATCATGTATCATGCCTTTCGGTGCCCGGAGCTCATGAGTCAGTCTTGCTAACAGGAAGGCGATGTAGGTGGCTGCAACTCTGCCCCCACTGCCTGCTTTCTGCAAAGTAAAGGTCACAGGAGTTGTTTGTGCTTTACAGAATTGCTTCTTAGGTTCAATGAGTTCACGTTCGAGTTGCTTATCATGCTAAATTGTCTTTACTGATTCACGACAAGTGAATCAGTGGTTAAAAACAGGTTCACTTACGTGTACCGTGTCAAGTTGAGGAGTAAAACTCCTCCTGTTGAATGGGTCTTGAGTTCAAGACTGTGAATCCATGTATAGCTATGCAATGTGGAATTAAGATCTTTCATTGACAATTGACAAAGAAAGGTATGAATGGGAAACATAATCAGCATCTAAAAACTGGGATTTCATTGGGATGGCGACACATTCAATCCTAGCTCACTGCATTTTATGTTATGAAAATTTGCAAGCAATGCTGTTAAGCTAAAGACAATTGCTACTAAATGTCACGAAGTACATAAAACAATTCAAATGCGTATTGAAAAGTCCAGCTTTAAATGTTAAATCCATGAGCATGAAGAATTATGATTACAGATGGTCCTCGACCTCCTTTAGCGACCATTTGAAGTTACATCAGCACTGAAAAAAGTGACTTACAATTGGTCCTGAGGTACTTAAGACCATCATAGCATCCCCGTTGTCACATCATCAAAACCTGAGTGCTTGGCAACCATCATATATTTCTGTTAGTTGCAACATCCTGGGGGTCATGTGATCACCATTTGCAAGCTTCCCACAATCAAAATCAATGGGGAAAGTTGGATTCTCTTAATGATTGTGTGACTCACTCAATAACTGCAGTTATTCATTTAACAACCATGGCAAAAAAAGGTTCTAAAACCAGGCCTGACTCACTTAACAAGCACATTGCTTAGTGACAGAAACAGTGATTGTAAGTTGAGGACTACCTATGAAACCAAAGCATGTTTTTTTTCTCAACTAAGTACGAGTTTGTAATTAAATAATAAAGAGAGGCAGTTCCCTTCTTCATGCTTTCTTTTACATCAATTAGTCACCACAAGTGAAGGAAAACATGTGATATGAAGGTATGGCTCTCCCTGGACGAGTGCAGAGATCTTCCTAGGTAAGTGGGATATTAGGAAACATTACTCCACCCTCCTTAAGTACCTTATTCAACGTGTTCAGGGCTTGCTGGGCAGCAGCAAGGGCAGGTTCAGCTTGTGCCAAATCTTTCTCACAGTCCTTCTGTTTCTGCTGGACCTCCTCAGTAATCAAGGCCACCTTCTGCTCCTCCTCATCAGCAATGGCCTTCTCCTTACTGACTTTCTCTGTCTCAGTGCCCACCACCTGAATCAGCTGGTCGGCATCTTCATTCTTTTGCTTCAGCTCCACCTCCTGAGCTGCCAGTTTGGCTTTCAAATCATCTACCTGGAGCAAAGGCAAAGGGAAGCCAGTCAGGGACCTTTGCACACACACACACACACACACACACAAAGGATGCAAGGTTCAAATGAAAAAGAATAGATGTTTTCTAAAACCAATACTGTAGCAGGGAATAATATAACGCATTATAATACTATAAAGGTAACTTATAAAATACTAAGGGGTCTTAGTATTGTAACAAATAAACAGGATTAGAAAAGTACTTTGAGTTTTAAAAAAATGATAATGTTTCTAAATACTAAATTGTCGTGGGTGTGTATGTGTGTAAATGCATGTAAATCTTGTTAAGAGTCAGTGACTGGTGAAATATAGCAGGGGGCTAAAACCATAAAGAACCTGAAACACATTCTTTTTAATTGAATTGTCCATTACTGAAGTCCTAACACTTAAAGAAATAGTTTCAGGCATAAAGTAATGGAGGTCAAAAATAATGTGCAACTCCCCTAGAGATGGTATGGTTCCTGCCCAACAGTAAGAAGCAAATGAAGTCATCCTCGCAACTAGTAGAAAGTTACTACTTTTTACTAGTAGAAAGTGGAGTTATAAAGATAGGATGCAAGTTGCTATAGAAAATATGTCCAAGAAAAGCATAAGCTTAAGAGTTTCAGGTTCCTCCAGTGGGTGGGTTGGCTCTGCAAAAGAGTTATTAATAACACTTTCCCTCCAAGATTGCAAAGGGCAAGGCATTAAAATGAGCTAAGGAAAAAAGCTTGTCAATATACTGGACAGGTAATATTGCATAGATAATTTGTGGTGTGAATGGTTTCCTATTTATGTGTTGTCAGAGTAAGTGACCCAGTTCTCCCTGCTCTACTTGGAAGGCTACGTCAAATGCCTGTTGCCGCGTAGCATCTCTAGCTCTTGGAAACCTCTCAGCCAAGAGAGCTGCACTTGAGAAGCGTCACTGGCATAAATTTTCCAGGAAGAAGAAAATTTATCAAGTAGGCTCGTAGCAGTCAGAGTCACTAGAAAAGTGAAAATTGAGCCAAAAATAAATCAGCATATGCCAGCCTTGGATTCCAGGGAGATCATTCCAGTTTTTAAACTTGAGTGCCACTGTTGGAGACAGCAAAGTACTTGGAATAGTGTTCTTAGGAATCTTGACTAGGTGATGTCTAAAGGCTCTAAGTTATTCTAAGAAATAGATTTTTATTTTTTACTTGTGAAACTTTTTTTTTATTTTACTTATTTCTCAAATTTATATGGCCACCCATTTGTTCTGAGCAGCTTACAAACAAAGCCTACTGCTAAAACCTACTACAAATCAATTAAAAACATGAGGGGTTCTTGGTGTTCTCTAAGCTTGTGTTGCTGTCTTGCAGACCTTCCATTGCCCAAACCAGATAACATCATCATCACCAATGGAGAAAGGAGGCGGACCACTGCAAAACAATGCCTCCCACTCCCAATCCCTGAAGTTGGTCCAGAAGAATACCATGGTGAATAGTATCATGACTGAGGGATCCAGAAGGACCAGGCAGTGACACCACCTCCATCCTGAGCCCACCAGCCACACTAATGTGTCTAATGCCATCTGTGTCCTGTAACCCACAAAAAATGTAAAAAGGATGGACTGAATGTAGAGAGAGAAGATATATTTACCAAGGTAACAAGCAGATAAATGTGGCTTGAGCCCATATGAAGGTAAAGATTTATGATAATGTCTAAGATATACATTCACACACACACACACACACAATTCACATGAAGATAAAAGGGGAGGAGGGGAGGCACATTCAGACTTGCAAGATTCTCTTACTGCATGGCGCCATGCCCATGATATATAGCTTTGCTGAACAGTTAATCTGTTCTCCAGTCCCGTTGTTCTGATAGGAGGCATATTTACTCTTTGTTTGGAGGAATGGGATAAGCACTTCACTCAGCAAAACTCTGTGGCAGCATTTCATTTATTTATAGATCTTTGGACAATTGTGTGGTGGGGGAATGAAGAAACCCTTTTTCTTCCCATATTTCAGATACAGCTCATACCTTTCAAACTGAATAAAATAACATTGCGACGTTGAATGTGTATATGAATAGAACATTTATCAGGTTTTAAATATTCTGATGAGGCATTGAGGTTTTGATTTGTAAGGCTCTACCAAATCCGTAGATCAGGTACCCGAAAAGAGGGAATCTAAAGTTGCAAATCACCTCTTTCTCTCCTTGTAAGAAGAGATAGAATATATAATGAATATAGAGAGAAAATCATATTTTAAAAGTTTCACAAAGCTTCAGAGCATACAGTAGGATTTAACAACAAAAGGAGGAAGGCCAGAAAACGCACTTTTTCTATTCTATTAAGAATGAATGTAAGAAAAGGCAACAGAGCAAAAGTATTAGTCTTATGGATAGAAACTCTAGGGAAAACTTTTTCAGAACAAAGCAAACCCTGACAATATTTATGCTCAAATAACATAATACATGTCACACTATGTATACTTGTCCAATATTTTTTTTTTGTTTTAAAGAGATTATCCCAGTGGGGAGCGATTTGTGAGTGTAGAAGAAGCAGGAACAATGACACTTCTGCTTCCTGGCCTAACATTTTCCTCTTTCAATTCACTAAATAAAGCTGGTTTTTTTTACCCCCTGAGAAAGTTTCACATGTATATTTGTCTCTGCAAGTGTGCACTGAAGGCAGATGAAGACATTCAAGATGAGAAATGTTGGGAGTGAATTTGGAAGTGCCCTTCCTCTATATCACCCCCCTGCTCCCAAGTATTACCCTCAAAATTTATTTATTTTTTTATTTATTTATAATTGGACTTATATGCCGCCCCCTCTCTGCAAGGACTCGGGGTGGCTCACAATTAAAACAGTACAACAATCAATAAATATTTAAAACAAAATTAGATCGATAAGCCCAATCGCTAAAACCCATTAAAATACTTAAAAAACCCCAGGAGGTCAGTCCAGCCTGGCCTGTTCGAACAGCCAGGTCTTCAGATCGCAGCGGAAGGAGCGGAGATCAGGAGCCAACCGGAGCTCCAGAGGGAGTTGGTTCCACAGGGAGGGGGCCGCAACAGAGTATATCTCTTGTTTGAAAAACATATTATCAAAAGAAATGTATATCCATTGGCTGATCTAACACACTTTACTAAACCATAATGTGCCTTGCTCGGGACTTAATTGAGACAAAAGCTGCCACTGTGATGTATAAACCAAGATTTATGCAGGGGGGGGGAGTAAATTAGATGACCCCAACTAACAAATCTAAGAGCTTGGAATAAATTCTGCTATCAACTATATAAAAACCCTGCAAATTGGAGCACTACACTTACAAGAAAGGCCTGTTGAGAATCATTTCTAGGGCTGACTCTGCTTGAGGAAGATTTGGGCAAGTGTTCCTTTGGAGCAGTTTCTGCACATGCCAGAAGACGCTTCAGTAGAAACAAAGCAGCTGACTCAGTCTGATCAGCCCAATGGTTCTCCGACACAGAGCAATTCACTGCACTGAGATAGCAACACACAAGGTGAAGAATTCCATCAAGGGAGACTGACTATTAGCTGCTCAGGTTTAGGAAATGTTAAGGAAAGTAGTCAGGAAGTAAAAGGCAGGTGCTTTGCTTCACTCGAGTTATGGTTTTGTGTTAATCTGGTTAACGGCTCAACTTTGTCATCCCTGTTCACAATTTGATTTTTCTCCAGGATTTAACAAAACCTGTACACACAAAGAGGCTAACTAGTAACCAAAGCAACAGAAGCCTTTTTTTAAAAAAATGCAGAAATAACATACAAACCCAGAAATATTCCTCTTGCTAGCTTCTTCTCTATAGGCAGAACTGGGAGAACCGAAACAAATCATTTCACTTGACTCAACAGAGATTATCCACAATAATCATCAAATTGTAACTAATTAATGTGTACAGTTTGCTTTGTTAAAGAAAGGGGAAGATCTGCCTGCTTTAAGAAATCTTAGGTGGAAAGGAGGAGAAAAAGCATGCTGCATTTAAGCAAGCCTTGTGACTCGGTGTGTATAGAAAGAAAACCCATATTCTAAATTAAGAGCTTGAAGGAGAATGCCAGCATGCCTTTTAATTCCAATTGTCTGTGCCAAACGTCAGGATGTAATATACTACATCAGAAAGCTTGGCAGTTAATTGGTATAGCAGGAGAGTGAGGAGCCCACCGTGCAATTTTGTTTTAAAGAAAAGCAGCACCAACAAGTTGCCACATATACAGAAAGACTAGTATAAGGCAACCTCTCTCTTTCACAGCAGGAAACATGCTTAAAAATAAAGTGATTGCCCAAAAAGTTCTCTTTCCCAGCATGTCTCATCTTCACAGGAAGAAGGAGGAATGAAACCTCAAACATTTCTGAAAATAAGGAAATAGTTGCAACAAGGGAAAAGGAAAAGAAGCAAAGGTTATTTCCAAAAAAACTCAGGACTATTCTGACTGTCCAAAAGTTTTTCCAAGTTTTTTTAAATATATATTTTAAAGCTAGAACAGCTAAGCAGCAAATTGAGTAGTGATTCAAAGTTGTAAATCAGAAGCTGGCTGCTTCCAAAGTAAAGCAATCAATGGAGATCATTCTCCACAATTACATTCTGCAAGAAACAGAAAAGAATCAAATCAGGGAAGCTTAGTGGTGCTTTCAGACAAACTACAACTTATAAACTGCTCTGAAAGTGCTTCAAAATTTGCCCTATTTTTGGAGGTGGGGGGAATCTTCACTTCTTCCTTCGTAATACAATACCAGCATTCTTCTTCAAATTTAAACTACTTTAATTCTTATTAACCTATCTATAAGAATACGAAAGAAACATTTGCAACAAATTATAGGGGTGCTTTTAAAGGCCATATGGGTTTTAGTTTGGAAATGATTGTCCTGAAGATCCACTTTGAGAAAAGAGTGAAAGGAGATAGAGCTGCGATCTCAATTCACACTTCTTGTAGATTTTTGGTGGTGATGTGTCTTTACAACACTCCCTTGATCAGATATTTCCATATACCAGGTCAGGAAGCAACTATCCATAATATAAAATTGGCTTGGGGATTTCTGGCTGTTCATGTTGGGGGGGCCTAAATCCAATGGAACTGACTTAAAATCTCATGACCTACTGAACATAGGGAGAAGTAATCTTTGGGCGGACACTTAAGGGCTTACTCTGGACATTTATTTATTTATTTAGCATATGGCAAATACATGGATTATAGTAGTTCAAATGTTAATGTCCAGTCCACCCATCCATTCAAGGATGGGTGGTCTATGTTGAAAAAAAAATCAGACATTGGGCCAGTGTAAGCTCTTGATGGACATTCAGACTCTGGGCAGATACACACTTTCTGCTTGGTCTTTTTCCAATTTAGGCCACTCATTGCTTCCTGAATGCAGGAGTGGACAATCTTCCCACTCCCAGCCTACTGAAATGCATCCAGAGCATATGATTTCCAGCTTTGAATCACAACTGTATTTTCTGACCTGAGCAGGGTCAGAATGGATGATCTCTGCTGATTAGTTCTATTCTGGTGGCAGCCCAGGTCCAACTGGTGCCCTGCCAAATGTTTGTTTTCAATCTTGCAATTGATTCAATGATGGCCTCTTAAGTCCCTTTCTGACCCTAGAAATTCATGCTCCAATCAACCCTTTCAACTCCCAAAAGGCACCCCATTGATTTCTGCTCAGCTGGATGAAGCTTAATCCTCTTGCTTTTTCACCCCCTGCCCACAATACTGCAAAACTTCCTTTACTTTTAAAGCCATCTTTAAGCTAAAATATTGCTACTCTATTCTTATACAATATAATATTTTTCCCCTCCACAAATCAGTCCTTCCTTCTACAAAGTCATACAAAGGAATGTAGGAACAAAAGAGCCACCTGTTTCCTCACTGATTATTGGGGCACTAAAGCTTCAACATACCATAAGAGAAAAAAGCAAGGTCCTCCATTGGTGTCAAAGGTGATACTAGAGAGGGTCTCTCTCTCTCTCTCTCTCTCTCTCTCTCTCTCTCTCTCTCTCTCTCTCTCTCTGTGTGTGTGAGAGAGAGAGAAGCATTGCTCAGCAAATCACTGTAGGTCAAGGAATGTAAATAAAAATCGAGCAAAGCAAAATGTTGAGGCCAAGTAAAAAGTGTCAACCAAGCCAGTATCTCTCTTTTTCCAGAAACAAAGCAACACATCTCCAGTTCCTGTTGAGCAGAACAGAGGAAGGAAACATCAGGACTGAAAATGGCAGGGAATAAAATGGCTTTCTAAATGTATTGTCTCTCTAATCTAAAAGGTTACCTGCTTATTAACATCTCACTACAACTCATGTGACAGTACCATGAAATCCAACAAGAGTTCATACAGCTGGATGCAAGTATCTCTTCACTAGCATTGCACAGATCATCCTTTACTTCATTTTAGAATGTTTGCATATGTCTCCAGCCTTCCAGCTAAAACAGGAGCCTTCTCACCTGTGCTGATGTGCTGCTGAGCTTCTGTAGGCCATTTTCTAGTCGCTCCATCTTTGCTGCTAGTTCTTTTCTCTTTTTAAGCAGCAAATTCTGATACAGTTTGATTTGCTCCAAGAATGACTTGGGGGTGGTGTAATTATAACGACGTTCATTAGTCAGGTAAGAATAAGACATCTCATTAACACTGGTATGAACATAAGCCATGAACTTGCTGATAGATTCTTTCACAGGAGGCTTGTTCACGATGATGATAATGATGACAATGACAATGACAAGAACAATGTTAAAAGAGAAACTATTTCAAAGTGAATAACAAGGCAGTTTGACTAAGTTCCCTGGAAATGTCTTACATAAAGCACTGATTACCAAATTGAAATACATAATATTCCAGAAAACACATGAAACTCCTTATCAGAATTTCCTGATTTTGATATGATGTGTGAAACTTGATTAGTCTGCACCAAATTATTAGTAACTTCAAAATATCAGTTTTATGCAGGTAGTGTTTGTCCAATTAGTACCCCACTTTTCCTTTAGGAACTCAAAGCAGGTTACATTGCCCTTCCTCTTTAATTTATTTTTTCCAAAAACAACAAACCCATGACTCAGGGTGGAAGTGAGAGACCAGACCAAAGTCACCCAGAGAGCTTCCACAGTTATTATTATTTATTATTATTATTTATTTAGGCTTGTATGCCACCCTTCTCCCTAAGGACTCAGTTGAGGTTGGAGTTGAGCCTTGGTCTCCACAATGCTAGTCTAACACCTGAACCACTACATCACACTGCTGGAAAACATCTGCACATAAGTCCACCTATTTATGTAAAGATGGGGTGAGGTAGATTTTCTTCTTTGCCTGCAGCCATAATGTGCCAGAAGCACCAGATCTGCCTTACAAAATAAACAGCTGTTCAGCCTCACAGTTGAGAGAAAGCATTTGATGTGCTCCTAATATTCACTTACCTCAATACCTTCTGTCCCTTGCAAGAAGCGCAGGCTGACTGATTCCAGAGCTTCCTGAGGCCATTCATGGAACCAGTCAATCACTGTACAGTTCACAATGGCTGGGAACTTCCGGCTACGAACTCTCAGTTTGTTCCCCACTGGAGAAAAGCAAAGTGCCACCTGGGGAAAGTAGAACAAGCAATGAGGAAAACAATGTGGGCACAACTGTGACAGAAGGAGGTTTTCGCTTTATGACTTTCAAAACTTTCCAGCTATTCCAAGGTTTGTCAAAGATGCATGGCTCAGAATTGTTGAAAGGAAAGCATTTGCTTGTGCGCGTCAGCATTCTCAAGAGTGAGAATCTTCCCTGAGCAATTATTAGTAAAGTAGGGTTTCACAACTGTAACAGAAAAGTGATTTTTTTTAAAGGATACACCAAACAGAGATTGGCAAAAGCTTAGGACCTAAGTGACTACATCCCACCTGGAGGAAAGTCAAAAAGTAGAGCTCCATGTTTGTATATTTGGGGACCAAGTCAGAGAGAAGCAATACTGGGATTAATTTCTTGTAGACAAAGAATGATACACAAAGTGGGAACACAGAGAAATCCCTCACTATCTACATGCTTCTTTAGATTTGCCCTTCTAATTGTGGTCCCGCAGCAGTTGAAATGCGGTATTGCCGGCTAACTTTGCCCGCTGCCAGGAGTTCGATCATGACCAGCTCAAGGTTGACTAAGCTTAACATCCTTCCCAGGTCAACAAAATGAGGACTCAGATTGTAAATTCCCTAAAGAGTGTTGTAAAGCACTGTGAAGCGGTATCTAAGTCTAAGTGCTATTGCTATAGTCAGAAACTTGTGCAGAATAGTAGGTGCCACTGAAGTCACCTTTCCAACAAAAGAGCAACCCAGAAACAGTAAAAGGGACAGCATCTCAGCCTAGTCTGTTATTTTCTTGCATAAAAGTGAGGTTATTATTCTTGTGTTATCCACGATACAGATATTTCTCCCCCAAAAAATACAGCAATGATTGGAGCAGCAACACTTCATTGATTGGAGATAAATTTTATAAAGATCATCTTCAGAAACATCACACAACAAAAAAGAGCAGGCTCTACCTTGAGTTGTCGTCTGACCCGATCAATGAAGAATTTCCAGCAGGCCTCCCTCGTGTCCATCAGACCATGAGTTTTTACTTCATTCCTCATATTACTTATGATATTTTCTACTTCTTCATCAGGAAAAAGATCGGGATTTCTCCTAGAAACACAAGATAACATCTGATTTGTCGTAAAATTCCATACCTGCAGCATTGCCTACCTTGCTGAGCACAAAGGAAAAGAGAGAAGTAAACAAATTCATTTTGTTTATTTCCAAGGGCTCTGTAATACGTTCACCTGATAAGTGGAGAAATATAAGGGCAGAGAAGACAAAGGAATTAAGAAATGAAAAAAAAATGATACATCTCTATCACACAGTGGAAATATTGCTGAAGAATATCACTGCTGGCCTCTAGTTACAGTAATTTGGCTTATAACTAAAGCAGAAACAGAACAAAACAATATTGTTCAGTAACAGCTACCACTATATTTATGTGGTTGAGGAGCATGTTCCAGCCTAGAAGTTGTACTGTGACTGCTTTGTTAATAACGGATCACAGATTTCCCTTTCCTGAGTCCCCTTTCTGCACTTGTGACTGGGACAACATCCTGCAATGTTAGTTGGGACTCTTTTTGTCCTGTGGACTCCAATGAAGTGCATAGGTGCTACCTAGCAGGTTTTCTGCCTTCTATGAGTGCTCTACCTGGCTCCTTCAGGAGGCATAGATGAGAATGCGTCTTGTTGGATCTGGGAGATAGGTCTTTTCACAAGGCCCTCCCTATCAATTATGACAACTATCATCTGGTATTCAACTTTCCCTATCTTGAGATGGTGGTATAGATGATAGTAGCTTGGTGATTACAAAGGCCCACAGAAGAAATGGATTGACTGAATACTTTCCTGTCAGTATTAAGGCTTAATGTGAAACAGAAACATTATTGATCACACAGATTACTTTTCTCCGCATTTAGATGGAGGTAGTGGGTGCTTCCACCCCTCCTGAATCTCTCAGTGGCATTTGATATCATCAGTCATGATTTCTTAAAAGGATTGGAGACTGGGAAAATTTTTCAATGGCTCTATTCCAGGGGGTGTCAAACTCGATTTCATTGAGGGCCACATCAGGATTGTGTTTGACTTTGGGGGGCCAGGGTGGGTGTGGACAGCTCTACATCACTTATGTTTGGGGGGGTGCCTGTGGTGGTCTGAGTGCTCTGTCAGCAAAAACAAGCTCCCAAGCTCTATATTCAGCCATGACAGCTTCCTGCAACCCTCTGCCAGTGAAAATGGAGTTCAGGAGAGCCACCCTTGGCCCTCCCAAGCTCCATTTTTGGCTGCAATGACCTCATCTGGCAAACCTCTACCAGCAAAAACAGAACTCAGGAACACCACCCTCCTGAGCTGTGTTTTTGCTGGCAGAGGACCATGGGCTGGTCCTTTGTTGTTTCCAGGGCAGCCCCACTGGGGCACCCCATGGGCCGGATCCAGCTTGCAGGCCTTGAATTTGACAACCCTGCTCTATTCCTTTCTGAGTGAGCAGTTTGAGTTAGTCGCTACAGGAGAGGAGAATTCAATCTGGTGGCCTTTCCTGTGTAGAATCTATATTATAGAACAGCATCCCTTTGGGTATCAGATTGACCCCTAATTGTATGGTTTTCTAGAACGCATTAAACACTAAATTATTCCTGATGGTCTTTGAAGGTTGAATGTTGTCTTATTTTTTAATATGCTACTGTTATAGATGTGGTGATATAGGTATTATGATTTATTTGAATTGTTGTTGATTGCTATTTGTTAGCTTATTGTCACGGATGGCTTAATGTTGATGCCTATTGTTTTAGATCACATGATAGAAGTTTTATTGTTTAGATGTAGAAGTTTTCAATTTTGTTACATGTTATATGACACTAAATGGAGTTGGTGGCCTATAAATATAAAGTTGGTGGCCTATAAAAATTAAGAAGTAAAGAATTATTTTACTTTAGTATTAGTTAACCCACCTCATGTTTTGGTACCACATTTGAAGAAGAATTTAGACAAACTGGAATTGGTTTAAAGAAGCACATCGCTTAGAAATTAAGTTTATGAAGAGAGACTGAAGTAGCTGGGAATGTTTAGCCTTTACAACAGAACAGTGAACAAATATATGATACCACTTTTCAAATACATGAAAAGCTGTCATGTGGAAGATCAGGAACTATACTTCATTGCGCCACAGGATAATGGATTTAAATTGTAGCAAGGCAGATTCCAGATTTTTGAAGAGCAGCTTGATATTGGAACTTATTACCAGAGAGGCAGATATTCAAGCAAGTCTAGCCACCCACAAGTCTATGGTGCTTCAATTTGGATTCTGTACTGACTAGGAAGTTGGAACTGATACTCTAAATGGACTGCCCCAAATTTAGAATTCTAAGTAGAAATGCATATGCCTATAAACAGAGAAAGGGTGATGGAAATTGCTACGTGGCAAATAATGGTGCTGGAAGAGAAGCTGGAATGACATGTAAATTCATTGCATTATTCTGCTAGCTTCATAGTATAGTCACACAAGATGCTGTGTCCTGTCCTCTATTATATCCTCAGCATAATGCCTGGTGCACACAACGTGTTAATCCAAAGGCCAGGTTCCCACAACATGCTGAGCCATAACCCAATCAACCCCATTTCAGTCTAGCCAGCATGTTGTGTGAACTCGGATATTCTGGGGCAAGTTTTTCACAATTCTAGTTTCCTATTTCCTATAAATGAAATTTAAATTACTATGAATACATACCTGAAGCTAGCAAGTCATTAACCAGAACTAAGAATCTCTCGTCAGCCAGCTGAGTATCAGTCAGAAGAAAGACAGTGCCCACATTCTTCATTCCTGCCGTGATACATTGTGCTGCTAAGTCAGCCTGTAAGTAAATGAATATTTCAGACTCCAATTTTTAGACAACAGATGTAAGAGGAGACTCAAGTCATCTTGGGTACTATTAAATTCAAACTTCATTGGCTTCTCAGAGTCAAGTCCACACCGTTAAAATCACACTGCTGATCACACTGGGGTTCATTGCTATTCACATAACAATTATATCTGAAGGAAATACATAAACACAGTCTGTATAACAACATAGTGTAACTCTCATTAAAGAATCTGTATAAAGTCCTTTTCATTAGGAGGCCAATCGCTACTACTGTAACTTTTTTTCTCTCTCTCTCTTGGAACATTCATATGTTTCTTAAACACATCTTCATAACCTTGGTTTTTAATGAAAAAGGTGCCAAATTCAAGTTCCCTTGCTATTTGTTCTGCTATCATTCTGAGGGGAACTTAGAGCAGAATGAGATATTCTGAATTAAACACCACCATGATCCTAGATCACTTCACAAAACAAAGGGGAAAGAGACACTCTCATATGAAAATATCCTTCCTGGGAAAGTTCCAGCTGAGCATTATTGCTCAACATGTTTAGTGTATCATTTACAGATTATGACCCAGGATAACTTTCGAGTAAACAACCACTACATATACTCTGAGGTAACATATGTTCCTGAATGGGGGAGGAGGAGGAGAAAGAGGAGCAGGAGCAGGGGAATAATAATCACATTTTTGACTAATGTTCTTTGGAAATTCAAGTCCTAGCTAGGAAACTAGGAATTATTAAAGTGGTGTTAAGATGTAACATGTGCAAGGTGCTTTTTTGTAAATCTGCAATTAATATGGGTCAAAATATTTAGTTCCTGTAAAAATGTATGTGTTTGTTATGCTGCCTAATGCACCAATAACTGTAGGGATGATTTTGCAAGATCTTTTCTATAATCTATTTTGATTGTTCACTCTTTAGATTCTATAACTTTTTACAATTCTTTTTGCTCAGTTCTATTGGCCCTGGGTATTGCCACACCCACAAAAATTACTCTTTTCTTTTCTTTTGGTTATTCTTATACCCACTGTGTTGCATTCCAAGTGGCAAGTAGTTGTTATATGAACATGACATAAAGTGTTAATGTCATCATTTTCAACAATTGTTTCAGTGATGTGATTATACCACATTGTGAAAACTCAGAAATTATAATTTTTCTACAACTACCAATGCATTATAATGACTACTCTATCATGACATTCATTATAGCAAGCCCAAGCAATTTTGTTTATGATTATGGTTATAGTTGTGTTACAGTATTTATTAATTTAACATTTACATGAAGTCACAGAGAGAGATCATCCATCAATTCATAATCAAGCATCAACAGTGTGGTAATAGTACTCAACTATGCATCTCATCCCTGGAATTGGTTGAGCTCATTGGTTGACCTCATGTCCCAATACTTGGAAGCAATGGGAGTATGGGGGTGTAGGAACAAGCTCCGACTCACTTTTAGCAAGACTGAATGGTTGTGTGTATTTAAGCCTCCTAGTACTGAGGACTTTCTATCTTTGGCCCTGATTGGGCAGGCACTTTCTCATTTGGGTCTACTGAACAATCTGGGGTTGCTCCTGGAATCAGGGTTTCTGCTTGAAGGCAGCAGGTGAGAAGTACAGAAAGGAGGGCTTTTACACAGAATCACCTTGTGTGCTATTGTATCTTTTCTGAACTAGAAGGCCCTTCTCATTTAGTCACCTCATGGTTGGACTATTTGTTATTTTTATTTTTATTTGATTTGATTTGTCAATTGCTTACAAGATAATAAGTATAAGGATAAACATAGTTATGAATACATGAAATGAATACATATAAGAGAAATAAAAGAAACAATAGGACAGGGATGGTAGGCAAGTTGGTGCGCTTATGCACACCCCCTACAGACCTCTTAGGAAAGGGGTGAGGTCAATAGTAGACAGTCTAAGGTTAAAGTTTCTGGGGTTTGGAGAAGAAACCACAGAGTCAGGTAGAGTATTCCAGACATTGACCACTCTGTTGCTGAAGTCGTATTTCCTGCAATCAAGTTTGGTGCAGTTAACCTTGAGTTTGTATCTATTGTGTGCTTTTGTATTGTTATGGTTGAAGCTGAAGTATTCATTGATCGGAAGGACATTGCAATGTATGATTTTATATACTATACTTAGATCGGACCGAAGGCGGCATAGTTCTAAGTTTTCTAGGTCTAGAATTTCAAGTCTAGTGGCATAAGGTATTCTGCAACGAGTAGAGGAGTGGAGAACTCTTCTTGTGAATGCAATGCATTCTACATGGAGCTTCCCTTGAAATCTATTCAGAAGCTAGGTATAGAATGTAGTGCCACAATCAGTGATAGATCAATCACACCTTGCTCAGGTAATGCCCAACCTCTTTGAATGCACTGGTTCCAGTTGGAGTATAATTCAAAGAACTACTTGCCCCATTTCAAACCCTAACTAGCATAGAGCCTATGGTTAGTTTCTTCTTGATTCTAAGCCTCTCACCTTCAGATCAGGAATCCCATAGCCTTTCCGCAAGGTGATCTGGAAAATCTCCAGAGAGCTAATGAAAGCTGCCAATCTTGTCAGGCTCTGCTTGCCACTTCCACCAACACCCACTAGCAGAGCATTCCCTCTGGGAGATTCCAGGATACGGTTGATTCGGCAACTAAACAAAAAGATACATAATCCTTTCACATCTAACATTTCTTCTGTGGAATAAATATCAATATATGGCACATGGACTAATCTGTTAAATTCAAACCTTGCGAAATCTTAAATCATTATGTGTCTGGATTAGCATAGAGGAGTAAAGAGATAATTTGAAACAAGACATGCAAGAAATAGCAAATAGCACTTAGACTTATATACTGCTTCACAGTGCTTTACAGCCCTCTCTGAGCAGTTTATAGGGTCAGCATATTGTCCACAACAATCTGGGTCTTCATTTTACCGACCTCAGAAGGATGGAAGTCAACTTTGAGCCGCTCAGAATCGAACTCCTGCAGTGAGCTGTGAATTAGCCCTGCAGTACTGCATTCTAACTATTGCACCACCATGGCTCTTAAATAATTTTCAACATAGTCCTTGGAAAAAAGATGGGATAAGAAAGAAATTCAAGATAATTCTGCCTTCATCCTGTTTGATATAAGGAGGGATGGAAGAAATCTCTGACAGGCTTTTAATATTCTGTTTATTATATTCTACAACAATAAAGTTCCTATAATCCTTGCAGGTTCTGACTTTTGGCCTAGCCTCCTGAAGGGCTGACAATTAGAATTTAGTTCCAGTTCCAATTCGGTAGCCTTGTGAGTTTTAACTTCTTCTTTTTCCCTCCAAACTAATTCTTAATGCCAATTTTAGCCACATCAATTAACTTTTGTTATGTTGTTGACATATACCAACCTAATTATGTTCATTTGAATCTCTTTAAAATATCATTTAAATTTACATGTCTACTAGATCTTGCCAAAAGAGCTTCAGTTAGCCAATGTTTTTAACTTAAGTGCCTGAAATATACTGCAGATATAATTCTTTTCTCAGAAGCTGCTTGTTTGTTTTCTTAAGATTAGGAGGATATTTCTTAATGGGTAAAGTCCTGACTTGGAAACCAAGAAAGCAGAATGAGAGAGTAACTTCCTGAAGATGGCAATTACCCATTAATTCTCATTTTGTCTTTGTGTCAGAAATTCGCAGTTGCTGTGAAGTCACTGAGGTGTTTTTTTTCCCCTTTATTTGGTCTGCTGGCCACAATGTGGCCTCTGTATTTATCACAATTATTTCAACTTGTTGCTTTGTCATCCTGGAGAGTGATGGGCACTTGCCATAACCCCACTTTTCAGAAAGAGGCTCACCTGATTGGCTTATTCAACATGATTGCTCATTACCGTTCATGAATTAGACAACCACCCTTCCCTGATTCTGACCAGAATTTAAAATAAGCTATGAATAATCTGCAAGTTTGTTATCAGTGTTGTGGCAAAGATGTTCACTTAAATTAGGAATCAAAGGGTTAGAGATAAATGCAAGAAAGTATATCTTAGTGGCATGCACAACTGTAGTGCTTGCTAGACTCCTTGCTAAAGAATTGCAGAAGAGCCTGAACATAGAAAGGTTATAGGTTGTGTACTTTTGGTTTGTTAAGTAGGAATGATAAAGAAAATATTTTCAATCACAATAAGACCTCTAAACTGGAATGCCTCTCATAATACATTGGAGATGATGGCCTTATTTTAAGCGCCCCTGCAATCCTCAATAGTATCTGAATTCAATTCATCTCAGATACTATTATTAAGTTCTCTAAACAATGGCACTTATTGTGCCCACATACATGCTTTTCAGGTTGTTAGAAAGGACAGCAATTTGAGTTTCATGATGCATCTCCACTCCAGGGTCACAGATCCAGCCTCCTGCTTTTACTTATGAGTTTATTTCAGGAATGATTTTATTCTTTCTGATGCCCTCTCTACTCATTAAATTAAATTGAATCAAGTGAATTAAACTCCCCATCAGAATTTTACTCACACATTTTCATATTTCATGAGAAGACTAAGGTGGGGGGGCAGGGATGGAAGGTATGAAAGGTACCTGCTCCGACCTCTGTTTTCCCATGTTGACTGGGAAAGTTGAAGAATGTTTCTAATTAATCAAGTTGCAATATCTAGGAGAATGGGAACCTAGTTATGCAGTTTCTAGTACCTGGAAATCTTGTTATTATGGTAAAGATGTGGATGCAATCAAATATCCTCTCACTTCAAACGATTCCCCTTGACATGGAAATGTCAGAGTGAAATTTCCTATCTTGGCTCCATGTCTTTTTCCCCTGATACCTGGAAATGTGTGTGTGTATACACACACAAACGCACACACGTGTGTGTATAATAATACACATGTAATATGTGTGTGTGTGTGTGTATAATACACACACACACAATCTCTTCCATCACCAATATCTGACTACCTACATACCAAGAAATTGTTCTTGAGCAATTATGACAAAATCCAGTAATTATTAAGGATGAGGACATGCAGAGCAATCTTTTGCTGATTGACAAAGATGAATATCAATTTCTGAGCCAATGATTCGAGGATTAAGAATTATATCTTCTATGTCTAACATTCAATTCATACCATATGAAGTTTGAAGGAGATTTTTTTTAATGAACTGAAGCTGCCAGATCAGCATAAGCCAACATTAAAAACAAAATTCACACACAAACAATAAAACCAAATATTATAAATATGCTAATTCTATCAATGAGATAGAAATTGAGTCAGGAAAATACAGAAATGTGGGTTGTTGTTTTTACATATTCATTAAACAAATGTGTTTTTAGAAGAGGAATTAGAAAGATTTTTACATATTTTGAAAATATTATAAGGATAGATTTTGATGTGTCTCCTTAGGCTAAGAATGTTGGAGCATGAAGCTGCCATCCAAAAGGCCCCCACTGTTTCAATAAATAATCTTTCTAATGTAGAATCTATAAAAAGATCATTGTGAACATTTTAATGGATGGGCATGCTAACAGTCAATTTTCCAGACTATGAGCAGAGGCCAAATCACTATGACTGCCTCAGTGCCATTCCTTTTCAATCCAAGCACTATTTTGCCCTGCTTGTATTAAATGGATCTGCAAATAAATGCCCAGCAGCTGACTTTGATGGCTTGTTTCCTTCTGGAGAAGCAGAGATTGGAGAATCCCCTGTAGGGTTCTTGCAAGGACTAGGCTCAATATCTGACAGTTAAAGTCACTTGGATCCATTTTGGGTTGGACTTCATCTGGGAGTCATCTGGCAGTCTTATCTAGACTAAATTTGATTCAATTTGAGGAATTAAATTTGAGGAATGGATGGGGTTCTTCAAATGCTAAATTCCATTACCTATGTGTTTAATCCATGTCTCTCCTGACTAATTAGAATGACACATAAATGAGCTCAAATGATGGAAAATGACTAATTTACAAGAATGGGTAGTTCTGCCTCCCTTGAAGAAGATGATGGTCAGCCCTGTCCTCAAAGACAGGGGCCCTTTTTAGGGAAGGCTGTTGAGAAGAGGACAACCAGCAGTTTCCAGGGGTTCTGGAGAAAATAGAGTATCTGAACCCATTGCAGTTGGCGTTCAAGCCAAGATATAACAGTAAGGCAGCATTAATCATACTTGTGAAGCACCTTTGGTATGCTCAGGGCAGAAATAGGTACCCATTCTCTCCCTTCTTGATCTCTGAGTAATTTTTGATACCATTGCTTATGGTATCCTTCAGAGCCAACTGAAGAGGTTGGGAGTTGGTAGCATTGTTCTTCAGTGCCTCTCCTCCTTCTTCTGTGGCCACCTTCCAGATGGTGTTAATGGGGGGAGGAAGGTATAGCCCTTTACTTCTGCTATGTGTGGGGCCACACTCTCCCCAAGCCTTATTTAGTATCTAAATAAAACTACTGGATAAATTATCTATTGTCATGGGGTTAAGTTTTGTTGGTATACTGATGACACTTAATTGTATCTCTCTGCCCTGGAACATCCAAGTGATACTGTCAAAGTGTTTTTACAGTGCTTGGAGACTCTTTGAGCACTGTATGGTGAGGAACCTGCTTCAATCCAACCCTGAGAAGATTGCGCAACTATGAATTTTAGGGCTCCCCGTATCTGATGATTTTCCATCATTCATTCTCAATTGAGGCATACACTGTAGCAGGTGGCAGCTGTAGCCCCCAAAGCCTTTACACAAATACAGCTTGTGCATAAGTTGAACCACTCCTAGACTGGGAGGCACTACTCAAAGTACTCATGCCACAGTCACTTCCTGACTGGACTACTACAATGAGCTCTGCATGAGACTGCCCTTGAAAAACATTCAGACACTTCCGCTGATGCAGGATGCAGTAGCAGATGTGGTATTGGGCAATAACAGTATACACACATAACTTCATTGCTATAGGTGCTGCATTATCTCCTAGCAGGCTTTTGAGTGCCATCCAAGGTGCTGACTTTCATCTTTGAGGAACATGGTGCCAAATTGTTTGAAAGATTGCTTTTCCTTGATGGTTTCTAACCATCCCAACAGAACTGGTAGAGTTGTCCCTACACTTTCACCTGGTGAGTGCTAAAAAATATGCTTTCTTTCTAATGGCACCTACCCTATGGAGAAGACTCCCACAGAGATACAGAAGGCCCCAAGCTGAGTGGTTTTTAGAAAGTTATGAAGACTGGCATTAGAGTTATGAAGACTGGCATTAGAGTTATGAAGACTGATATTAGTGCTCTGATAGGGATGTGGAAGGGTGGGGTCTATTGAGATTTTTAATGACAAGACCTTAGTTTGGGTTGGTTTGTTTTACAATTGTTATATTATTCAATTTTCCTTTGCTACCTAAAGTTTTTATAGATAAATAGGTGATACATGAGAGAGAGAGAGACAGACAGACAGACAGACAGACAGACAGACAGACAGACAGACAGACAGATCCCTGCCAAATGAGAGCATTTTCAATTTGGGCAGATGAAAAGTCCAAGTCCAGATTGAAAATTTAGCCCTGTAAAGAGTTATGCAAATTGGTTCTTAGATTGTCTGCTTTTTAAGGGAGAACAAGTGTATTGTTAGAAATAATACAGCTGGTGCCTCACCACTAGACAGAGAGTCTCTGAAATAAAATTTTATTTTGTAAGCCTAGCATGCAAATTCATTGTGGGGACCTGCTTCTGAACACTGAATACTAGGTCCTAATGCAAACCTGGTTGACACTGAGCTACTGAAGATAGAATGCTTGCTAGTAACCAAATGGAATAAAAGCCCTGTAGCATGCACAGCAGTGCAATTGTATTAAATTGCAATGCCCTCTGGTGTGGGAAGTGAAAGGATGCCTCACCTCCAACAGAAAGATATAAGCAGAAAAACCAAGGACTCTGCATCTTGTTTGCTTTTGTGAGCATGACTGAATTTGCTACCTATAATTGGAGAAACAGTTTGCTTGCCCTTTGCACTTGTTTCTAATGGAAGAAGTGTTTTGTAACAGCTGAGAGAATAAGTTGAAGATAGTGAACTGATCTAAAGTGTATGCGCTCAAAACAACTTAGATTATTTATTTCTTGGACAAAACCCACTTACAACTGAAACACAGTCCTTAAATTTTGGGATAAGGGTTGACAGGTAATACAACTACATAAAATAATGTTTTTATTGGCCCACCATTCCCTTTCTTAGAAGGACAGTCATCAGTGAAAGGCAATTGGTATTCTGCTAAAACCTGGACCCTTCCTTCTATATAGCTGAAAAATTGAGAAAAAGATGTTAATATCCTCTGTACAGACAGGGAATTCAGGTCTTTTTTGTAGAAGGTCATCCATTTCCTACTTCTGTGGATACCACCCAAAACCTACAGTATCTAAGGAAAATCACAATCATCTGAAAATCAAAACTCTTCTTACATGTGGCACATGGCATCTTCAAACAGCACCAGGTTCATGGCAGCATTAACTTCATTGTAGTTCTCCAAAGCTTCCACAAGAATCTGGCTCAATGATTCCCAATTCTGGACAGGCATATATTTGGGTTCTCCTACCCCTTTTGCAAAATGACAGTAGATATTCATCTTCTTGGTTTGTTCCAAACTTTCCTCTATGTCCTAGGAAGGGGGAAAAGTAAAACACAGTGTTCCAGTTTAGCAGAGATGCAGCAAACAAAAATGTCATCAAGCATAAGCCATTGCAGTCTCTCAACTCTAGAGGGAAGGATGGATAAAAAGTAATACCTAGGATCTTCCCATCACCAAAACCTTCTTGCAGACCACACATAATATATACTTCTCTTTTGCATTGATATGTAATGATCGTTTGTCAGCCATAGAAAACAAAAGAGTTATTTTATCTCAAATAGATAAAGAAGCAGAATGCCCCATAATACCCAATAACACCCATAACACCCTGATAGAGAAGCAGGATGCCCCATAACACCCATTACAATTTAAAAAACAGAAATGGTTTCTAAATTGTGCAGAAGGAACCTTATAAGCTTATAAGGTTGAGGAGGAACCTTATAAGCTTTGCTTTTTTGCAATGCACATATTAGTCATTTTGTTTCTGGTGAGTGATTGAACACTTACATCATAGAACTTCTTCACTGCCTCTGCTTGCATTTTATCAAAAACAACTAAATCCTTGTCATCAACCATCTTGTCACGGTAAACACGGTTGGATTCATGTAAATATAGCTTTACCAAATCCTGAGGAGTCTTCAAACATTCAGGAGTTGAAAACAGAATACCCTGAGGAAAATAAATACAGATGATGATACAATCTGCTTTCTGGATGGATTAGCGATGCAACTACAACCAATCCATATGGTTGTCCCTGCTATTGCTGAGCAATGTCACTTCCAGTCTGCCATACCACTCTTGATTTCTGTGACATACATTAAACTGGCATCCATCCATTTTAAGCTGTCGCTGTACATGATAGCAGAATCCCTAAGCAAGCAAATATATAAGGCATCAGTACATGTACAAAAGTAGATATGACAAAAATAATATACAAAGTTCCTAACCTTCACTTTCCTTACATAAATATTCAACCCAATTCTAAATTCATTGTCACAATGAGAATTGTCACTCCATATTGAAAATATAAAATAAAAGTTCATCACATTATCATAGATAATAAAACAAGACTAACCTAATATAAATGAATTGTACTGAGAGTTACCAAGTCAATTTGAAGTAATTTAAATGTTTATTCTTTTCTCAGATTTAAGGGTAAATTGCTCCACAGTGGCTGATTTTATATTTCAACTAACACTCAGGAACAAACTGCAAATAAAAACAAAATAATAATGGTACGGTAATAATATGTTTATACAAGGAGGAGAATAGCTTTTTATATTTAAAAAAAAGCTTACTTTTTTTTGAAAGAGAAGGAACTTGTTTTAGGAAGTTCAGTTGCAACAGAGACTGCAACTCTAATATATATACACATTTCTGATTGAAGTGAAATTATTCAATAATAATTGGGCCCAAGATTCCCCAAATGATTTAAAAGTAGATTACGTAGGCTTGTTGTTTGCTAAACTCTTGATGCTGTGCTGATTTAAACTGCACACTTCAAAAACGGAGGGTACATTTTTGCCTCAGATTCAATCTCTCCCTAAGTTAACCGCATTACTAAAGTTCCCTATCCTTTTGTAGGAAGAAAAAGACCGAACATATTAGACTAAGTGCTGATAAGAAAGTTTAACAAGGAGGGTGCTGCCTAGAGCTTGCATTAATTACTCTCAGGTAATTGTGGCAAGTTTACAATGTGCCCTTTAGCATGCACAAGCAAGTATCTCTTAAAAGGAAATAAAATGTAACTATCTATTAACAATAACTAGTGGTGTAATGACATGTACATATTTAAAACGTGTTATTTCTTAATCCTAATTCAAAAATTCTAAAGACAGCTTGAAATCTGACTGTACATGAGCAAGCATTATTTCAACAAAAAGCATTTAAATGAATTAGCCAAGTTTTAAGAGGTGCTATTAGGGTACTTTTTAAGTGGGAACATTTGGAATTACTAATCTTCTTTGGAGATGAAGCGTATAAGAACACACTTTCTGATTTTTATTCTATAGCAACTAATCATAGGAAATCTTCTATGTACAACCCCGTCATATAAATCCAAGGAAAGTACCATTTATGTGTTAAGAATAAAGCTGCCTTATTTAAGAGAACAGGCAAATCCAGTACTACAATTTCTAAAGCAAACGAAGCTTCAGTTTATATCCCAACCTCCCTAACCCAAGCAATGTTAGAATAATTTATGGTTGCTCAACAATAAGGGGAAAGCACTCCAATTATGAGTAATGGCACTCTTGTCTTCTTTAAATCTTATGATCCAAGGTTCAGTCATTGAAACAGACCAAAAGCTCTGGAGATTTTGGGCTCATTACATTCTGAATCAGAAAGGTCAGGGCTAGCTTCTAACCTTCATAACTGATTCCCTTATCATTTAATTGATGCAGTGGAATGACATATTGATCAGAAAATACAAAAATGTAACTATCTATTAAAATGGGCACACAGAATCTGTTAAAATCACTCACCAGAATAAAGCCAGATACTCTATATTTTCATATCAAGTCTAACACATACTCTTCAAATATATCCTCATTGGGATATATTTAATAAGATAGATAGAAGACATTAATTAATAACAAATAGTATTACCCTAAATCCACATTAATAGCTAAGATTAAGAATCCAAAGGTTTAAACTACTTGAAAATAGTGTAAATACCTCCTTTTGCCCATATACTAAACTATATGAATTATAAGTATTCAACTTAAGGATCTTCCATTCTCAGGTATCATGTATTTTAACTGTATCCATTAACAATACCTAATAACTGTTAGGGGCCCCCTATCAATTTCACTAGTATTATTCCTTCCCACTGGTTGAAGCTAAGATTGTCACATGCCTGTCATAATTGTGCGGACATAAGTGGATCTTGGGGAAAAAGATAAAAGGCAAAGAGTTATCTGTCTCAACAAAATGGGGCCTTGGTGGCTCAGGCTGTTAAATGCCTGCATTTAAGTTCCAGCTGCCTACAATTACTGTAGGCTCGAATCCCACCAGGCTCAAGGTTGACTCAGCCTTCCATCCTCTCGGGGTAGGTAAATTGAGGACCCAAGATTGTTGGGGGCAATAAGCTGACTTTGTAAAAATGCCGCTTAGTAATAAGCAGGCATATACAATGGAATGAAGGCTATTGCTGAGCACACTGGGTTGTATCCCAAAAATTGGAAGCCACCCTGAGTCTTCGGAGAAGGGCGGCATATAAATGTAATTTTAAAAAAATCATTTGGAATCAAATCATTTGACATGTTAGAGTTTAAATGCTGTAAGTGCTGATTTCCATTTGTTTCCGGTGATACATTCGAATCTAGTACTATTTGAGAGAATTAACCCTTATTTATTTATTTATATTTGAACTTGTATGCCGCCCCATCTCCAAGACTCGGCTGCTCACAACTAAAAACACAGAACAATAAATATTTAAAAAGACATTAAACCAGCAAGCCCAAATATAAGACACAACAATCAAATAAAATACATTAAAACCCATCCCTCCCCAAGGGAGGGTCACAGCCGGTTGGTCAAACAACCAAGTTTTTAATTTGCGGCGGAAGGTGCAGAGATCAGGGGCCAGACGGAGCTCCAGAGGCAGTTGATTCCAGAGGTCGGGGCGCAACAGAGAAGGCTCGTCGTTGGGGAAGTACCAACCGGCATTGGCCCCGATGGAACCCGAGGAGTCCTTGCCTATGAGTCCGCACAGGGCGGCGGAGCTAGCTATTGGAAGAAGACGCTCCCTCAGATATTGGGGACCCATGTCGTGTAGGACTTTGAATGTTAAAACTAAAACCTTGAATCTCACCGAGCGTCGGCAACCAATGCAGGCCACACAGAAGGGGGTAACATGGGAGAACGGGTAACTCCCATCACCACCCATGCGGCGCATTCTGCACCAACTGCAATCTCCAGATGGTATGCAAGGGCAGTCCTAGATAGAGAGCGTTGCAGTAGTCGAGTCTCGAGGTGACAAGGGCATGAGTAACTGTGCGTGGGGCATCTCGATCCAGAAAAGGGCGAAGTTGTCGAACAAGCGGAGCTGGGCAAAGGCCCCCTGGCGGCGGCCCCACCTGCTCCTCCAACCGGGCCGTACATCCAGGAGGACCCCAGATTCCGTGCCCTATCCACAGGGGTAACACCTCCCCTATGGCCAAGGATAAACAATCCTGGCTGGGCCGAGACACCGCATAAAGCCACTCAGTCTTGGCGGGTTGAGTCGGAGCATGTTCCTACTCATCCAGATCCGTCGCATCCAAGCACCGGGACATCAGGGAGAGGGCATCACTGATCTGGCCAGGGGTGGAAAAGTACAGCTGAGTATCATCAGCGTACTGATGGAATTTCACCCCAAAGCCACGGATGATCTCACCCAGCGGTTTCATGTAGATATTAAATAAGAGAGGGAAAGGACCGACCCCTCGGGACCCCATAAGAGAGAGCCTCGGGTCGACCGAACCCCTCCCACTAACACCAATTGCGATCCCAAGAGGTAGGAGGAGAACCACTGAAGAACAGTGCCCCCACTCCCAACCCCGGAGGCGACGCAAAAGGATACCATGGTCGATGGTATCGAAAGCCGCTGAGAGGTCCAATAGGACCAGGACAGAGGAAAAACCCCTGTCCCGGGCCCTCCAAAGATCATCCATCAGCGACCAATGCCATCTCCGTGCTGTAACCGGGTCGGAAGCCCGATTGGTACGGATCCAGGTAGTCTGCTTCATCCAGGAAAAGCGGAACCTGCTGAGCCACCACACTCTCAACAACCTTCGCCAAAAGCGAAGGTTGGAGACCGACGAAAGTTGTCTAACACGGTCAGGTCCAAGGCAGGCTTCTTCAGGAGGGGTCTCACCACCGCCTCCTTCAAGGCGGAGGGAAAGACACCCTCCCTCAATGAAGCATTGACAACTGCCCGAGCCAACCGCAGGTGGCCTCCCTGGCGGCATAAGTCAGCCAGGAGGGACACGGTCCAACAAACATGTGGTGGAACTCAGTCGCCGCATAATCCTGTCCACTTCATCCTCGGAGACAGGATCAAACTCATCCCAGATAACAGTGGCCAGACTACCCACAACTCGTTCCTCCGACCACTGCAAATCAGAGGACAACCTGTCCCGAATGCGAGCGATCTTATCCGTCAGATATTGACCAAACTCCTCAGCCCTGCCCCGCAATGGGTCCGGCCCTCCCTCAAAACGAAGGAGGGAATGGGTAACCCGAAACAGGGCGGCTGGGCGGTTATCTGCGGACGCTATGAGGTGAGAGACACACAGCCAGCACCTCAGCCACACAGGGTCTCAGGAAAAAGCCATCCAATCTGCATACATCAACTCCACAAACCAATCAAGAAGTAACAACACAGCCAACTCTAGAGTTTAAAAGGGAAAAACAGCCACGATCACACACTTCTCCCAGGAGAACGAAGCTGAAGACACCAGCCTGAAGATGACGGATGAGATTTCGTCGAACGTTGCCAAGGTATTCTCAATCTTACACAGGACAAGACCGAATACACCAAGACCTACATATATATATATATATATATATATATATATATATATATATATATATATATATCTCTCCTGGGAGAAGTTCACTTCTCCCAGGAGAACGAAGCTGAAGACACCAGCCTGAAGATGACGGATGAGATTTCTCGAACGTTGCCAAGGTATTCTCAACCTTACACGGGACAAGACCCGAATACACCAAGACCTACATATGAAAATCTATAAAACAAATATATATATATATATATATATATATATATATTTGTTTTCGTAGATTTTCAGTAAAGGTATATTCTCCCAGGAGAACGAAGCTGAAGACACCAGCCTGAAGATGACGGATGAGATTCCAAACGTTGCCAAGGTATTCTCAATCATACACGGACAAGACCGAATACACCAAGACCTACATATATATATATATATATATATATATATATATATAAAATAATATTGGACATTAATGTTGGAATAATGATATGTGAAAGAAAATATACCAAGTCTTAACTGATAAAGAAAAAGAAGAGATAGATGTGGCCAGCTGGAATAAGCTAGACCAAAGTTTAAAATTTTTCTGATGATTTGCAGCTTGTTCTGTCTCAGAACAGAAACTAATTACACTAAAAACACTTTTTACTTCATTTTTTCCTATTTCACTCCTTTCTGTGATCCAAGTTTCTTTATCCACATATTTACCCGCTTGTATCATAAAGCAACTAAATAATAGCAAAGCAACATGGGATGGAGAAGACTAGATGTTGGCTCAATGCATAAAATCAAACTTAGATTGGTGAGATTCTATCCTGGCAACCTTATTTACTCACACGGAGTACTATTTTCAGATGCCAAAATGAACATTATTATAAAGGAACAGAGATATAACCCTGGGGAAGATATGAAAGGACAGTTAAGGAAGGTCTGGGAGAAAGGTTACACTATCTAAGATTGAAAGGTTGAAGGAATTCAAAATAACCCATCTTGACAACAAAGGAAAAAGCGAAGATGAGGATGGAAATTAAAATAGAAGTAATATTGAGGAAGGAAGATGTCAGAAGCAGCAGAGCTGGAGCAGCAGAGAAGCGGCAGTAGCAATGCAGCCAGAACCCCAAGAGGTAGCTCAAGAGTCAGCCAAAAAAGAGCCTTGGTGGCTCAGGCTGTTAAATGCCTAGCACTTAATTCCAGCTGCCTGCAATTATTGCAGGCTCAAATCCCACCAGGCTCAAGGTTGACTCAGCCTTCCATCCTCTCGGGGTAGGTAAACTGAGGACCCAAGATTGTTGGGGGCAATTAGCTGACTTTGTAAAAATGCTGCTTAGTAATAATAAGCAGGCATATACAATGGAAGGAAGGCTATTGCTGAGCGCATTGGGTTGTATCCCAAACATTGTAAGCCGCCCTGAGTCTCTGGAGAAGGGCGGCATATAAATATGAATAATAAAAAAAAGCAACTGGAAAAAGGCAGTCCAAAACACAGTTGAGAGGCAGGGTGCAAGTCGAGGAGAATAGAGCCCCAACTAACTTCAGGGGAAGCCAAGTTCTGGAATGGTGAGCAGTGCTGAAAGAAGGAGCCTTTTCCAAGGCAGATGAAAAGCTGCAGAAGATAGCCCAGGAATTGGCTTTTCATAGGGGCACTTGCTTCTGTTCACATGGAGGACACTCAGGTGCTGATATTCCTTAGAATATAAAAATAAGCTTTTCTATTCTTTCCTCCCCGCCATACCTATTTTAAAGTCTCGAGAATCCACAATAGCCCTGGAGTCTAGTAGAATAAAAAAGGGGCAATACAACCATCAATGCAATGGGCAAAGCATTAAATGGAAAAGGAAACACTGAGGGGACTTATGGGGGAAAGAAGGGAGTGTTTGCTGCAAGGAGGCAAATTGCTGGGAGGCAGAGGCAGATTTTTTTCCCCTTGTTTTCCTTCCCAAAAGTTAGGTGCATCTTTTGGTCTGGAAAGTCTTATAGTGCAAAAAAATATAGTACTTAGGGGTTATCTTCCTTAACATGAAATTGTCAAGGTAAAGTAATGTATGCACAAAAAAGGGGCAATGCAATAGTTCAATGTGCCAGCCCCAGAGGAACAAATGTGCCATTGCAACAGTAAAACTCTTTAAAACAAAAAGTGCAGTTTAGGACTTGAGACCATTAAAAGTAATTCAGTGTATATTTTAATAGCAGTTTTTTAAGTCCCTGCTATGTTCATGCACTTTTGCACCCCGAAATTGATCTTCCTGCTACAAAGACACATGCACAATCTTGCTGTTACTGTATTGGTTAAAAACAAATTGCACAGAAAACTCTTCTTTCATTCATAGGGACAAATTCTATTCTTCTTGGAAGAAGAGCACAGATATGGCTTTACATTTTTGCAGGTTTTCAGCTCAGTATCTGCTGCAATGGGGTTATGAAAAAGGTGTATTTGAAGATAAAAGAAGATGCATTTGACCCCAACCTACAAAGACATTGTTGCTGCTATTATACAGTGGGCTGTGGAGAGGCAGTTTCACTGAGATTTTTCACAAGCTAGATTCAATGTTATATTAGCTATGGTTCCAAAGAGGAAATAATAGTAACGTTGCTCAGTGCCTGCTTCTAAGGATCAATAAAGTCAGTTTCACATGTTTTTGTGCATTGTTTTACATACTAAACTTAGCATTCTTCATTAGCTGGCCAGGTGGACTGGCCAGATGAGAAAAATATTTTTCTGGTAGCAGAATGTTCCCTTGAAATATCTAAAAAGCTTTATTTGTTTATGAAATGTATTGGCTTCTCAATTTACCACAGGATAACTCAAAGCAACAAAAAATGTTGCCAAGTTATTCTTAGTTGCACTTTCTATAAGGATAATGTAGGTTTAATGCTGGAACTGTCAAATCAAATGATTGTAATTCATTCATATTATTATAGATGTGTTAGTTTGCTGTGTATCCTGCAGTACGTATTTCTATATGTTATATTATATTATACATTTTACATATTTACATATATATATATATATATATATATATGTAGGTCTTGGTGTATTGGTCTTGTCCGTGTAAGATTGAGAATACCTTGGCAATGTTTCGACGAAATCTCATCCGTCATCTTCAGGCTGGTGTCTTCAGCTTCGTTCTCCTGGGAGAACGAGAGAAGAACGAAGAACGAAGCTGAAGACACCAGCCTGAAGATGACGGATGAGATTTCGTCAAACGTTGCCAAGGTATTCTCAATCTTCGGACAAGACCGAATACAAAGACTATATACCTTACCGTGAAAATCTAATATATATATATATATATATATATATATATATATATATATATTTGTTTTCATAGATTTTCACGGGTAAAGGTATATAGGTCTTGGTGTATTCGGGTCTTGTCTTTGCTGGCACAAGCACGAAGCCGAAAGCACCAGCCTGAAGATGGCGAGTGGGATCTCGTCGAAACGTCACCAAGGTATTCTCAATCTTACACGGGACAAGACCCAAATACACCAAGACAGACAGACAGACAGACAGACAGACAGACATATATATATATATATATATCTGTATCCTATAATAATCTTGGTCAGTAAATAAAACTGCTAAACTAAATTAAACTATTAGCTGAATAAACCAAACTTCCAAGAAATTATTTTTAGCTTTTCTGTCTAATGGCTGCTTTTCACACATTCTATTTTAACTGAAAGCAAGATAATCAATATGCAGCAATAATAATAATCAATTATATTTCTCAGTAAACTATGTGGTGCATGTTTTAAAATAGGTCATCCATCGTGTATTAAAAGAAGCTGCAGTTTAGGCAATCATAAATCACATTATTAAATGGTGTGAAGAAGACTCCACTGAATTTTTTTTAATTCAGAAAGAGCTAAGGTGTACAGAAGTTTTAAAATAAATAATTACTATTATATAAAAAGGGGAAGAAATACCTATTCCACAGAACAATAAAATGACTGCAAAAACCCTGAACTTCTTTCATGAACTGATAATATTATAATGTGCATATGATACCACAGAAATATTTACTTTTTCATGCATTCATTCATTTCTAGACCATATTTATAAAGCCACCTAACTCACAGTGACTCTGGGTGGTGTACAGGTTACAGGTTAAAAACTCACCCATAACTATAAACAGATTGAAGATGGCAAAAATAAGGGACCAGACTTATCCTAAATATTACAACAGCAACCCAACAAATATAGAGCAGAGGCCTTGGTTCAACAGAAAAAGCAACTGACCTTTTAGCAGCATATTGGTTTCTTGTTCTTACATTTTTTTTTACCTATTTGCTTTTTTTTTTTCCAAACTGCAAACTGACTCTTGGAGAGGATATGGTTGAACACGGCCAACGTAATTTGACTTAATTGCAAAATCTAGCCTCCTTAAGCAAATACCACAGTCAGAATAATAAATAGTTCCCCAAAGAGAAAGCAACCTACTTGGAAGACATTGGAGAAATCCCTAAGGTTGAAGTTGTAGTGAAATTTAATGGCTGTTGGGAGGAATGTGGCTGCTATTTTCAGGTGCAGAGCAAGAGCCAGATGTATTAACTGCTGGGATGACTTCTGTACGGCTGCAGAAAAGTTCCCCCATTTTAGATGCTGAGTTAGGATAGTACTGTAAATGGTGGAAAGAGCATCTGCCCCAGGAAATGAGAGGGCAAACACACAGAAGTGGCGCTGCAAGAACATAATATAAAAAAACAAAACACAATACAAATCAATAGGCATCAAACAGAGAAAGTGTATATGTACTATATATATTGTGATCACAGAACTGCAATTCTGGCATTTGGCAACCGTTGTACATTTACAACTATCCCACAGGTACATAATTGCCATTTGCAATCTTCCCAGCCAGCTTCTGAGAAGCAAAGTCAATAGGAAGCTAGCAGGAGGTCACAAGTAAAGGTCACATGATGTTCTCTCTTAATGACCACAGGTGATCTACTTAACAACTGTACCCGGGACTGTGAGGACTGCTGTCACTAAGTGAGGCAATCACAATATTTAGCTTAATAACTATTTCACTTAGAGATGGAGTTGCAGTGATGAGGACTTTGCATTCATCACAAAGGTTGGAGTGGGGAAACCTCATGTGCTGCTGTCCATGGTACTGAAATACTGTTATTCTTCTCTTGAAACTTATAAAGTCATATCTCAATTGGCCTAAACCAAAGGCAGAGAAATATGGTTTACTGATGTATTAAAGCAATAAAGAAAATAATCAGTTAATTCTATATAAAGGATGATCATTCCAGGAAACTACTAATTTCTGCTGGCCACTCCATCCCATTCCCCTCCTATCAAGCCTTTAGTTTTGATTTGTGACAGATAAACTGTTCCATTCCTGTAGCTTCTCTTTGCTTGGGCACAATCTAATCAAGCATGAAAAAACTGGAGGTAATTAACAAAACCAGCAGTGTTCTAGATCAGCAAGCAATACCTGCAAACGTGGGTTGATAGTAAAGCTGCCTGCAGTGGGATTCATGCATGACACGTACTGCACATTCGTGATTTCCTTCAGGGACAGCTTGTTTCTGTCATACCTTTGCCAGAAAAAGAAAAAAGAATGCATCATCCTAATCACAGATTATTAGTGACAACAGCAGTGTCCCTGCCAAGCATTGCCAAGTCTGAAGCAGCATGTTGGAGGAGCACGAGGCACCTGCTGCATCCCAGCTGTTTTCAATTAATATTCCAACAGAGACTGTACAATTTGAGGGCAGGGGGGCTGGATGAGGTTAGAATTCACATATGTTTCCATTACATCAATGCATTCCATAATGATCGTGATTCCTCTAAAATCATGCATATCCATGATGGGACCAATTCATTAAAACTGCAAGTTACATTCCATTCAAAGGGCAAAGCTGGTAGGAAGACTGGGGGTGGGGGAAGAGCTAAAAAGAAGCTAATACATACCAAAGTAAAAGGATGGATTGCACATTCTATAGTCTGCAGTGTTAGAATAAAAACAAGAAGTTTATTGGGAGTTTTGCACTAAATAAAGAACCTTACCATGGGTGTGTATGAAGAATTCAATCTTCATGAATGATACCAAAGGACCTGACTACATCTCCTGGATTAATGTACAGTTCAAACTTGACTAGAGTATCCATCAGATTTTATTAATGTCCAAAGACTGTGACATGATTCTTACTCATGTGTGTATAGAGAGGGGTAGAAACAGACTGGAGCTATAAATAAACTTATATAACAGTAAATCAGAACCAAAATCATCATAACTACTCTGAATATTTTTGTTTGTTTTTATGTTCGTTTGTTTTTAATGTAGATTGGGTGGAAACAAAATACAATTCAGTGTAAAGCCATGATCTAGATCAAAAATAGATCAATTTATCCATCCCTAACCTACCAATGCCCATAGTCCAGATGTTGCCGGATCAGTGTATGAGGCTGAACTGTTCCATAGGTGTCAACTTCAGGCATATTCATATCATCAATGAAGTAGATGAGTTTCTTTGTTCCAGGAGGACCATAATTCCTTCCAGCCTTTTTTTCCAGTGGCTTCTCAAGAACAGCTATGAGGAAAACAAAGGCTCTGAATTTTTAGAAAGCAAATTCTTATTATAAACACTGTATTGCCAGGCTGCCAGTTAATCTACTTGAGCTATAAGGCACCTATGTAAACATGAACAAAAGAAACAACATTCCAGTATCAAGCCTGTTGATGATTGGATCACATCACATAATTCCTCACCAAGGAAGACTTTCAGCAGCATAGAAGCCCATGAAAACAGAAACATAGATTAATAAAATACTGGTTAATAAATTGCAGCTGTATACAAGAACTGCAGGAAAATCATCATAAATCTAAACTTCTGTAGTTATGATGCTTAAAATTTTGGGCAAGAACAAATACAGTAGCAGTTAATAATGAGGTTAATAGGGATATAGAGTGATCCATGAACCTTTTTTTTATTAATGCACTGGTTTCCTATCTTGTGAACACTGTCAAAAATTAGAAAAACTGGCTATCTATCTCTAAGTTGGTGTCTTCAAATAGTCATCTATACATTCACAAATATAGAGTTTGTATCTGCATAGATGCTTTTATCATGAACATTTCATAGCTAAAAATATTTTGAGCAGGAAGGGCACCCTACATTGTATAACTAGAAATCTTCATCTTAACTTTCCTTCATTTCTAGAGGTCAATACAACAGTCATAAGAATGCAACATATTTACCCAAGATGGCATCTGCACAGAAGTGGGGAAATGAATGCACAGACCTGCGCGGTCTGCATTGGCTGCCAGTTGCCCTCCATATAAGATTCAAGGTGCTGGTGTTAACCTATAAAGCCCTTCATGGCTTGGGTCCAGGAGCGCCTCCTACCAGCATCGAGGTCCAATCGCCCAGTACGCTCCCACAGGCAGGCCCCTGATCTACGTTCCTTCCGCCGCGATCTAAAGACCTGGCTGTTTTTACAGGCCAGCCTGGATTGAGCAGGATTGGGGATTTTAAATGGGGCATTTTAGTATTTTATAATATATTTGGATTGGATAAGATTTGGATGATGTCTTTATGTATTTTGTATATATATCTCTGTGTGAGCTGCCCCAAGTCCTCCCTGTAGATGGGGCGGCATATAAATCCAAATATAAATAAATAAATAAGATAATGCATAGATAACTGAATAACTAATTACAGGTAAACCACCTGTTATTATTTTTTCGTTTCGATAGCACACACACCGGTTTACAATGGTGGAACACTTCCTTTATGCCAAAAAAAACCAAGATTACTCAAGCAAAGGAACTATTAAATCTAGCACAAACAAAAACAGATGAGACCAAACACCATCCTACACAGGGTTGAAATGAGCAATCTCTGGAACAGAATTACTGATGTTGACTTTATACTAATGCTGAAGGTAAGTGTTTAGTTAATGGATATGACATTGTAATAGCTTCTGCTAACCACTCAGAAAATCACTGGGAGCAGACCAACACCATAACAATTTCAGCCAATTTCTTTGTTTACTCAGAGTGACAAGTTGTGTTTAGAGCAGAGGTCCTCAGCCCCCGGTCCCTGGACAGCATTAGGTCTCAGTCAAGGGTGGGATGCTACCAGTTCTGCCCAGCTCTATAGAACCAGTAGCTCTGGAGAGCAGCAGACACTGAACCGGTTCTGTGTTTGCTGCTGTTTGGCCCACCCACCCACCTGGGCTCTTACTTGTCCTTTATTGCCTGCTTTTTCAACCTCAACTGCTTTGCATGGCACAGCTGAGGTTGCAAAAGCAGGAAAAAAGAGGCTTTCCAAATGCTGTGCACCCATGCGCAGTGCTTTTCAGCTGTCCAGGTGGCACAGCTAAAGGTTTTTTTACACACAGGGTGCAAAACGTAGACACAAAAACAGTAGTAACACCAGTTGAATCCCACCACTGGGTCTCAGCGTTCCATAAACCAGGCTGTGCAAACAAGTTAAGCCCCATCTGTGGGATGCAGGCAGCATGTGAAACCACACCCCCTTCAGGCTGCTGGTTTAGAGGAAGATTTCTTTTTTCTTTGTTCCTTCTTCACCATCTAGACTTCTGTAAGAGGCCAGTGTAGGAAGACAGGGATCTTTGGCCAATGCAGAATCGACTAAGCTAGATTCTTCTACGCCATTTGTAACTGACATGACAGCTGTGTTAGTTGTTCCACAGAAGGCAGCAAAGAACAAATGGAGACAGTTCCCCAGTTACTGACTATAGCTCGTTCCGCTGCTGGCAATGCTGCTTCCCCAAGGGAGCTTAAAAAGACACAAGCAATTTCTCCTCACGTGTTCAGTGAATGTCTGATAAGGAACACAGGCACCTCCAACCTGTCCTTCTTCTAGAAATAATAATAGAGTGACAACTAGTGGGAATTTACCACCAACTAGGTGTATGTGCATATCTTTATTACCCTAGTGCAGGGCTGTCAAACTCCTGGCCCATGGGCCAGATGCATCACACACTGACCATGCCTATGCCTGGTTTAGCCAAGGGAGAAAAAGTCCCAATATGTCACATGATGCTGCTGTGACGATGTATGACACCCCTGTCCTAGTGAAATGAAAGAAATTCCTCTCCAAAAAGCAGAAAAATCAGTAACTGATACTAATTGAAATCAAACTAAGGAAAAGGATAGATCCTTAGCTTTGTTTTTTAGACAGTTTACAATGATGTATGTAGTGAGTTGAAGAACTGAGAAAAAGTCTATATGTTCTCCATAGACATTGAGAAAAAGTAGTTTTTCTACCCATCAAAAGGTTGGAAGGTTGCTAATACAAACTCTTTGCAGTAGCAAATCCCATAACGACACATAAATCCCAGGACAACAGTGGTGCAGGAGTTAAGGTCATTAGACTAGAACCATGGAGACATGTATGTATTATTTATAAAATTTATATGCAGCTCACCTCACCGATGCAAGTCTACTCATGAAAACTCATGGGGTATTTTTGGTCATGTCATATTGTTTCAGCCAAACCTTCTAACTGGTTATTTTGACATAGAAAAATTGGAGGAGGAAATGCATTTTCCTTAATGGAGAAACAGAGATACATTTTCCTTAATGGAGAAACAGAGAAAGGACCTGCCCTAATGGAGCAAGCAGTTCAAAGAGGTGGTGGGAAATTTTGTACTTCCAGACTTGCAAGATTCTGTTAATGTAGCTTTACAATAAAGTACATTTAGCTCATCTATTCATGTTTCCTATCTGGTTTACCTGGGAAGCTGACATCATTTTAAGTTTTTTCTCTCTAGCTATTAAGCCACTGGGGTGTGGGGTCCTGCCTCTCTTGTCTGATTGTTTTCTAGGCAACTTCTTTTCCTCTTCTCCTTCTTCAAGGTCATCCTCACACTCCATTACGGTTCTTCATGTAGCATTGCTATTTTGAGAAGCAGCCTTAAAAATTAGCATCATATTTAGCTCCTCTCTTAGCATCCTTAAATGTAGCCATTCTAAAATATGGGTTGAATATCCAAGTTTGCTGTATATTCCCGCAGTGGAACTAGAAAAAACTATTCTGCTCATCCACAAAAAATTGAAGCAGGATAGGGATAGGATAAGAATTAAACAGCAGAGAAGAAGATTCAATTCTGAGTAAGTTAATAAACAGTTTTTACCAGAAGGGTTACAATTATCAGTGGTGTAACAATTTTACAGATTCATGTATAATTCATCCAATATACAAACACCTGAATTCTGGCTGCTGAACTATATGTTGGCTTATCAGAATCGTTGATAAATGAAGAAAGGCCTTGGATCTAATGGCAAACTTCCTATAGGTCTGTTGAGCAATTACTAGTGACAAGCTTCTGTTGTACAACTTTCAATTTCATTTTGGATATAGCGATGCATTCCAGGGACACGTTATTTCAATTTGACAAATGCTGCTCTGCCAAAACCTGAATAAGCATTCATTTTATCTGAATGGAAGTTTATCCTTCACCAGGTTAAAGAAATCAATGGTTGTAAAAACAGACTGTTTTGTTTTATTTCGCTTCAAAAGTACTGAGTAAGCATCCAAGTGAAAAGTAGCAATAATGAAGCCCTGAATGTCTCCATCTGGTCTATGGCTCCATGTCAGGAATGCTGCCTGGGAATGGATATAAATCCAATACGCTCCCACAAGCTTATTAGAAGATCCAAGGAGGAGGTTTGGGATAGATACATTACTTTATTGCAGATACCAAGCAGTCCTGATTAAGTTGAAGTTATCTTTCTTTCTTTCTTTCTTTCTTTCTTTCTTTCTTTCTTTCTTTCTTTCTTTCTTTCTTTCTTTAATTCGACTTGGAAGGCTCACAGCTAAAATACAATAATAACAATAAATTACCTAAAAATATATTAAACAGTTGTAAGCCGAATTAGAATTAAAACCCCAAAATAAACAAACCCCAAAGAGTCAGCACAGCCCAGATTGTAAAAACAGCCAGGTTTTTAACTTGTGGCGGAAGGTGCGAAGATCGGGAGTCAGCCAGAGCTCCGGTGGAAGAAGATTCCATAGAGCGGAGGCCGCCACAGAGTAGGCCCTCCCCCGGGTCACCGCCAGGCGACATTGAGTCGTGGACGGCACCCCGAGGAGACCCCATCTGTGCGCCCGTACAGGGCGGTTGCTGGGAGGAGTCGTTCTCGTAGATATCCTGGACCCATGCCATGTAGGGACTTTGAATGTTAACACAAAGACCTTGAATCTCACCTGGAGGGCAACCGGAAGCCAATGCAGGCCGCGCAGGAGGGGAGTATCGGGGAGCTCCCATCACTACCCGCGCGGCCGCATTCTGCACCAGCTGAAGCCTCCGAGTGGTATGCAAGGGCAGTCCTAAATAGGGCCTACTCGGTGGCAGCCCCCACTTTATGGAATCTTCTTCTGCTGGAGCTCTGGCTGGCTCCCGACCTCCACACCTTCCGTCATGAGTTAAAAACCTGGCTATTTTTACAATCTGGGCTGTGCTGACTCTTTGGGGTTTGTGTATTTTAATTCTGGGTTTTTTAATGTTAATTCGGCTTCAATTTGTTTAATAGAGCTTTGGTGGCTCAGGCTGTTAAATGCCTGCTCTTAAGATCCAGCTGTCTACAATTACTGTAGGCTCAAATCCCACCAGGCTCAAGGTTGACTCAGCCTTCCATCCTCTCGGGGTAGGTAAATTGAGGACCCAAGATTGTTGGGGGCAATTAGCTGACCTTGTAAAAATGCCGCTTAGTAATAAGCAGGCATATACAATGGAATGAAGGCTATTGCTGAGCGCATCGGGTTGTGCTCCAAAAATTGTAAGCCACCCTGAGTCTTCGGAGAAGGGCGGCATATAAATGTAATTTTAAAAAAATACATTTTAGGTTAATTTATTGTTGGTATTGTATTTTAGCTGTGAGCCACTCCTTTGGGAGAGGGGGCGGCATATAAGTTGAATTAATAAATAATAAATAAATAGAGAGCATTACAGTAGTTGAGTCGGGAGACAATGAGCACCTGAGTGATCGTGCGCAGGGCATCTCGGTCCAGATATGGGCGCAACTGGCGAACCAGCCGGACCTGGGCAAAGAACCAAACTCTCCTTATATGTCCCAAAGTTTAAGTCTTGGGTTTCATTTGCCTTTCTTGCCATACTTTTCTGCATAGAAACCTGTGTTTACAAAATGGTTTGGGTTTGGTGGCACAGTGGTTAGAATGCAGTACTTCAAGCTACTTGTGCTGACTGCCGGTTGCCAGTAGTTCAAGTCTCACCTGCTCAAGATTGACTCAGCCTTCCTTCCTTCTGAGATGGGTAAAAGGAGGACACAGATTGCTTGGGGGGAAATATGCTGACTATGTAAACCGCTTAGAGGGTTCTAATACACTATGAAGCAGTATATAAATCTAAGTGCTATTGCTATTCCTCACTTTGAAAGGCAAATATATCCAATTCTTTTCAACTTTTTGTGAGTTTGAGCATCATGCTGCTTTTTTAGACATAATTCTGCTTCTGCTATCCATTAACTAAATGTATCACTTTCCCATACGTTTCACCATTATTGCTGTTTTGATATTAATTCTGCCTCCTGCCCCATGTAGTACATATTCATGTATAGATGACAACATAAATATATAGATTTTCATCATAGAGACATGCACTAGATTATATTACTTTCAATCAAGATACATGCTCCAAAAGAGGTGTGGGTATGTGTGGGTGGGTGGGTGTATATGTATGGGTGTGTATGCATATGAAAAAGTTCCCATCGCACATACGTGTTAGTCATTCCTGACTCTAGGCGGTACTCATCTCCATTTCAAAGCCGAAGAGTCAGCGCTGTTCGAAGATGTCTCCGTGGTCATGTGGCCGGCATGACTAAACATTGAAAGCGTACGGAAAGCTGTTACCTTCCCATCAAAGGTGCTAGCTATTTTTCTACTTGCATTTTTACATGCTTTTGAACTGCTAGGTTGGCAGAAGCTGGGACAAGTAATGGGAGCCCACTCCGTTATGCAGTGCTAGGGATTCAAACTGACCTTTCTGATTGACAAGCTCAGCGTCTTAGCCAATGAGCCACCACATCCCCTACATATATGCATGTGTGTGTATATATATATACGTATGCATGTATGCATGTATGCATGCATGATAACCTGTACAGGGTCCAATTTCCCAAGTAAGAGGAGACAGAACTGAAGACTATATTTTCTGCCATACTTTAGTAAACCTAGAAGCAATCCTGCAAGAATACAATATTTTCAAATATCTGCATCTGAATTTCATGACGTAGGCAAACAATTAAAAAAGATTTATAATTTCCTTTTCACTACACTGATTATATATTTATAGGTTATTAAAGTGCTTTTTGCTTTGCATTTAGCATCTATGCAACGTATCTGATTTCTCAGGTTTTGACAGCTTGGGGCATAAAAGAATTTGAAACACTGGGTAAAAGCTGACACCTCTCTCTCTGCAGAATTTTCTCCTTTCAATAACCTAGCACCATGACAATTTTGAAATTTCTGGAAGTGAGATACGGTTTTCAAATAAGCATTTAATTAGAGCTTAATTAACATAGAAAACAACCCTTTTAGAGTCTTAACAAGTGTAGAAGAGATACATCAAATTGAAATGCAATTACTGAGAGATTAAATGACATGTTCGTGAAAGCAGTGTTTTAATTTGAGAATGCGCCTCACAATAATATCATAAGCCACATGTCTAGCACAGACACACAGATCCCAATTATACAGGAATAAACAGTCACTGTATTTAGAGTTATTAAGCATCTGCTGTGTTTCCTAGAGGCGGATGGGCTGTGGAATTCTCCATGGGTAAATTTAATACATGAAGAAACTTTGCAAGGAGGCTCAATTGCAGGATTTTCCCTGACTTACCTTATGTTTGGCAGCTAATTGCATCTGGAAGTCTGCTGAGCATCATAACCATGTTGGATATTATAAACATTCTGTAAAAACTCCTGAATGTCACACAAACCATCCTCCCATTTTGGCTTTCCCTGGTGCTTAGTTATTTGCATCTGTTCATTCATGCTTCTGCATGGGCTTAATACCCAAGTCACTTAATATGTAGAGACCCAGCATGGATCCTTGTGCTGTTGCAAAGATATAACAAGCATCTTTCACTGCTGCTTATAAGGAAGGCGGAATGGAAGAAGGAAGTTCTTTAAAACGCAAAAGTAAGATAAATTTTCTCAGCTACAGTCCTGTGAATTGAACAGAATTTTAATCATTGAACCTTGAATCCAGTGGATGAAGGAGTGCTGACTTAGAAGGTTGAAGGATAATACCAAATCTAGGAAAAATACAATTTCTAATCCTGGGCCACTATGCTCTTTTTCCACTGGCCATTTTTTCCAGCTGCTACCCTCAATTACTTTATTTCCACACAGCATTCATGCATTTGAATTTCTCTCTCTCTCTCCCTCCTCTCCCTCCCTCCCTCCCTCCTTCCCTCCCACCCAGTGGTGGTATTCAACTGGTTCTGGCCGGTTCTAGTGAGCCGGTAGGAGCGATGAGCAGTGGAGACTGAACTGGTTCTCTCTGCCACTCTGCTGTGGGGCCCACCTGCCCATCCGGGCTCCCATACTCACTTTTATATGCTGAATTTGAAGCAGAACAGTGCCAGAATTTGAAACAGAATAGTGCCACGTGCCAGCTGCTGAAGTGACTGGGATTGTGCAGGCTTGCAGGAGGCAAGTTAGAATGCCTCTGCGCCTGCGCAAAGTACATTTTTGGCACATGCGTGCACACAAAGTGTGTGCACACGTGCAAAGCGCACCTACCAAGCCACGCCCACTAAACCGGTGGCAACAATATTTGCCTCCCACCACTGCTTCCACCTCGCTCCCTCCCTTTTCAGAGTAATTTCAACAAAACATAATTGAATGCACTGGTCTGTGACAGAATGAAAGCATTTACAAGAGGATTGTTTACAGGTGAAGATAATACAATTTAAAAAAAGAATACTGAAGAAAGATGATAAATTTAGAAACAAATTTCTGGTTCAAATATTACACAAAATCCTATTAATAATAAGATTTATAGGAGTTGTTAACAAAAAACTCTTCCAAGTGTAAAAGTAAATGAAATGTATCTAAACTTCCAAAATGGCAAGCAAAATATTTGTGACTTGTCAAATAAAAACGAAATACTGAAAAATAAAAAATGAAAAATAAGAATCTATCTACTACATTTTATAAGAGCAAATTGATTTACAAAGCTAACAAAATTAGGAATGTTCTGAAAAAAATATACATAAATTGGACTGTAATGAGGAATACAAAATTAGAAAATATTTAAATAAATTTAATATTATTCAAGATTATAATGAGCTTTTGAATGCCTTATCAGGTCAAATTAATATAGGGGAGCCATATAGGATGTAAAATCTAATACGACTCTGAGGGTTGATAGTTACAGATGAAACGTTATTAGTTACTTTATTATATTTCAATTCACTATTCTCTTTTGCCTTTTAATTATATTTTGAGAGTTCCAAAGTCATAGAAAGAAACATGAATAATACTGTTATGCTAACTTAGAAGCAATGGATATAAATGCCCATGTTTTCCACTAATCAAGACCGTAAAATGTTTACAAGCATTTTAGCAAACAGATTTGCAAAACTCATTTCTGAACATATTAATGAAGACAAGCAGGTTTCATTATAGGTAAACATAAAATAGAACAAATACAGAAATTCATTCATTCAATTTGTTAAAGTGAAAAATAAAAAAAAACTTCCATATTAGATATTGCCAAGGGTAATCTTAGAAAAAAAATAGTTTGTGTGATCTATTTTTATTATTGAAACTTATTAATTTTGAAGCTAACTTCAAACCATTCATAATTTATGTTAAATTACAATAGCTAGTTTATATTGAATTGTACAGCTTCTCTCTTATTTAACACAAGGGACTTTGGACTTGCCTTATTACCAGCAACTGAAGATGGAAATGAAAAAATGCTACACAAAGAATTGATAATATTTGAGTTTGTGGGTCCTGAATAACTTTTGAGTGATGCATAGAAGTCAGAATAATGCCAGTTTGGAATAAATGATGTTTGCAAATAACCCTAATGCTAACTATCTAACTTTAAAACATGAGGTAAGGACATGATATTGCTGAATATGATTTTTAATTGTCTGGTACAATTTAATTGAGTATATGCAAGGTAGTACAAACTCTTATACTTTTCCATGCACATAAAGTCATCTCTGGTCAGGTTTTTCTTCATTTAAGAAGCACCACACAATGTACTGCTCTGGCCTATTGTTTATTACTATCAGTGGTGGGATTCAAAATGTTTTACAACTGGTTTGGTGGGCGTGGCTTGGTGGGCATGCTTTGCGTACGTGCACACACTTTGTGTGCACATGTGCGCCAAATGCACACTTTGTGCAGGTGCAGAGGCATTCCAGCTCACCTCCTGCAAGCCTGCACTCTTCCGATCGCTTCAGCAGCTGCCGCGTGGCACTCTGCTGTGCCGCGCAAAGCAGCTGCGCTTCAAAAGCAGAGTATAAAGGTGAATACGGGAGCCCGGGCGAGCGGGTGGCCCAACAGCAGAGTGGCAGAGAGAACCGGTTCGGTCTCCATTGCTCATTGCTGCTACCGGCTTGGCAGAACCAGGCTGAACCGGTAGAATACCACCACTGATTACTATACTTAATGCAGTAGGAAAGGCTGTTCTACAATAACCAATTTCATCGTGGAGACAGTATCTAGGTTGTTGCTAAAGATGACACCAATTTGATGGTTCCTAATAATTAAATCAATCACAAAATTGCCTGATTGTATTATGCACTGTACGAATTTAAACTGTAAAAGTGGGACTTAAAACACAGAAGATCTAAACCAAGAGATAATTAAAAGCACCTCCTTGCATAATTTATTTATTTATTTATTTATTTATTTATTTATTTATTATTTGCACTTGTATGCCGCCCCATCTCCGAAGACTCGGAACGGCTCACAGTTAAAATATGAAACAATAAATACTTAAAAAACTATTAAATTTAAATTACAAGTCCAAATATAATATAAAATTAAAAACCATTAAAACTATCCCTCACCCGGGGGGGGTCACAGCCCGGGTTGATCAAACAACCAAGTTCTTAGCTCACGGCGAAAGGTGCGGAGGTCAGGGGCCAGGCGGAGCTCCAAAGGCAGTTGGTTCCAGAGGTCAGGGGCCGCAACAGAAAAGGCTCGTCGTCGGGGAATTACCAATCGGCACTGACCCGCCGACGGAATCCCGAGGAGTCCTTGCCTATGAGCTCGCACAGGGCGGCCGGCATTCGATATTGGAATTGGTTACCATCCAAATTCCATTCTCCAAACTGATTTTGTTTTCTTAAATATATTTCATCAGGGCACTACTAATGTTGTCAGGGTGGAACTGTTTTCTGGTCCATCATGCACAATATTTAAATCTAACGTCTGCAGAGACAACCATATGGATCAATGTGTACTAAATGTTGTGAAATATCTCAAAATTGTGGATCATCTACAAATAGTGGGGGGAATTCAAGAGGCAAAGAAAAAGGCTTCAAAATAGGACAACATTACAAAATAAATTGCCAATCTGAGCAAAAGTTTAAATGAAGCATTTAGTTAGGAAACTGAACAGTAAAATGGTATGCCTGTATTTATTCCTACAGGACCACATTTCTGGATAAGCAACTAAGATGACACTCCGTGTTACAGGCCTCTCTTTACAATTCTCAAAATGACAGATTTCAACATGAAAATACCGGATGAAATTACGGAAATACAATGTATCTGGAGGGCATCAATTCAAGTAAGGTTAATCTATGACATTTATTCAGCTGTAACCAGATTGTAGCGGGGATGATTAAGGAATGGCAGAAACTGCAGGAACTGACAATTTGCCTGCAGCATTCTCCTTTGCAAAAAGGAGAAAAGAAAGGTAGAACTCTTTCTTCTTCTGCTGCTGTTGCTGCTGCTAGTGCAGCTGCATAAATGTTGAATTGCTCATGCTCAAATATTAAAGCAATTTCAATTATAGATAAAAGCCTTATAAATATGTTCATTTTGAACATTATATTGGTAAAATGATTGCCACAGAAAAAGGGTAAAGCTTATAAGGATGTTTCTTCATTTTCCCATGAGAAATCCTTTGTTCAAAACAACACAGTCTTGGTGCATTGCATTACGCTTTAAGCACCCTGGCACTAAAATGGATAATAACAGATTTTCAAATTTAAAGACAAAAATTACAGCAAAGTGGATTGAACTGACATGGCCCATGCTTGGCTATTAAAGAACATAGAGAAGTCCTTCAAACACATTAAGAAACTGGCTGGTTCTGTCAAGAGGTCTACTGAGCTACTACTGACAATACTCTGAATATTGATAAAATAGATGAAGCACTGATAGAACCATACATTTTGGAAGAAGTTCAACTTTAGAACATCAGTACAAAGAAAATGCATATTTTAGCCTCAGTGGCGCACTGGTTGGAGTGCAGTACTGCAAGCTACTTCTGCTGCCTGCCAGCTGCCTGCAATTTGGCAGATTGAATCTCACCAGGCTCAAGGTTGACTCAGTCTTCCATCCTTCAGAGGTCGGTAAAATGGGGACCCAGATTGCTGGGGACAATATGCTGATTCTGTAAACTGCTTAGAGAGGGCTGTAAAGCACTATAAAGCGGTATGTAAGTCTAAGTGCTATTGCTATATCCTAGTGACTTTAGGATCATGAAAGGTGTATTTCAGATACTTAAAACTATTATCTGCTCCACTATCAAAACAGAATTGAAAAAAAATATTTATCTTTGCCCTTTTTTGGCTTAGGCCATGACGATATAAATGACCCAGCTAATTCTTTGCCACATTAAAAATTATTTTAATTTACAATTTTAGTCTGCTGCAATTTAAAACTACTTTAGACTCAGAGAGCAACACAAGAGTCTCAAAACCCAAATGTCATGTGTGCTGCATGAAGTTCATTAGCTTAAGGATACAACACTGAAGCCTTTTCATATACAGGTAGTCCCTGACTTACAACAGTTGGTATAGTGACTGTTTGAAGTTACAACATTGAAAAAAGTGACTGATGATCATTTTTCAAACGTACAAGTATTGCAGCACCTGCATAATCATGTGATTAAAATTCAGGCATTTGGCAACTGACTCATATTTATGACGGTTGCAATGTCATGTGGGGTCATGTGATCACCTTTTTTGATCCTCTGACAAGCAAAGCCAATGGGGAAGCCAGCTTCCCTTACCAATCATGTTACTAACATAGCAATTGCGGTGATTCACTCAAAAACTGTGGCAGGAAAGGTTGTAAAATGAGGCAAAGTTCATTTAACAACTGTCTCACTTAGCAACAGAAATTTTGGGCTCCATTGTGGTCGTAAGTCAAGGACTACCTGTATTGATACAAAAGTGTCTAGTGACACAAAAAGTGAAGATGATAAAGAGCATCATAATGTGCCATTAAATGTAAGTTAATCAAATAAAACATTCTTACTGTGAAACAGAGTTGCAAAACAAAGCCATTTGTTAGCTGACAGAATTAATTACTAACCAGAAGACCTATATTGGTTTAGTTACCAGGCTGACATGTATTTTTTTCCAAGATCAGTACCTACAAAGTATTATTGCAAGCCACAGAAATTTACTTGTAGTGCTACAAACGCCCATAATTTATGAATTTGAGTCTTTTGCTGTAATGTATTACCTGAGTTAGGGACCTATGTTTGACATTGCAATTAAATAATGGACTTCATTTTCCTATGAGTTTTACTAATTAAATTCTACTTTCTGGGTTTTGTAATTTTTTTAAAGTAGGATGTATCTCAGTGATGACTTTTATGTCATCCTGGATTTTTACTTTTTTTTCCCCTTTGGCTTGCAGTATTCAACAACTCTTTTCAGCACATTTCCATCCTAGCTAAAAATTGCCTTGGCAAATTTGTCCCCTTCCCCCCCACTTCACCTAGCAGTTTACCTTGCAACATGGCAGAGGTGGTATAGTAATTAAAAGGAACATTCTTCACCAGGTACTGCTCGGAATCCAGGAAAGACAGCTTATCTCCAACAATCACAGACTTTCCCGTGCCTGCATTTCCCACCAGCATGACAGGCCTGTGTGTCTCCAAGAGATGGTCCATGAAATAGCGCAGCCGGATGGTTTCATTGGTATGAACCAGACAGGCCTGAAAGGGATATGAGAGACATTTACTAGGAGACTCCTAAAATCCCAGCCATAGAAGTCGGGCAGGTCTGCTCAGTAAGTGGCATTGTATGACAATATCTCACGAGCCCCTCGCTAAGATTCTGTGCAGTTCAGAGAACCCCCAAATCCCACTCCTGTCTGGCTCTGCCCACCCTGCCACGCCCCTCCCAGGAATCCCCATGTAGCCTGCTTTGGATACAGGTAACTGCAATGCGCGCATGGAGGCTTGAGGAGGGTGAAAAACAAGCCTATTTCTGGCTTCCAGAGAGCCTCCAGAGCCTGAGGAGAGCATTTTCGTCCCCCCAGAGGCTTGAGGAAAGCCCCCCCAGGCCACGCCCACCATGGCCATGCCCACCCAGCAACTGGGCAGAGAACCCCTTGCTAAAATTTTTGAAGCCCACTCAAGAGCAATTATTCTTATACTCCCCTTATATGTCAATAGAGTCAATCATATTCAATATGATTGAATATGGAATACAGGTAGTCCTCAACTTGCAACCACAGCTGGTACTGGAATTTCTGTTGCTAAGCAATGCAGTCATTAAACGAATAATCGTGTGACCAGGTCCCATTTTACAAACTATTTTTACAGCAGTCATTAAGCCAATCATGTGGCTGCTGAGTGAATCACATGGTTGTTAAGTGAATCTGGCTTCCCCAATTGACTTTGCTTGTCAGAAGCTATTTGGGAAGGTCACAAATCATGATCGCATGACCACAGGACACTGTAACCCTCATAAATGCAAGCTGGGTGCGAAGTGCTTGAATTTCAATCATGTGACCCAGCAGGTGGTGCAAAGGTCATAACTCCAAGGACGGATCACGAGTCACTTTTTTCGAGGCTATCATAACTTTGAGCTGTTGTTAAACAAACAGTCATAAGTCAAGGACTACTTCGATATGTGTGGTGTCTTCTTTGACATCTTTTCTGTCATTTTCCAAAGACTGACCTAAGAATCCGGCTCTGAGTTCCAGTGATATGACACCACTAGATAGCAAGTTCAGAATCAGGATAAAAAACATAGGGTTTTTTTCTATCAATTTAGCAGTAAGTTTCTTCTACTTAGAATTCTTTTTGTTTGATTGGCTCATGGCTTAGCTTCTTTACATTTTTAATATTTTGATTTACCAATATTCTCATCCAAAATAAATTGTGCAAGTGATGTTCCATCTAACTCCAGAAAAAGTGTACACTATCCCCTAAATCAGTGTTTCCCAAACAATTTCCTTCATTACTCAAAGAAGGTCTTTATTTAAATGTCCCTGTTGTGATTGAGTAACCACTTTTATCCAACTTTGGGTAATTTTTACCCAGGTGTGGTAAGCACTGCTATAGACCTTCTCTCACAATAATAACAGAGGTAATTTTCAGCAAAATATTATGTAATGGCTGCATCTAACAGAATTTGTTTCCTGTTTCCAAAATTCACAGTGACCCTCCCGAAAATTACTGGAGATGGGATCACTTCAGTTGCATTCTTACTATCATCAAGACAACAAATGTAAATCCAAACACTAACTGTAGAATGTCTGTAATGACTTTTAGGCTAAAACTGGCCAAATTACAAAACCTCTCCCTCGCTGTCAAGAAGGCCAAAATTGCAGGAAAAAAGTCTCTGAATGACCTGGTTTGCTTTTTTTGCCTCCCTAAATCTGGCCAGCATCGTTCTTCTCCTGTCACCAGCTTGAGAGTCAGCATTAACTTGAAGCAACTGCAGAGTCTCAAGCAGAAAAACAACAGTTCAAGATATCACTGCTACAGAAAGAAACAGGTGCTGCTGCATGGACCATGGGTGTATATATCATCCATGGTCCATGCAGCAGCATTTGTTTCTTTTGGTAGCAGTGTCATATGGAAGGAGGTTAAAACAATCCTGATGAACCCAACCTTCAAAATACTTTGGTCACCTAATGAGAAGGAAGGACTCACTGGGGAAGAGCCTAATGCTGGGAACAGTTGAGAAGAACAGGACGGCAGAGAATGAGGTGGCTTGATGAGATCACTGAAGCAGTTGGCATGAGCTTAAATGGACGCTGGGGGATGGTACAGGACAGGAAATCCTGGAGGAACACTGTCCATGGGGGCACGATGGGTTGGGCATGACTTTGCAACTAACAATAACAACAATGGAAACACATGGAGTCAAATTTGGCAAGAAAACAACAATTGCTTCATTATTATAATTATATTTATTTGTGTGTTACACAATACCAAAATGTGATGCCAAAAATGTATATGAGCAGAGGAGGAAAAGGAAGAGGAGAATGGATTTAAAAACTGGACTGTATTGGATTTTCTTTGAAATAGCATTCCTAGAAAGAATGGCATACATATTCCTTAAACTAATAAAGATGATGATGGAGCAATTGCTGTTTTCGTGCAAAATTTGGCCCCTATTGCATGTGTTTCCACTGGATTAAATCAGAACCTGTGATAGCAATCACATTTTAATACAATTAGACAATAAAAGTACACACATAAAATTAATAAAATCACATACCACACTAAGTTCAAGGACCACAGGTTGTTCTTTCAGCTACACACTGTCTCTCTCTCATGACACAGTTCAAATCTCTAAGTTCACACCAAATGATTTCCGTATCAGTTTGTAATAAATAAACTGATAAATCCTAACAGCTTATAAGCACATTTTGAAAAATAAACAGCTAGGCTTCTCAGTGTAAAGACTGGCTTCAAAAATAACATGTAAATAAAATAATTAATTCGGAGACTGATCTCTCACACACTCTTTTCCTGCTATGTTTGGGCCTTTAACATTCTCTGTCTCATATACTTGTATAATTGTATTACTCACCTGTAATGGTATTTCTCGGTCAAATTCAAATTTGGGGATCAGCTTGGACCAAGGTTCAATTTTTTTTGTTTCCGAATCAATATAAAAGTCAAAAACTGTTCCTTGGGAAGGAAACTTGATGGTCTTGAATTCAGTCATCCACCATTTACTGAATTCAACTCTATAGTCTATAAGCTTCCAAAAAAATAGAGAAAATAAGTTTTAATGAATATATCATTTTTGTTTGATATATTATTCTAATAAATGCTGAAAGGCAATCCAGTGAGTTGTTATCTGAGAGTCAAATCCTGTACTTACAATTTGTTTGAGGTATTGGATATTTACTTATTGTTCTAAATTTGGGGACAGATCTTTGCAGGATCCCTTTGAGCTCTGATTTTTCTGACCTCTATGTGGATGCCCTAAAACAGCGGCTTTTAAAATTGGCCAAAATACAAAATGGAGGACATTCTGGGGACATAGGTGGGAAATAGGAAGACCCACGATGACAACAGAAATGGGTGATGGTAACTTTCTTTCCTAATTGGATGATAAATAAAGTAAAGATATAGCAGGAAGAGAGCCCATGGTGAGAGTGGCTTGGGCTACAAAAGCAACAGATAATTGACTTTGTTTCCTGGAGAAATATGGTACTTTAAAATGCTCTAGATCAGCAGCCCCAACCTTTTGGGCACCAGGGACCGGTTCCATGGAGAAATGTTCTTCCATGGATTTAGATAGTTAGATGCAGAGGTGGTATTTAGCAGGTTCTGACCAGTTGTGGAAAACTGGTAGCAGAAATTTTGAGTAGTTTGGAGAACTGGCAAATACCACCTCTAACTGGCCCCACCCCCATCTATTCTCTGCCTCCTGAGTCCCAGCTGATTGGCTGGACCTTCTTTTGTTGCCCTGTACAGGAGAATGAAGCTGGAAAGCAGGCTAGTGGGGTGGGAATGGGATTTTGCAGTAACTTTCCTCCAGGAGTGGGAGGGAATGGAGATTTTACAGTATCCTTCCTCTGCCACACCCACCAAGCCACACCACACCCACCAAGCCACACCCACAGAACCGGTAGTAAAAAAAATTTGAATCCCATCACTGGTTAGATGCTTTAGATGGTTTCACATGCTGCCTGCATCCTGCAGTTGGGAGTTTGCTTGTTTGTGCAGTCCAGTTACTGGTATGCCGGTTCACAAATTGGGCGATGGGGACCCCTGCTCTAGATATCAGGCAGAGGACAAGATTCTATTGCAATGTTAATGCTACCAGTTCCTTATTTGTACAAAACAATAAACATTATGATTCCCTTAGGTCTTGCTTTAAGTACAGATGATGACTACCTGGACACAGCCATGCAGTTTTCTGGACAACAAAGTATAAGTGGTTTGCCACTAATTTCTTCAGATTTTTTTTTTTACTTTTCAGTCTAGACTACAGTCCTGATGAATCTCCTAAACATGTACTTATTCTTACTTAATTTTTTTAACATTAGCTAAGACTGGATTGCTGTTTCAGTTGCTATGATCCACATTTTATACTCTGTCCATAGATACTGTATGTAATACATATAATATGTATATTGTGCTATAAATTCAACAGCCTTCTTCCCAGAAAAAGTTGCTTCTACCTAAGTTTATCTAATAACACTTGTCATTATGCTGAAATAGGGCATGTACAGGTATTCTTCTGTATTTCTCCCCAATTTTATCTTGGCAATTTTATAATTCCTAAATAAGCAATCCTATATGATGGCAGACAGCTAAGTTAAGAGTGCAGATTTAACTGCATATGTATAGAGTAACCCTGTGGTAAGATGGGTGGATAGATAAATAGATAGATAGATAGATAGATAGATAGATAGATAGATAGATAGATAGATAGATAGATAGACAGACAGACAGACAGACAGACAGACAGACAGACAGACAGACAGACAGACAATTAACTCAGTGAATTCATCAAGATTCTCTAAGTGAAGAAAGTCCAGGACTAAAATCAAGCTATGCTAGCAAAATCTTCTTCCAGCAATCAAGGCATATTTTCATTTCAATGGGTAAAACAAAAAACTTGGGTTCAGCCATATTGTTGTCCTTGTATGCAGCTATCATAAAACATCATGATCTGTTGAGAAATTCTACAGCAATGTGCAAATTAGAATAATTGACTTCTGCATAGAAGATGGACATAACTTTCTACAAGCCCTTCACAGCAATGCACTGTACTGGAGATATCTTCACAAACACACAGGTCACAACTGCGTGTAGTTCAATAATTAAGCTACTTGCTACGCAGAATATTGTGGTTGCTCCTTTAGTATCCAGGATGCTATGGAAGAGACATAGTTGCTCTTTGGCTAGCCTATATTCAGAAAAAGCTCTGCTACTTTAATTTGAAGACTTCTTCAGTCAGTATGTTACTGTTTTCTTGTTGTTCACTGATTATCCAGAGTACAAAAGATTGGTTCACACATAGATACTATTTCTCAATCCTTGATTAATACAGATGAACAAATGAACTGATGCTATAGGAAAGCAATCTCCCAATGTGTAGACCTTAATTTCTATAATTCTTCAGCTAGCATGGCTATCTGGAAGATAACCAGGAAGCTTGCTCTAGGAAAGACTTGTGCTGGAGACGATGTGAGTTTATATGGAGTCCTTTTGTTGTTACTCTACGATAGCCCATTTACATATACAATATGCACTTTGTCTACATGTTCAGTTTAGTGTTTTATTACTGAGAAGAGTTAACATGAGAGTTAATAATGTATTCACAAGAAATGATGTAAGGAATCCATCTAGAGTGAAGATCTTATTGAAATGTGCCTGGTGGATATCACTGTGAACCAAAAGTTCCTGCCAAGTCAACTTCAAACTCTCACTGGATTCTTTCGGGATTATTTTTCTTAGTTGGCTTTAGACACTTTTCCCATACAGCCAGTCGGATGAAGCCATTCATTTCATATATTGAGTTTTTTGTGTGTGTGTGTGTGTGTGTGTGTGTATCAGTCAGTGTGTGTGTGTAAATATATGTATATATACACACACATACATAATTGTATACACAAGTAATTGAACCAACTTCAGATTTTTTATGTGGATATATTGAGCAGAGAAGGAGGAAGTCCTCTAACTAAACCCAGCCATCAAGAGTTGTGCAATGTGGTGGCTTTTCTAACTTAAAATAGCATAATTCAGGCTTTTTTGTGGCTGCAGTATATCTGAAAAGGGAACTACGCTGTAAAAATCAAGTATCTCAATTTCCTTAACCAACTTCTAAGTTTTAACCTTTTTTTAATAGGACTGCTGCTTTTGCTTGGCTCCTATCTCTATCTACTTCATTTTCTGCTACCATTTTAAGGTCCATTATAGATTTATTGAAAACAAAAAAGAGGGAAATGACAAAACATCCTTTCTCACAACATGGGTCATGTAAAAGGAGGGGGGGTGGAACCAGATCAATAGAGAAACAACAACAACAAAGTAATTGTGGTATGAAAAAAATAAAATAAAAGGACTGGGAAAACTGATTATCTTTTAGCACTAAAGTAATGTTAAACAGTAGGAAATCAAGCAACTCACACTACCAGAGCAGTGATAAATTTTGGTTGCTTGTGTAATGGGGGGGGTGGGGAAGAGACTTGCTGACTGTAATGCTCTTCTTTCCACCCCTTTTCAGAGAAGGACCTTGCTGCCCACCTACCGGCCTGCAACAGTGGGAAAGCATTCATATTGTTTATTCTGACATTTCAGCTGCAAAAGGTCAGTGCTAAGGGCAATTTCTATAGCAAGCAATAAACAGATTTTATATTGGATCATTTTTCACCAGATCTTTGCTTGTTCTTATTCAGACTACAGCACTTTGGACTCTTCGCTCTGACATTTACAGAGAAGCTGAGAAAGGGACATGGAGTTCACTGTCCATTGTAGGGATACATTTTGTCGGGTCTAAATTACAAATGCAACTTGCAAAATGCTTTTATGTAGTATTGCAGCAAAGATTAAGACTCTCGAGAACTTTAGTGCACACAGCAAATTTCATCGGGAGAGATTGAGAGAGGCTTCGTGCTGAGTCCTAAAGCAGGGTCATTCTCCACTTTTGAAAAGTTCAAGGGTCATAATCCAAACTAGGACTTCTTTCAGGACAAAAGTGCAAGGGATCCGAGCACAACATAAAAATAAAATAAAATTAATTCTAATTCAAAACCTATATTAAGATTGCAATGAAGATAGTTCAAACAATTAATCCCGTGTTTTGTCATTTCCTTTTCTATCCCTGTAAAAGCTACCATTTGTAACAACATCTGGAAGGACAGCAATGGATCCACCCAATAGTACTAAGGACTGCATCAGCAGTGGGATTCAATTTTTTTTTACTACCGGTTCTGTGGGCATGGCTTGGTGGGTATGTCAGGGGAAGGATACCATAGAATCTCCAGTCAGAGGTGATATTTGCCAGTTCTCCAAACTACTTAAAATTTCCACTACCAGTTCTCCAGAACTGGTCAGAACCTGCTGAATAACACTCTGAGATAGGTGACCAAACAGATATGAAGCATTGGCTATCCCAAGGGTGCATTTTCAAGAGGCAACTGGATTTTCTGTTTTGTTTTTGTTTTGTTTTTTGAAGATGTTTCGCTTGTCATCCAAGAAACTTCTTCAGCTCTGACTGGTTGGTGGGGAATGGAAGGATTTATACTCCTTGCAGACAGCTGGTCATTTGCATCTTTTTAGAGAGTTGTTGAGGCCACCTGGAGGTTTATCTGTGTCCTCAGGGTTACCTGAGTGGTGCAAATGGGTGTGGAACCTTCTTGGAACTGTTGAAAAGACTGTGTTGTAGACTGGAGATAGATGATGTTGTATCCCTCCCACTCTGTTCAATTTTGACATAAATGATCCCTTTGACCCCTCTTTCAAACCAGTGGTCCTCTCTGTCCAAAATGTGGACTTTGCTGTCTTCAAAAGAGTGGCCTTTGTCTTTTGAATGCAGATGGACTGCTGAATCTAGTCCAGATGGGTTTGTTCTCCTATGTTGTACCTTGCATTTACTTGGTTATTTCATAATAAAATAGAAACTTATATTACTTAATGACCAATCAATTTCATTGATTCATTGAATGCTCATTCAAAAACCTGTAAGATATGTATGAGAATTTTTGCCTATTCAGAAGCTTTCATATTATATGTGAAATAAATGAAGACATAACTTTTATTTTATTTTTTTTGTTTGAATAGTAGATGAACTTTTAAAAACTTTATAGAGCTTATTCCTTAATCAGAAAAAGAAACAAAAGGAAATATGAAGCTTGTGTGTACTGTAAAATTAATGTGGAATATTGAGAACTGTGATTACCATAAGCAGTAATAACCTAATCACAATCCTTTTTGCACTAAGTGATGCATAAAATTCTTTTACCCAGCAAGCTGTTAACAAATATGAATGTATGCAGTGAGTGAGAGAGAAGGGCGGGGAGTTGTATACAAAAACTGGTATGTTTCCCCTTTCTGCTAAGACTTACTTGGTTTAATCATGAAGTTATTACCTGAACATTTGGTTTATTTCACTCTTTGCTCTGCATGCTAATCTTATATATTTTAAATAGTATTTATGAGATTACTCATCTCATTTTTTGATCCAGGAAAATACAAGCAAAACTTTTCTGAATTCTTCTTCCCATCTTTTTGGCCCTGACCTAATCAACTTGTTTGAATAATACTTTTCATATGTCAAGTTCATTACACATGATTTGGGAAGAATTGGGTAGAACAGAATAAAGAATAACCAATTCCTTTGGGAGTGGTGAGGAGCAGGATAGCACAATAAACAGACAGTAGATCAATCAAAAGGTCATGGTTGTCAGCCTTGCAAGGTAGTGCAGACAAAAAGCATACCCAGAAGTACTATCATTACTATATTGTAAAGTTACAGTAACAGGATCTTGCAAATCTAAAAGTACATTTCTGTCCTGCTGTCTTCACAGTCCAAAAAAAAAAACCATAGAGAGGGTTCCTTCTGAGATGTTTGTCATGGCCACATTCCATCCGTAGGCTAATTCTGCCTCTTATTTGCCCATTGGCTTGGTTGCGGCTTTCCCTCTTGTCTCACAGGTCTTACCAGATACCGTTACATAGTAGATGGAGCCAGTCTGCCCTTCTCCAGAATGTATCAATCATTAATGTACAAACTGGTTTTAGGAAAGTCAGGTGCACTCTTGCTGGATAATGAGAAAGGCAAGGGAGTTTTAAAAACGTATGTTTTTGATTTATTGATTATAAAAGGCTCAAGATCATACTGGTGTCCTCAGGGAAGAAATTGAAACAATATAAAATACTGAAAATAAATAAAATGATATAAATTACTAGATATTACCCCGAGAATTGTTCCAGATGACCACTGGAAAAACATATTGAGGGATTCTTAGATCTTTCTATATACCAACATTTTTGCAGTCTGAGTGTAAAGAACTTTCTCATGCTGATTACTCCCCCCCATTCCACTCTAATTATTTATTCAGTAAATTAAGTAAGCCAGGGCTTATCTCTCAGTGTTTCACATTTACTGCACTGCTTACTTTGACATTTCACTCAGGGAGTGAACTAGAGAACATTATGTCTGCTGAGTTCCTCTGTGTAAGACACAGAATCTTCCCCCCGCCCAAAGAATAGTGATTCTTTGAATAAAACCCATGAACATAACATTATCAAATTAACAGTTTGATAGTAGTTACAATAGAGAGCTGAGCAGAATCATATATGGATGTCAGAGCAATTTTTAGCAAAATAACAGAGAAAATAAAATTGACAGAGCAAGCATGTCAAAACTAAGCAACTGAATATCTGAAAAATCCACAGCCACTAGTCCATATGGACCCTAAGTTAGGGTGTCATCCTATCTTCTATCTATGTGGTCACTAGAAGTCGAAAACATCTGGATGGCATAATCAAACAATCAATCAATTAAAAAAGGATACAGTGTTTAAGGGCTAATTTATTGTTTCCTTTCTCTGGACTTTCAGAATGTAAACCTTTGTCAGAACAAAGAAGGTAACCTGATACAAAATACAAAATAGATGTTATACATCATATTTACATGTGAGAGGATAAGGACTAGGATTTCCACTAAGTTTCCCAAAAGAAAATGACTATCTCTTCTGAAAAGGCTCCTGACAAACTCAGTTCAGACATAATGTTATGGTTTCACATAAATTAAAGAACTTTGTTCCCAAGAATGGAAATCCAGCCTGAACAATCATTATTATTCTTGTTTGTTTGTTTGTGTAATTACAATAGAAAGAAGATTTATATGGGGAAAAGGCATTATAAGAATAGGCTAAGTCTGGCACCTTCTTTCTACCAGAAAAGAGCCATTTGTCTTCTATTCTGGTTGAAAAGGAAGAAACTGTAATCCAAGCTTCAGTTTTGTCAATGATGCTGACCAGATGTCCTGTCAGGCAGTAGTTAGCACAATTCCTGACTGATTGACTCCCTATATCTTTACCCTGCATCTGCCCAGTACCAGGGAAGATGAACTTATCCTTCTTTGCCATAGGCAGGTCTCTGAGAAGGGGCTTCCATTGGGAGAATTTTTACAGGGACTGCCTTCTGTTCATGTTATCTTATCCCTTATTCCCTTACTTTGCATCTGACACATCCACCAGCAACCAGGTTGGGGGGGGGAACACCACTGTTTTGGTGTTCTTCCTGTCCCTTGGGTAAAAGTAGAAAGTGGAAGAAAAAAGAAAGTGTATTTGTAAAACGTGGAGGGAGGACTGAGGCAATATAGTGGGCAACACCCTTCAGAAATTATTTTTTAACTGTGCTTTAACACCACACCTAACCAGACATATGAATGAACCCTCAAATGTCTCTTTCTCTCTTTTTGCAGAAGTGCAGAAATGTGCCGTAAGCTGTTTATGTTCATTTTTAAGCAAATCACATTTCTTCCTTGTATCAGACCTTAGTGAAATCAGAATGAAAACATAATTTCCAATCCTGGTTTCTTCTGAGTGGTAGATTAAACAAAAGCAGTTCTATAAGTCTACACAGAACAGGAAATTGAGGTTTCTTTAGATATAAAGTATAAGATTGCAGCATCTTGTTGCTATCTAAAAAGAAAGGAGAACGTCAGTCCAAAGGCTGTATACAGGCTCACTTCTATAGCAAGAAACCACGCTACCTCTTATTTCTCAGATGGCTTAGAAATTCACGGAGTGCAGAAATGCCTTTAACAAATAGATTAATACACCTATTGGGGAACTAGGAAAAAACTATAAGAAGAAAAAGACAAAGACAGTTCTGGAACATTTTAATAAACTTATCGCCCTTTAAGGAGCACTAGACCAGCTGAAGATTTTCCATCAAAAATCTGACAAGATAACCTTTATAGTCATTTTTTTTTTACTGTGGGCACACTGGCACACATTAAAAATGAAATTCTGTTGCCTGCTCTCAAAAGTGTACACATACATAACACACATATAGACATGCTATATACATACATATGTATATACATACACCCTTACATATAAATACATACAAATATTAATCACTGTCCATCTTGAATACATAGCAGAAAGAGGAAGATTGAGAGTTGACTAGGTTGATACTGTATGGAACAAAACTGTGACTGAAACTGGATGTTCTGCTTCGGATACCACGAAGACTCCTCCCAGAAGGTAACAAGGAAAACAGGCAATACTGCAAACCCTGCTCAAGCAACATTTATATGCTCTGTCCTAGATAGAAGGGAGTGAACTGCCAATAATCTTTTCAGCCATCCTCATCACTTTCTGAACCGCCTTCCTGTCTGAAGCAGTAATGCTTCCAAACCAGACTGTAATGCCATATGACAGGAGGCTCTCCATTGTCCCTCTATAGAAAGTGGTAAGGACAGGGGAGGGAAAATGCACTTTTCTCATGCAACTCACTGGTGCTCACTTCACCAGTGTCTCGTTGTTGAGCGACCAAACCAGCCTACCTGTTAGCTGCACACCCAGAAATGTGATGCTGTTAACCATCTCCATTATGGTGAATCATTAATACACAAAGGAGTGTGGCTGTGCCTGCCTTTTCTGAAATCGACAATGATCTCTTTAGTTTTTCCAATGTTTAAAACAAGGGTGTTTTTATTACACTATTTCACAAAGAAGGTCACTATCAATGAGGCTCTGAAATTTCATTTTTCTCTTTCTAAAACAACCCTGGGTTTTTTTCCACTAGTTATCCCTCTCTTTCTCCCAACTTCCTCTCCTTCCTCACAGCTATAATTGTGAGTATGCACCAAAAAAAGGCATGTCAGGACTTCATCTCGTATAGCATATCAAGTGGATTGAGAGCTATAAAAGTTTGGGTGTTGAATAAAAATGGTAGTTAAATCATTAAAAGTTTCTCCAAAACTCTTTCAATTTTTTTTTAAATCATCTTCCCTATAATAAATTCTTTGAAACAAGCAAGTAAACTTTGGAGCAACTGACATACCAATTAGTACAAGGTTTTGTACTAAAATTGAAAAAACGTACCCGGATAATGATATGAAATATAAATTGAGGACAAAATAACAGCTGAAAAACAGGATTAAATAAATAATTGAATAGTAAGCCTAATTTAGATACAGAAAATAGGAACTTTCTCCCCCCCCCTTTTCTTCTCTTCTTGTTATAGAAGCATCATGAAAAAAAGAGCTGTCTTGTATGAAAGAAAATCAGTGAAGGAGAATTTCAGTGCCCCCACATGGATTAAAACAGAAGGGAAGAGAACAAGCCTTTTGCCTCCCTTCCCACAAAGAATGCCCTGATGGCAAAGGATCTCAATTAGAACAATGAGAAAATGGCTTAGTTCATTTTCCCCCCAATAGGCAAATGGGAGGAAAGAGTTGGAAATTTAGTTGTAGAGAATAGTCTTGGAAATATCTGAACATTTTATATAATGCCTGTTAGGTATTGCTTTCTTGACAACTATAGGGTAGTGGTTTGTTTTTCTGGGATATTCCTCAATATTTGGTCAATTTAACCTACAGCCCTGGACCTATCCAAGTACTAACCAAATCCAATTCTGTTTAGGTTATTTTGAGATCTTCCCATCATCAGCTGGGCACTACTCAAGAATTGCTTCAGGTTTTATAATAGGGAACTCGAAGGAAAGAAGTAATATCTACAATAAATAATATCTTCAACTAATCCAACATTATATAAAATCTCCAAAGTAAGAATTGAAGAATTGGATCTGCTCCTATGATTCAGTCATTGAGAGAGGGCTTATGAAAATCCCCTCTCCCTCTTTGTGAAGTGCATAGAGATGATAGACCTCTCTGTATGGGGGTACTTTCCCACAATACTTGTTTGCAGAAAACTCTCCTCCCAGGACTATATACAGCCCCCTAGTATGCTGCATCTGAAACTAGGCTCGTTGTTCACTATAAAACAAACCTAGCATTCATCAGCTGCTGTTGAGAATCAATGCTTGAATTCTGCTTTCAGTTTTCTGTCTTTTTAGCTATCAAATAAGGACCATTACAAATAGAACATGTACTTGTAAGTCCCTGAAAAATTAGCTAGGCAGAATTAAACTAATAATGGATAGTAGTTCATAGTTCATAGCGTCAAGTGTATGATTTGTACTAATATAGGAAAATATAGTCACTTTCATTCCAGCTAGCTCACCTATAATATTTTAAGAATTTCTTGTGTGAAACCCATGATACGTGGCATTCAAAGTCACTTCTAATTGACTTTAACAAAGGCAAAAGCACCATTATATTTTGGTTAGATTGCTTTTAGCAGTTCCAAGTGCATGATAGGAACATGGTCATCAAGACTTGGAATGCCTTGCTAGGACAAAATAAAAACAACCTCTTGAAGGACTGTGTAGGGCACAAAGAGAGTTTCAGTAATACTAGACTCCAGATGACCACGCATATTTCTTCTATAATAATATTCTTACAATGGGTAGATTTTAATGCTTTGTGTTTCTCCATAAGAACCTCTGGCTATGTCTATGAAGATACTCAGTCATCCAGGTCATGGTTGCCCCAAAGGTGCTTTTTCAAGAGGCACTTGAAAGGTGCCTCTAGAAAAAGCACCTTTGAGACCATCTCTGGATATGTTTAAGTGGTTTGCAAAGCTGCTCTCATCAAGAGATACAGCTTCATACATCATACTAAGTCATCCTCTGGTTTAATTATGGCCAAATGCCAAAAGTAAACTGAGAGTTTGTGTTTTATAGTAGCCAATCATCACCTAAAATTGAAAGGTGCCTCTAGAAAAAGCACCTTTGAGATAATCTCTGGATATGTTTAAGTGGTTTACAAAGCTGCTCTCATCAAGAGATACGGCTTCATACATCATACTAAGTCATCCTCTGGTTTAATTATGGCCAAATGCCAAAAGTAAACTGAGAGTTTGTGTTTTATAGTAGCCAATCATCACCTAAAATGATCTGTGAATCAATTCACTGAGTGCCCAGTTTAATATATGAATCTATGGGATCTTTAGTGCTCTCTGAGCTTGGTGATTTTCTTGCAGACACTTCATTATCAAACTAGGTAACATCATCAGCATTCAGAGAGCACCAAGCTCAGAAAGAACCAAGAACCCTGCAGTTTACCCTTGAGCTTCAAATATCCTCTTCTATATGAAGCTATGTTAATTAATGACATTTTTCATGGAAAAATTACCTGGTCTTGGAACAGAGCACCACCGAAGGCCCAAACAGCAGCAAAGACAAAATAAAGTTCATAGAGATCTTTAGGGCAATCTGGAGGGGTATTCTCCTTGGTGAGGAGGCATTCAAGAAGATAACACAACATCTGAACCATGTTCTGCTCAGGAATGGGAATAATCTTCTTAAATCTATAATAGGAAAATTGAACACTTGTGAAGTTTAATTGGATTTAGCATGACTGCCATTGAACATTGCAAGCAGATATCACATAAATCCTCTTTTCAACTGTTAACATTTTTAAAATGTTCATTGTTTATAACTTTCTTATCCACTGCTACAGAGTGGAATAAAATACCATCAGCACATAGCCAAGTAATAATGGTAATCATATATTTGAGTCATTTTAAAACGTTGATCCTCTTAAAAGAATTGAAATGGAAGTCTTGCAAAGGTCTGACCTACCACAAATGCAGTGAATTCAGAAGTGGTCAAATGAAAAGTATAATGAAGCTGATCCTTTTATTTCATATTTTTAATAGGCTTTGGTTATACTTACAAGTATGTGAACCCAAAAGAGAGGGTGCATATTGTAATCCTATATTTTGCCAAACAAATGTAATAGATAAATCATTCAGATTGAGATCTTTCTAAGTTTTTAAAATAATAATTATAAATCAAAGGATTTAGGTATCAATCCATTCTTTGGCCTGGACAATCCTGGAGAATGTCTTCCACACTTCTTCAAATTTGGATTGTTCCGCAACTTTACTTTTCATGTGATTCTGATTCAAAATTTTAAAAATATGCCTAGTAGCTTGGGCCAATAACTCTGCAGTTAATAAAATATTGATTTGTTTGTTTGTTTGTTTGTCAAATATGTATAGCCACCTGTCTCACCAAAAGTGACTCTGGGTAGTGCACAACAATTGGATAGAAACAACAAATATAAAAAGAACAGATATAAAAAACAAAACAAAAATCTGCATTAAGAAATAAATGGGATAAAAAAGAAATATACAAACCCTTAGGAAAAAAAGAGGATATAAATGGCCACCTCAACAAAGGCACCATCTAAGCATGTCTCTGGTTCCCTGGGAACCCCAGGCATGATAACATAACCAGGTCTTGAGGGACTTCTGAAATGTCAAAAGGGATGATCTAATCTGATCTCAGGGGCAAGAAGGTTCCATAAGGCAGGGACCACAATAGAGAAAATGTGTCTCCTGGGATTCACCAATGTAGCTGATCAAATATGCATCTCTACCAGATCTAGGTGTTTTAACCTTGGGTGTTTTAACTTTTATATTTGACTTGTCACTGTTTAATTTGGTTTTAGGTGATTATTTATTGTTGTGTTTTTGGTTGTGAGCCGCCCCGAGTCCTTTCGGAGAGGGGGCGGCATACAAGTCAAATAAAATAAATAAAATAAATAAAATAAATAAAATAATAGAGCAGGCTGATATAACTGGGGAAAGGCAGTTCCTCAGATATCTTGGCCCCATTCCATGAAAGGCATTAAAGGTTAAAACCAGCACCTTTTTTTTAATTACATTTATATGCCGCCCTTCTCCAAAGACTCAGGGCGGCTTACAATTTTTTGAGATACAACCCAGTGTGCTCAGCAATAGCCTTCATTCCATTGTATATGCCTGCTTATTACTAAGCAGCATTTTTATGAAGTCAGCTTATTGCCTCCAACAATCTTGGATCCTCAATTTACCTACCCTGAGAGAATGGAGGGCTGAGTCAACTTTGGTGGCTCAGGCTGTTAAATGCCTGTGCTTAAGTTCCAGCTGCCTACAACTGCTGTAGGCTCGAATCCCACCAGGCTCAAGGTTGACTCAGCCTTCCATCCTCTCAGGGTAGGTAAATTGAGGACCCAAGATTGTTGGGGGCAATAAGCTGACTTTGTAAAAATGCCGCTTAGTAATAAGCAGGCATATACAATGGAATGAAGGCTATTGCTGAACACACTGGGTTGTATCCCAAAAAATTGTAAGCCGCCCTGAGTCTTCGGAGAAGGGCGGCATATAAATGTAATTAAAAAAAAAAACCTTGAGCCTGGTGGGATTCGAGCCTACAGTAATTGTAGGCAGCTGGAACTTGAGTGCAGGCATTTAACAGCCTGAGCCACCAAGGCCCTTCAGTTGGACCTTCAGTTCCACCTTGAGTTGGATCCAGAAGCAAATTGGCAACCATTGCAGCTCATGGGACAGAGGTGCAACATGTGCTTCTCTAGGATTACACATAACTGCCCATACTGCTACATTGTGTACTAGCTGTATATTATCAATGTAATATATAGTAATAAAGGCAGTAATAAAGGAAGAGTAAAAATATGATAAATAAATAAATAAAATACTAGCACTGATGATGTTACCTTATTGGTCATGAAGTGACTACAAGAAAACAACCAAACTTAGAGTACACCAAAGGACCCCCCAAACAAAATAAGCTTCCAGATACTCTTTCAAGGGCATCCATATGTGTTATGTATGTAGGTTTGAATGTTATTGGTTTAGTTTGAATTGTTCTTGTAAAATGTCGAATAGGATTGGTTTAAATAGTGCGGGAAAACCCTGCACTCTGATTGGCTGGCAACTGCGGCTGCTGGTTATAAGAAGCAGCCGTAGCCCAGCCAAGTCGGGTCCAAGCTGTAGTCACTTAATAAACTCTTCACTGAAGCTCTTCGCGTCTGACTCTTCATGCAAACTTAACACTGGCAACGAAGGTGGGATTCCTCTGAAGAAGAGATGACGCGGAAGACAAGCAGAAGAGCGAGATGGCTGCGCTGAACACCCCCCCAGCCCTGCTCGATCCGTCGGCAGAAGACTGGGAATCGTATGCGGATCGCTTCCAAATGTATTTGGAAGGAAACAACCTCACCGATATCCCCGAGAAGCGGAAGAGGGCGGTATTTCTCACGCACTGCGGTCCGGCAGTCTTCAAGATGGCGAAGGCATTGGCGGGAGCTGCAGACTTGAAGGTAATGGAATGGCCTGATTTAGAAAAGTTGTTAAGAGCCCATTACGCCCCACAAGTATCGTGCCTCATTAAGAGACACGAGTTTAATCGTTGGGATCAAGGGGAAAGCGAAAATGTTAACGACTTCATGGCAAGTTTAAGGGACATTGGGGGTGCTTGTGAGTTTACCAATTTAGAAGAGGCCATGCGTGATCGGTTTGTTCTAGGCCTTAAAGATAAGGTCTTACAGAGCAAATTACTAATGAAACCTAAGATCACGTTTAAGGAGGCCATAGAGGAAGCTGTTTCAGCGGAAGCAACCAAGTCCTCAGCAGCAGCCATGAAGAAAATTAACAAGGCCTCAAGCTATTCTGATGTGGAAAAGTCCACAACAACCCAATGCGAGCAAATAGACTCTGATTCAGACTGTAGGTGGAGGAAGGAATTTATAGACTCAGAATGGAGAAGAAAAGTAAAGACCTTGGAAAAAAGAGGCAAGAATTTTATTGCAGAGGCTGTGGGGGGGGGGGCCACCCCCGCACTGAATGCAAGTTTGTAGACACCATCTGCCTATGTTGTGAGAAAAGAGGTCACCTAGCAAGAGTCTGCAAATCATCCAGAACTCCACCTAGTAGGAAGAAATTTCCTGAGAAAGAATTCAAGCCCAACAATTTCAGTGAGAAAATGGGGCGCAACTCAGAAGCAAATGGGAAGAATGAAACTCATCAAACAATCACCATTGGTCTTTCTTCACCCTTGAGAAGCAGAAAAGTACATGTGAAGGTATTTATTGAAGGAAGGCCTTGCCAAATGGGACTCAGCTCCTATTTATCTATGGTGTCATGGGACACTATTCACAGGCTACTTCCCAACATTCAGAAGAAACATTTCCAGAAGCAAGCACTGACTCTTAAAGACTACCAAGGGAACAAGATTCCAGTAGTTGGAACAAGAGAATTCAACGTGAAATTTAAAGGCCACACCAAACGTTTGCCCCTGACCATCGTGGACAAGGATCGCCCAAGCTTGCTGGGACTTGAGTGGTTCAAGCCACTAGGCATCGAGGTGACTGGCATCAATCACGTGAGCAACTCTGAATGGGAGGAGGCCTTGAAGTCTGAGTTTCCAGAGGTCTTCAGTGAAGAATTGGGCAAGTATATGGGGACCCCTATCACTTTCAACCTAGATCCAAAGGTGCCCCCAATTTGTTTAAAGCCCAGAAGGGTTCCATTTGCTTTAAAGGAAAAATTGATGCACAATTAGACAAATTAATAGCTCAAGGGGTTTTAGAGCCCACTGACCACTCCAGATGGGAGACACCCATAGTCACACCAGTCAAGACTGATGGGTCAGTAAGAATCTGTGGGGACTATAAGGGGACACTGAACCATGCGCTGCAGCAGAGTGCATATCCAGTTCCAGTGGTGCATCATCTGTTACATTCACTTGGCAGGGGTACAGTCTTTGCCAAATTGGATTTGGCCCAGGCATATCAACAACTAACAGTTGATGATGCCACTGCAGAGGCCCAAACCATTGTGACTCATAGAGGTGCCTTCAAATGTAAAAGGTTACAATTTGGAGTAAGCGTGGCACCAGGCATCTTTCAAAGCCTTATGGAAAGAATGCTCCAAGGACTGCCAGGGTAGTGCCTTACTTTGATGATGTGTTAATCTCTGCTGAAAATGACACTCAGTTACAAGAAAGACTCAGAGAAGTCCTTACCAGATTCAGGAAAGCGGGGTTAAAAGTCAAGGAAGAAAAATGCACTCTTAAAACTGACAGGGTTGAGTTCCTGGGCTACATGATTGACAAGCATGGCATCCACCCTACAGATGCCAAGGTTAAAGCAATCAAAGAAGCCCCTAGACCCAAATGCAAAACAGATTTGCAAGCTTTCCTTGGACTTATTAACTTTTATCACATGTTCCTACCTCAATAGGCAACCATTGCTGAACCATTGCACAGATTACTTGATAAAAAGTCTGTTTGGGTCTGGGGCAGGAAGGAACAATCAGCATTTAACAGTATTAAAAAACTAATCACGTCTGATGCTGTACTGATACAGTTCTCTGAGAATTTGCCTGTTGTACTGACTTGTGATGCATCCCTTTTGGAGTGGGGGTTTGAGCCACAGGCTTCCCAGTGGGAGAGAAGCCCCTATTGCATTTTACTCTCGCACTTTGACCAAAGCAGAGAGGAATTACAGCCAATTGGACAAGGAGGCATTGGCAGTTGTTGCAGCTGTCAAGAAATTTCATGAATATCTGTATGGGAGAACATTTACCATTGTTACAGATCACAAACCTTTGTTAGGCATTGTGGCAGGAGACAAGCCTACACCTATTATCCTGTCACCAAGAATGCTGAGGTGGACTGAATTTCTTGCTGCTTATTCATACAAACTTATCCACAAGCCTGGCAAGGACATTGGACATGCTGATGCACTGAGTCGTTGCCCACTTCCTTACCACAAGAAGGACTTTGAACCTGAAACACACACCTTTTTCCTAGAAACTGTTGCCAAGCTTCCAGTTCATGCTGCTGAAATTGCCAGAGAGACTGCCAAAGACACTGTGTTGGTTTCTGTTATAGGCTGGATTAAGAAAGGTTGGCCTCTTCAAGATCTACCTTACCTTGCCCAATCTTTTAGGTCCAGGCAAACTGAATTATCTGTATTAAGAGGATGTATTTTGTGGGGTAACAGGGTGGTTATTCCTGCAAAACTGCAAAGAGAGGTTTTGGAAATGTTACATGAGGGTCATCCTGGTATTGTAAGGATGAAGGGATTGGCCAGGAGTTATGTATGGTGGCCAGGTATTGACAAAATGGTTGAAAACTGGATTGCATCTTGTCCCAACTGTCAGGTAGTCAGGCCTGCCCCACCTCTCATCCCCACACAGGAATGGGAATGTCCTAGGGCCCCACAATGCCAAAATCCATCCTTAGAAGTGGAAGATTGTACATCACTACCTGACTTGGGTGCTGACATTGGGCTGGAGATGGGTTGGGAGGAGACCAGATTCTAACAATCAAACAGGGTCTTCTTTCACAGGAAGTCCCAGTGGGGAAACATCAGCAGACACATTTCCTCTCTCACTGGGTGAGAATGTTAAAACTTCTGAACCATGAAGGTCTCAACATACACGCAAGAGCCCCACCTATTTAAAAGAATACATTAGATAGGTTGGGGTTTGGTATGGACTGAACCTAGTGGGGAGGGGTGTTATGTATGTAGGTTTGAATGTTATTGGTTTAGTTTGAATTGTTCTTGTAAAATGTCAAATAGGATTGGTTTAAATAGTGCAGGAAAACCCTGCACTCTGATTGGCTGGCAACTACGGCTGCTGGTTATAAGAAGCAGCCGTAGCCCAGCCAAGTCGGGTCCATTCAAGCTGTAGTCACTTAATAAACTCTTCACTGAAGCTCTTCGCATCTGACTCTTCATGCAAACTTAACAATATGTACAGCACAAAAATCATCTGTGGCATTTTTAGCGTTTAAAAAAGGTTTTTAATTATTTTTTCTAACTACAAGATTAAAATATCTACATCTTTTTTTTTGTTAAAGCAGTAGATCTATGTCTTAAATGTGTCCCAAAAGGTTAACTTACTAGTAGAACCTGTATTTTTTTCCCAACAATACCCCAATGTCCTTCTTATATATTCTACCAAATAAGAATCTCTTATGAAGGAAGTATTCTGGTATTATCTGGGATTGAGTTGTGCATAGTTTTTAAACATCAAAATTAAACACAGTGGGAAATCTCTGAATTAGCCCACACCAACTTGACACTCTAAAGCGGGAGAATTTTTTAAAAAATTTAGTCTAGAATAGTTTTAGTACATTTTCTATTGTTGGATTTATTTTTTTAAAAAAGAGTTGCATGTCTTAAACTCTGTAATGTATGCTTACATTACTTCCAGTTTTTCTGTCTAGCTGAGGATCCAGATTTAGACTGAATTCACCAGAAATACTTAATGACAATGGTTTACAAAATATAATTTTGAAACAAATCTATGAACTGTTTCAGAAGTGTTCTTAGTGGGGTCATAAAAACAATACCAATGGCTATCTTTATAATAAAAAAATGAAGACTCTTTCATAGCAAAATGCTCATCTTCCACATCAACTTTAAACTATTAAACTTAATAGATATCCCACAATTTTTATCTGATGCCCGCTAATAGAGGTTTATCCAGTCCAGTTCCCAGATCTCAAAAAGAGCTGTTCATCCGGGATTTCTTATAATATAACTATATCTGTTGCTATTTTTCCAGATTCTTAATAATGTGTCTGGTTTTTTTTAATCTAAGTCCATTTATATTTCAGATGATTACTATAAGTGCCATGTCTCCATGTAGATAAAATATTTCTCAAGGTCAATTACCCAACATTACAGGCATACTGTATTAAGTTTGATAAGTACCACATACATAAAAGGAGAACCTTTAAGTAATGAATATGGATCAAATAAAAAAAACATAAAACAAAAAGTGTCAAAATAAAGAAGATACCCTGCCCAACTAGACTATCACTAAAAATTAAAAAGAAAAAAAAAGCTTCCATCTTAAACCTTCGGTTTGACTTTGGGTATTGCAAGCATGGGGGGAGAGAAGGAGAGAGATACACATTCCTCTTGCATTGGTAATAAAGACATAGAAATGCAAGCTTCTATATTCATATAATAATAACAATTTTTGAAAGAAAGAAAAAGAAGAAAAGACAACCTTGTTACTCATCAGACAAGTGCAGAGCCTCTAAAAAATTTCCCAGCAGCAGGTGGGTTTTTAAATCTTTTGATCTCTTCAGGAGAAAGGCAGAAGATTGCTGGCTACAAAAAAGGAATTTCACATTCTTGTTCTTTGCTAATTACGTGCCAAAGCAAAGCCTCTTCTTAAATTTGACATTTATGAAGGAAGATATGGAGAATCATTATTTAACATTCATGATATTTCAATTCAGTGGCTTATCTATTAAGTGGTAGAATGGTCTCTGGTGCTGGACTTCAAAAATTTAACAATTATAGGGGCTAATGACCCTGAGGTCCATTAGGGATCTTTTCTCTTGTTTTTCATCTGTAAGCAACCAGTATTTCAAGTTTAGTGTCAGCTGGCAATAAGATTTGCTGAAAATGTTCTTCCAGGTAAATGAACAAGAGCTTCTGTTCCTCCACATCCAGAGGTAGAGTTCTTATTTTTAAGTTATTTCTTATCAGATGTCCATGAACTTTAAATCACAGGATTTGCAGATGTGCAGTGAAATTGTTCCTTTACATCTAAAATGCTAAATCTGGTTTCATGAAAAGTGACAATAATTTTCTCCAAGGCTCCCAAACCTTTGTCAACTTTAATAACTTGGGCTTTCACAGTTTTAAATTCCCCATGGATCTCTGATATGCCAGGTTCCAGGCTCATAAATATACAATTGATCTGTTTAGGAGTTAAACAAAGGTTCGCTTTTCATTCAAAGCTCATTATTTCTTCTTGTGGTGATACATTTGGGATTAATATAGCTTTGTCTAATCCAACAGAGTCAGGGGAAGTATCTATGATACCATCTAGTCTGTCTGTGGAGCGCAGTAGAGGGTGTAACTCATTCAACTTTCTTCCCTCTCCATCATCAGGAGTGGAGCTCTTTGGGATGACTGAGAGAGAGCCATCTTCATCACTTTATGAGACACTAAAGAGTTGTTAAAAGAAACTAAGAATTTAGTTATAGATCACTCATCAATGTATGATCAATTCTGTTGAAAGGATTGGAGCCAGATAAAAGAAAGTAACTGCCTAAGTAGCCATCAAAACCAGAAATTCACAAAGCAGCTTTAAGTGTGAAGCAGAAATGCATACTTCATGAAGATCCTCCCACATATTTGCGATCACAGAAATGAGAGAGGCATTTTTATGTTTTTGCCTCAGGCAGGAAACTACAATTTACCAGCCCTGTCACTCCATCTTCAGAAGTTAGCTCAAGTTGTAAATTCCTGGGGGTTACTCACTCCCCTATGAATAAGTCTTCAAACAAACAATAGGTGCACTACTGTATGGGATTCCCATGGTATTATGCTATTACATGAATAGACTCTGTAAATAAGTGTTGCAATGCCTTTTTCTGTCTTAAGGTGAGCACAGATATAGAAAACTCTTGTCTGCCATCTAGTGGCTCTCTCTCTCTCTCGCTCCCTCCCTCCCTCCCCTCTCCCCCTCTCTCTCCCTCTTTTCAGCTCAGCTCTGATCACCCTATTCCATTTTTTTTACAAGAAGAAAGGAACAATCTCTCCAATCCATAAGGTTAACACAGAATTCTAACAAGAAATGAACTGCAGAAAATTAATGAAGGCCAACCACATATTAGGAGACATTTGCAAATGTGTGTTTCTTATCATCATTTAATAAAAACTCATATTAAATGCAATGCAGTAAACAAATTATGCCAACTTTGTCCTAATGCTGTTGTACCATACCTGGTTCGAAGTGTATCCAGACAAACTGGCAAATACTTGTCAAACAAAATGGTCAGGTTAGCTCGTTCTGACTGAGTTTCTCTTCTGTCAATCCAGCTACTTACTGGAGGATTCCAGCCTAGATCAGCTGGGTTGATATAAAGGATCCCTGGAAATGTAAAATAGTGGGGTTAGTCCCAGAATTTCCACATCTAAGTTACCATAGAAAGTCCCCTAAAAGTTAAACCTAAATCCTGGTGATTTATTTTTATTTTTTACTTTATTTATTTATTTATTTTATTTTTATTCATATTTATATGCCGCCCTTCTCCGGAGACTCAGGGTGGCTTACAATTTTTGGAGCACAACCCAATGCGCTCAGCAATAGCCTTCATTCCATTGTATATGCCTGCTTATTACTAAGCGGCATTTTTACAAAGTCAGCTTATTGCCCCCAACAATCTTGGGTTGGAAGGCTGAGTCAACCTTGAGCCTGGTGGGATTCGAGCCTGCAATAATTGCAGGAAGCTGGAATTAAGTGCTAGGCATTTAACAGCCTGCACCACCAAGGCCCTGGATATGCCCATGTTGTTTCCCTAACAAAAAAAATGGAAGTGGGTAGTTAATGCCTACTTCTAGGATATATTTTTTCCAACCTTGTATATAGTCCTGAGATTTCATAAGTACTTCTATCTGAGTACTAACTGGGTTTGATCCTGTTTGACAAAATCGTTCAGATACTACCACATGAGAAGACAAAGAGACTATAATGTAATACATTGACAAACTCTTAACTCGTTTAAACCAGATGGATTGGAATGTACAGTAGTTGCCATAATATTTCAGAGGGACTGGTTATGCACTGGCATTGGCTTGTTTGGGAACCTGGATTTATGCTCTAAAACTAAAGTAGGAATCTACAGTTGGATACTAGGTAAAACATATATGGGATCAGTTTTGCTTTAAACCAAGCAAATCTGAAAGGCATAAATTTTAATACAAAGACTCCCTTGGTATGGGTGCAGATACTTAGATAAGTGCTACAATTTGTGACAAAACTCGATAGGCAAAACTTGTAGCATTCACTATTATCTGTGATAACAAAAAGAAACATGGAGCCCAGAACAAGTGCTAGAGGCAGCTGGGAGGAGTCAGAAAGATCAAGATAGCATTACAATCACACAATCCACCCCCACCTTTTTTTTACATGCATCACCTCCCTGTAGATATCCTGACAAGTACATATACCAAAAACTAAACAAATCAGAGTTGGCAATCACATGGACTATTGTCATTGTTAACTGTAATAAGCTTGGATAAAAGGCATCATATTCTTAAACATTACATTCTTAAATATGGCTCAGGTTTTAAGACAATCCTCTATATCCAAATTTAACCTCTAATTGCCTCTGGGCTCAAATTTCTCTAAATGCAAAGAATAAAAAATATATATTCTTTAGTCTAGCCTTCCTTTATCAGGTGACTAGCAATGGAGTTTAATACGTATGTGTGTTTGTTTTGTTTGTTTGTTTGTCTGAACAGCATAGATACATCTATCTCATGGCAGTGATTGATGCTTAGCATAGCCAGTCCCTCTGTAAGATTATGGCAGTTATATCTCTCAACACCTCAGATGGTCACTAGATTTCCCAAAGTTAAGCCTGATTCCTTCCATATCTTGCCATGCTAAGGATAAAGCTGCCTTCTTTCTTTCCTCTGTCAACTACCTGCTCGGGACACAGTGGCTGGAGTGGCAGTCCGCAGGTGACTGATCTCAAACAGAAGCCTCATGGTGGGGTTGAGCGGGATCCGTTCATTGCTTGCTAGTGTTAATACCTGCAAAAGAAGGCATGCAGATTGGAAATTCAAAGCAAAATGTGGCCCACAGCAACCCCTTGGGGAAAAAAGAGTATAAAATGTATAGCAACAGCACTTAGACTTATATACTGCTTCACAGTGCTTTACAGCCCTCTCTAAGCAGTTTTACAGAGTTAGCATATTGCCCCCAACAATTTGGATCCTCATTTTACCCACCTCGGAAGAATGGAAGGCTGAGTCAACCTTGAGCCTGGTGAGATTCGAACTGCCAAATTGTAGACAGACAGCAGTCAGCAGAAGTAGCCTGCAGTACTGCACTCTAACCACTGCATCACCATGGCTCATACTTCACATTATTTCTCCAAAGAGGGCTTACTAAAATGTCTTATAAACTATAAAATCGTAATTATTTGAAAGCATCATAAATTAAAAGAACCAGCAAGACAACAAGGCAAAACAGTGTTAAATTAAATGAGGTAATTATGAAATCAGTTTATTTAAAGGAATATGGTCTTGAATTGGCCATGGAAGATAATCTGGTCCTTCAGCAGGGAAGTCCTGCCCTAGAAAATGTTCTCAACACATAGGCTTAAGAAGGCAATGAAACATGTTAAGGAGCCAAAACAGCTGTGCTTCAGCGGAGCTCTCCTACAAGTTTTCTCAAATGTATTGTGGTTTAAAAGCAACTTGAATTAATTCAGAAAATGGCCTGGTGGTCAACATATCTGGCAGAATAAATGGATGATCAAACAACATTTTAACAGCAACAACATTCTGTACTAATTCTGTACTAATTCTCAAAGGCAGCCCAACATAGATCATAAACCAGAGGCATCTGCAGAGGGAGTTTTTTTTTTTAATTACATTTATATGCCGCCCTTCTCCAAGACTCAGGGCGCTTACAATTTTTGGGATACAACCCAGTGTGCTCAGCAATAGCCTTCATTCCATTGTATATGCCTGCTTATTACTAAGCAGCATTTTTACAAAGTCAGCTTATTGCTCCCAACAATCTTGGGTCCTCAATTTACCTCCCCCGAGAGGATGGAAGGCTGAGTCAACCTTGAGCCTGGTGGGATTCGAGCCTACAGTAATTGTAGACAGCTGGATCTTAAGTGCAGGCATTTAACAGCCTGAGCCACCAAGGCCCGTTGAAGGAGCCAAGGAGTTGAAAAGAGTAAAAGGTGGCAGCCTTGCTTAGAGAATTGAAGACCTTGCCCACATTGCACATTCCCTGTAGAAATCCTATTGACAACACTTCAATTGCTCTAGTAGTAAATGACAGAAGTCTTGCAATCTGCTATTTACAAGACTTGCAGAAAGAGTATGTGTGATTTTCAGAAGCATTGCCCAAAGGAAAGGGGTACTTAATATTATTTGAAAATATTCTTCTGAAAACTCAAGGTAGATTTTTGAAAACTCAGTTAAACATTATCTGGTTTAATTTGTTGTAACTAAAACTTCCATAAACATTATCCACAGCTGTTCTATATCCTACATTTAGAAATATACATTACCTTTGAACTTATCTTTTACCTTATTGTCATCCATGACAGTATTGAGAGATTCAATCCACATTGGATCAATATCACCATCCAACACAATCCATTTGGGACCATCATGGGTAATGTTGGCTAAATCTCGCATAATCGATGAGAACAATCCTAAAGACATCACAGGCATCCTTTCTACTCTTAGTAGTAACTCACAAAAGTTTTAATCAACATGCATGCAAATGAGCAAAGGAAAACTAGATGCAGTTAATTAAAGCTGGTAATCAAAAAACAACAGGGTATGAATAGAATTGCATTCAAGAAGAAATGAAGAATTATTATCAAATAAATAATAAATATCTCATTGAAAAATAATCTCACGTCACTTTACACAGCTGAGACTGATAGAGCAATAAAAAAACTACCCTGGGCACTCTTATTAAGAAAAAAAAGGAATGTAAAAAAGAAGAACTATGGTTTTGAAAAAGATTTTGCTACTGCTTTACTCATTCTCCCTAATTCTTCAACTCAATATTATTTTCATAGAAAGAACATAAATATAGTCAAAGGTCCGCACATTTGTATCTCTGAAAAATTACAGAGTATTATTAGCACAAAAAATATTCTTGTTTTCCACTATGGGGGATTTCTCTGAAAAAAACCTTTTTTAGGTACAGGTGTATTTTAAATACTCATACTTCAAAATATTTATTTATTCAATTTGTATAGCCTCCCATTTCAAACAAGAGACTCAGGACAGCAAAAACACCTTAGCATCAAGATATCCATGAAATAAGTATATATAAAATTCTGTCCTCAAAACTATTTAAGCATCTTTAGAACAAAGTATATTGACTTTCCAAAAATGAAGCCTTTGCTTAGAAAAAGATTTGAGGAAACCTATGAATGCTTGGGAGGCTTCTGTATTTTTATTGTTTGTTCCAGATCTGAACACAACAGATCTGAACACAATGAAGACCATTTATAATATAACTGCATATTCTCTGTATGGCCATAGTTGATAATATGGACTATTTCCTAGATGTCTCTCAATCATACCTTGAAGCTGTTTTGTTCCAAAACAACTCAAAGCAAACACTTAGGTCAGATTTTTGTAACTGTTTTTTGTGATTTGTCAAGTTTAATAAAAAATATATATAACCCTTTTATTGGATCTCAATGCATAGCTGTGATCTTACCATCTTTCCATTCTCTTGTAGATGGATTTATGATGCCAAAGAGTTCATCGTTGGTCACTGCTTTTGGATTGAGGTCTGTCCAAACAGGTCGCCGCTTCATGATATGGTAAGTCTTGTTCAGAGATTTCAGCACTTGTGACTTGCCTGTGCCTGCGTTGCCCACTACAAAGACGGAGTGTCGAACAGCAAGGAGCTCTTCAAGCTGTACTACCTTGAGAAGCCAATGAGAAAAAAACACCACATTGTGCTCATACTTATTACTTGCTATGCAGACAAGTGCTATGTATACACTTCAAAATAAACTGAACAGCTGAGTTCCACAACTGGTTAACAGATGCAAGCAGAACAGGATAAAACACAAATACAATAAGAAAACCATGCCAGGGGGAACAAGTCCACTATTTGGTGACGAATCATTAGCATTTTATTTATTCTCCATGAATGTGTCTAATTCCCTTTAAAGGTTTACTAAGTTGATGTTAGAAAATTCTAAAAGTTAACTCCGCTGCATAAAGAACATCATTTTCTTTGCCCTGAATCTCTCAGTGCTTAAACTTTATATGATGAGCCTAAGATCTACAATGCTGATATGTCTTCGTGTTTCATTTTTTTTATCATTTTCATATCCCCTTTTATTTTCTTTTACTATGCTAAGTGGTACAAAGCATTCAAACGATTCCTTGTGAGGGGGTTCAATCATTCTGGTTGCTATTTTCCAATATTTAGCAGACCTACAATAACCTTTTGAGGAATAAAACTGGGAGACCATGAATTTAAATCCTGCCTTAGCCATGAAAGACAGCTGGGTGATGTTGGGCACATTATTTTCTGTCAGCCCAACCCACTTCACAGGGTTGCTGTTGTGGGGAAAATAGGAGGAGGAACAAGTTGTTGTTTTTTTAAATTCACATTCATATGCCGCCCTTCTCCGGAGACTCAGGGCAGCTTACAATCTTTGGAGCACAACCGAATGTGCTCAGCAATAGCTTTCATTCTATTGTATATGCCTGCTTATTACTAGGGTTTTTTGCCCCCCCCCCTCAAGCGGCATTTTTATAAAGTCAGCTTATTGCCCCCAACAATCTTGGGATCTCAATTTACCTACGCCGAGAGGATGGAAGGCTGAGTCAACCTTGAGCCTGGTGGGTTTCGAGCCTGCACTAATTGCAGGCAGCTGGAGCTAAGTGCTAGGTGTTTAACAGCCTGAACCACCAAGGCGCTTTATTTGATATGATGGCCTCTTTAAGTTGTTTGTAATAAAGGTGGGATTCAAATAAATAAATATTTTAACATGTTTGCATTGGAGAATTCTAGAAAAGATTTACAGTTTGCTTTCAATTCTTCCCTAATGTTCATAAATAAAGAAATAATAGTAAAACACTATGGAGTAAAGAGTGAAAAATCTGAAGAACTATCAATGCAAAATACTACACCAGTGATTAGTAATTAAATGCATACATTATATACATACACAGGTAAAGGTAAAGGTTCCCCTCGCACATACGTGGTAGTCATTTCTGGCTCTAGGGGGCAGTGCTCATCTCCGTTACAAAGCTGAAGAGCCAGCATTGTCCGAGACATCTCCGTGGTCATGTGGCCAGCATGACTAAACCTGAAGGTGCACGGAATGCTGTTACCTTCCCACCAAAGTGCTCCCTATTTTTCTACTTGCATTTTTATATGCTTTCGAACTGCTAGGTTGGCAGAAGCTGGGACAAGTAATGGGAGTTCACTCTATTACGTAGCGCTAGGGATTTGAATCACTGAACTGCCAACCTTTCTGATTGACAAGCTCAGTGTCTTAGCCACTGAGCCACCGCGTCCCTCTTTATACATATACATACATACATACAAATGCAGGTCTTGGTGTGTTCGGGTCTTTTCCCGTGTAAGATTGAGAGTATCTTGGTGATGTTTCGATGAGGTCCCACTCGCCATCTTCAGGCTGGTGCTTTCGGCTTCATGTTTGTGTGAGCAAAGTGTGATCAGAGCTGCCGTCTCTCTATAAATACTGGTGGGGAGGTGTGATGTGCTGGCTCTGTTGTAATCGGGTTGGTTGGCTGTGTTGTTACTTCTTGATTGGTTGATGGAGTTGATGTTTGCAGATTGGTTGGCTTTTTCATAAGACCCTGTGTGGCTGAGGTACTGGCTGTGTGTCTATCAGCCTTTTGTGTTGTAACGACCTGGGTAATGGGCTGTGTGATGACCTTCTGAGTTCTATTGTTGTGACATCCTGGGTCTTAGATAGAAATCAGAAGGTCATCACACAGCCCATTACCCAGGTTGTTACAACACAAAAGGCTGATAGACACACAGCCAGTACCTCAGCCACACAGGGTCTTACGAAAAAGCCAACCAATCTGCAAACTTCAACTCCATCAACCAATCAAGAAGTAACAACAGAGCCAACCAACCTGCTTACAACAGAGCCAGCACACCACACCTCCCCACCAGTATTTATAGAGAGATGACAGCTCTGATCACATTTTGCTCGCACAAACATGAAGCCAAAAGCACCAGCCTGAAGATGGTGAGTGGGACCTGATCGAAACATCGCCAAGATACTCTCAATCTTACATGGGAAAAGACCCGAACACACCAAGACCTGCATCCCTGTACCCGTGAAAATCTACAAAAATAAATACATACAAATATACATACATACATACATATATTCCCTTTTAAAGTAGACAAAAGAAACTCCTATCTTAAAAAAAGTAAGAAAATGAAAGCATTTTAGCTACAGTCTGAAGGCTGAAAGTCACCATCTTACTTTGAGTACAAAGTTGTCCTCCGGTTGAAGTTTGAGTTCCACCACAGCTTGTTTTACAAAGGATTCAAAATTGAGGTCTCGTTTTCTTGGAACATCCAAAGCAGGAAACAGGTCTCCAATCAGACCCATGAAGACTGGCATGTCATCTGTCACAATCTTTGGAATGTTAAAGTCCCGAAGAGAGCGCATCAGAACCTGATCTTCAGGACGATCAGGGTCTCCTCTCTTGAGGGATCCGGCTACAACCAAGACTGATTTGATTGCACGTAATCCCCAGTCATAATGATCCTAATAAGGAGGAGAAAAGAAAGAAGAGAATAACTCATTTCAACTCATATAAACACCATGCCTGAAAGTAAAGATCTCTGCATATCTCCACATGCTATCAAAGGAGCAGAAACTAATGATATTCTTGCCTTGATCCTCAATTTCCTGTGGAAAGGACCTGAAACCCAAACTTTCTTGTAATCAGCCTGGAACTATCAAGGTTAAGGAAGTGATTTCAGGAGGCAACTGGTATAATGGACTTGATAAGAAATGTTGAAAATTAATACTGTGCCTGGAAGATCCTAATTCCAGAAACAGTAAAATCCACATCCCCTACACCTTAATCATTTGGTAAATTAAAGCACTGTAGATAGGAATAAAAACAAGGAGAACAATTGTTCCTACTTGATATTCTAGAAAGTCTTGGAAAAATAAATATATGCATAATGTATCACTGAAGTTGTTCTCAGAGCTAAAATTTGTCTACATCTGATATAATTATTTAAATCTACTTACCTGCTTGGAAAGAAGTTCCTTGCATAACTGATAAAGGGTAATGAACTTCCTAGCTAACAACCGGGCTTCGATAAATCCTTCAGCCACCAGCATAATTTCACAGATCAGCTCAAAATCTGGCACAACCATTGCACAGGGTCTAGAGGGGAAAAAATCCACAAAATGCACTGAGAAAGTGCCTTATACAACACCAGAATGTTTGTCCATTTACCCTATTCATTTGATCTACTGAGAAGGTTTACTGGATTTGAGGGATATTTCTTTTGTCACATCACCTATGGATAATGCTCTTTAAGAAGTAGAACCTGGAGCTTCTATATACAAATAATGTTCTATAACTTTGAATTGTACTCTTTTACCTTCATTTCTGTTCTCCATTCAAATATTAAACAAGGTAAACTTGAAGTCTTCACTGATTAACAATACTTCCCCTGACCTGCTGCAGTAGTATTTAAAACTATTCATCCAGTCTCACATATCTAGAGTTCAAATAACAGTAAAATTTCTTCAAAGGTGGATACTATGTTCTATGTTATCACATAAAACTATCAGAAAAAGTTGGAAGGCAACTCCAGATCATCTTTTTTTTTCTCACAGTGCTGGAGGGGGATGAATGCCAATGGTGGACCACAGAAGTATATAGAAGATATTTATTTATTTATTTATTTATTTATTTATTTATTTATTTATTTATATTGGGATTTCTATGCCGCCCTATCTGCCGAAGGACTCAGGGCGGCTCACAACAATAAAAAACATACAGTACAAACCTTAAAAAAATATTAAACAAACATCCCAATATACTAATTAAAACTAACAACCACCACTAAAACCCCTCCCCCCCATCAGTCCAGGTCGGCAAGCTGGAAGAGCCATGTTTTCAGGTCACGACGGAAGGATCGAAGGTCAGGAGCCATCCAAAGCTCCAGGGGCAACTGATTCCACAGGGTGGGCACTCCCACAGAGAAGGCCCTACCCCTGGGGGTCGCCAGCCGACACTGTCTGGCCGATGGCACCACAAGGAGGCCCTGCCTGTGGGAGCACACGGGACATTGGGCAGTCACTGCTGGCAGTAGATGTTCCCGCAAATACCCTGGCCCTAAGCCATGTAGGGCTTTATAGGTGATTACCAGCACATGGTAAGATATGCATATGTTGCAAAAGGCTGAGGACTGTGTAGAGTTTTGGGGTGATATTTGTATCACTGGACACTGTGGAAGCAATTTGCTATGACTGGTTGGAGGTGACAACATCAAGGACTTCCAGCATGAATGTTTCCAGTATGATTTTAAAAAAGGAACAGGAGTTGGACCTGGTTTCCTATCTTCATTTGCAATCATTGCCTCTTTGCTGTCAGTATGGCAGGCCATCTCAATGTTTCTCCATGAGACAGGTGGCCAAGGAAAACCATAAGTATTTTATGGACTTCTCCAACCAAATGATAGGGCCACCTCTGAAGGTTAGTGATTGGACATACAGTAGCAGGCAGTGAGGCAATCTAAATAGCATTGGGTATAATATAATGACTATCTTTTTAGGGCTGGTTAGTGCTCTGAAAGCCCTCCATTCAGCTTTTAATTAATTTTAACATTCTTGCCTCTTTCTACATTTTTAACCTTTATATACTGTTTTTATATTTTAATATTTTATTGTGCACTGAGCAGAATTCCTCTATAAGGGAGGTGACTGAATAGGCTTTTTTGTATTGCTAAATCACACTGCTCCCTTATTTATTCACATTCAACTTGCTTACAATCACTAAGATTCCTGTTCATGTTTCCAAGGCAAGGTCACCCAAATCTGACCCTGTGCCTTTGTTTTTTTTTAACAGTTACAGGATTTTTACAACTGTCACCAGTGAACATCATGCTGTCGGATATGACACAGTGATCAAGTCCATTGAGATATTTTTGTCTGATTTTTGTCTTCAATTTCTGTGTTATCTGCAAATTTAGCAAGCCTTCTTTGCATTTCATCTTTAAGTCATTTATAAAGGTTTTGAATCGCACAGATCAAGGAAGGATCCTAGGAATTCTGCTTTCCTTTAGGGCAAAGCAGAACAACGTCAGAGAATCGTTTGGGTGCAGTTGTTATCGATCTGTTGCCTAACTTTGCTTTATCTTGAAAGAGGTTGGTCAGGATTGGAACAAAGTGTCCTTATATATTTGATTGTAATTTACCAGTAGGATCTCTTAATCATCAAATAACTGAAGCCAGGATAATCTAAGCAAAACCACAAAACAGTACAAAATGGATTTGCTTTGATGGTCACTGTCCCATAACTAGCAAATATTCTTTGCCCATTCTGTGTCCATTCTTTATTTGTGCCTGGTGGGATTTATGGCCATCTTTGCTGCCAGAGAGAAGATTTAACACATCTCTGCACAGGACAGAAGCTCCCCTACTCGCTTGAAGAAACAGCATCAATAACTCCTGTGTTTCCACACTGCCCCCTCTATACTATGTGTCAACTCGGTCTCATAACACCTCCACTCATATGAACTCTGAGGAGATAGTGCCTCCTTTTAGCTGACAGGTCACGAGACAGTTCCAGAAGAACACTAAATTTATAGCAATTGCCATCACTATTACACGCTCAATTGTTTAGCAATTCTGGAAACCTTAAAACATTTTCTGTAAGCATTTTGGCTATTTATAATGTGTTTTGCTGTTTTCTGCTACATTTGTTTTTGGTCTTTGTCCATTAAAACAATTAAACTACACTACACTAAATTACGCTGAACTAAGTTCCAACTGTTGCCGTGAGGAATGAGGTAAATACTTTTAATAAACCACAACTACAAATTTCACAACATTAGGGCACCGCCTCACCTAAAAAGAGCCTTCAAATTCTCTGGCAGTTCTGTACGTCCTGCATAGCCTGGATTCATAGTTATGAATATACCGACCGAAGGAACTAATTTAATGTCTTCTCCAAGGAAATTAAAGTTCTGTTTTTTGTCTCTTATAGCATCCTGTATGCTTTTCACCTGACAGTAAGAGAAGATAGTTTGTTAACAAGCTTAGCTGATTTAACAAATCGTATCAATTTTTAGAAAAAGAGAAATAATGGTTCTATAGATTTTACTTGATTGGGCTGCCTGCTTATAAGCTAATGCTGGGACAGACATGAGTTGGCCATTATCTGCCCAAAATAGATAAGAACTTAAACAAAGTTTACATTTAAAATCATTTAATACGCTGTAACTTGAATAATACCTAAGAATAATTAAAGTTGAGGAATTCTTCAATCCTGATTTTCATTTTTAATTATGTATCTATCATTAAAGCATAACATCAAACATAACATATATAAACTACAAGTTTCCTTAAACTATTCAGTGCCTGAACCTTAACATATCTTGTAGCAAAGGATATAGTTTAGAGATGGTATCTCTTGAATACCTCCTGTTATTAAAACCTTAAGAAAAAGACAGATCCTTTCATTTCTACGCATTTTTAATCAAGTTCTGAATAAGAAGAATAAACTAGATGGAAGCAATAACATTCTAAAATCAGATAGCATTTGCATATTTTACCAAGTTATTTCACCCTTAATATTACCTACAGTCCCATAAAACCTTTCACAATTTCATAGTTATTAGAATAAAAATACAAAGACAGGTGTCCTTCAGGAAAATTAATTCTAATTATAACTTTGAGAAGATACTCCTAATTCAAAAATGGTAGAGCTATATATTATCAAGATTATTATAGGCAACTTTGTGTCAAGCTGCTTAATAGTTATAATTACTGAATATTTCTATCCATTAATCACTAAAGAAAAATTCTGAGTAGATTTTTGGCCACATATTATAAAGTTCTATGACTCTTTGCATCTTGAGCTCCTCACTTCAAAAGATTAAAAATGTGGAAGAAATTTCTCGAGCATTTCACAAATTTCAAGAAGTAGGTGCAATTGCTGTCCTCATCCTCCAGATCTGGCAGTTTTTCTATAGACACTTAATTAAAAAACAGGAAACCAGCAATCCAGAAATGGGTTCCCAAGAATAGAATATTTGAAAATGTGTGACAATTTTCTTAGGGCAAACAAAAGCAGTAAATTCCAATACTGATTTCTACCAGGGAGGAAATACATCCAGCATGATTAAGAAATCTCACACAGAGAATGATATGAGTATTAACCCAAAAGAGCACACCCCTGCTGTAGGGAAAGAATGGATCATTTAAAAAGATCATTTACATTGGAACCTATACCCAGATTTGTGGTCAACATGGTCAAATGGGACCAGAGTCCTTCAATCGTCCTGCTACCCTATTTTTTTTAATTGCATTTAGGAGATATGTTTTACCTACCTGTACAGCCACAACTGAGAGAACCTCAACAGAGATCCTGTTAAACTCATCAAAACAGCCCCATGCCCCCGTCTGGGAAAGACCTTTATAAATATTCCCACAAGACTGCAAGAGAAGGAAAGATGGTAGTGAAATTACCCATAGAATCTGTTTAGTGAATAGTGAACAGCATGTAATCTATTTCCAACTTCATAAACAATTTAGGAGGTTCTCTAGACACTGATTACAGAAAGATGGAACGGAACATAGAAGTTGCATTGACAAATATGAATCATGTGTATTTCTCAAGTGTACATCTTTATTACATAGGGGAATGCTTGTCTCAAGGATTTTTTCTGGTCCCCTCCACATAGTAGAGAGTTACCAATTCAAAATAAGGAATAATTTTTTAATATGGATACAATAGAAGAATTAGATCATTTTTATTAACCTTTAGAGAAGTCACCTACTGTATCAGAGGTGGGATTCAAATTTCTTAACAACCATTCTGTGGGCATGGCCTAATTTGTGGGTGTGGCTTGGTGGTCATGTGACTGGCTGGGCATCTCTTCTATGTAAATATTAAAACTATTTATGTAATTATTGATTTTTTTATAAAAACGAGCAACTTTTACCCAAAATCAGGCAAAAAAGGCAGGCAGATTGAGTTGCACACAGAATCACAGATTCACTCAGATCTATCTTTCTGCCATCGGCTACCTGAGCCTGTCACATACAATTTACTTGCAAGCAAACCCATAAAATTTGCTAGCAAGCAAACTCACAAAATTAACTCACAACACACCATGTATGTAAATATTGAATTTTTTATAAAAAAGAGCATTTTTATCCAAAATCAGGAAGAGTAGGCAGGCAGATTGAGTTGCTCACAGAATCACAGATTCACTGTGTCAATCATTTTTCAGCCATTACCTTATAATCCATTTGCTCTGAACAGTTGAACACATATACCATGATGCCAAGAGCTCGGCCCAGGTCTTTGGTGGTCTCAGTTTTCCCAGTACCGGCTGGCCCTGCAGGTGCCCCACTCATTGTTAGGTGCAATGATTGTGTGAGAGTGATATAACATCTTCCAGGTACAAAGAGGAAGGAAAGAATAGAAAACAGAAACAAACAAAATTGTTTACATACTTTTACCTAATTCTATTTTTACTGATAACCCACCAAAGTCTCCTTTACAACTTTAGGTAGAAATAAAATACACTCCATAGAAAATTTGTACAAAGGAGATGAATTTGAGTGGATTACAATGCTGGAATAACATCAAGCAAATCAGTCTATATCCTTCGTAACCATTCAGAAACAAAGTGAGTTAGCTTCTCTCTGATGAGGTAGGCAAATTCAGAAACACTGTGAAGCCTACAGATAATAATGGAAAAGGACCCTTTTTTAAAAAAAAATATTTTTATTAAATGATTTTAAAGATTTTATTATTTTATATTGAATTAAAAAAGCAGAGAAGAAAGAAGATAGAGAAAAGAAAAAAAAACAGAAAACATGAAATGCACACGCACATACATGTGGCTTCCAAACTTCCCCTTAGCAATTATACTGTACATAAATTCCAATCAAATCACTTGCTCCATGATTTCATTGTAATTCCCTTCTTTCTGTAATCTATACTTTCTATTCATCAAAAATACAAATCACAAAACCATTTTCTTTCTTACACAAAAATCTATAAGGGGCTTCCAGTCATTGATAAATGTCAATAATTACCATTCTGATAAAAGCAGTGCTATTTGTTTTATAGGCAACTTATTTGAAGCATTACAATGTCACATAAAATCCTCACATCTGTTCCATATCTTTCTGCAGTTCTTCTTCCAGGTCCAAGAAGAGGAAGTGTCTTTAAGAAAGACATTCGCTGGATCTGAATTGAATCTCTCCTAATCAAGACTTATAAGCACTACTTCCTATTGGAAACTACATGTTTTAGCTAAAATAACTCATACACACACACAAAAAAAAGTTCTATAACAACCATCCAAGCTTCATGGCAATAATGTTTTCTCTCCCATGAAGTCATATAGACCCCTACCTGTCTGTTAGAGGAGTGATAACTAGTCGTGGTGTGTTGCCAAGGTATTCGTAAGAATACAGGAACTGGGCATCACAAATATTTGCGTAACAGTGTTTCTCTTCTTCTGCCCACCTGTGTCGGAGCTGTGATAGCCAAAGAAAGACCTGTGCATTGTCCACCTTTAAATGCAAAAATATGAATATGAATAAACAAAAGATTCAGCCTAAACTCAGATGTAATTCATAACTTTGATAATTACTTTATTAATTCATAACTACTCCTTTTCTACTCTACATTTAAATTACATAAGCTCTCCTAAGTTATTTTTTGAACTGAGAGAAACAGACCCTGAAACCTCCATGCATTTAAGATCCAGATCAGTGAAAATAATCCCATTCAAAATAATCCCATTGCTACTTTACTAACTTGTCATTTTTGTTTGCAGAGTCCAACTTCAGCACAGCGAAAACTACTGTAGCGTTATCCCACGATAAATAATGGGCAAAAGTGATAATGCTGTTTCTCATGTTGCAGGACAAACCTTTTGGGCAATCATCTTCGCCACCACATCTCGAGCGTGCACATCAATGGTGCAGATGGTCATGATCTTCTGCCTGTCACCCTTAGAGAGGTGTCCAATGAGCATTGTGATCAGGGTGTTGAGCTGTGTCACCTGTTTCTTATAACAGTCCTTCATGGCATTTTCATAGCCTTCTTCCAGCCTGGCAAAGGCAATCCCTACCTCTGTGCTCCACCAGATTTGTGTACAAGTCAGTGCCACCTTGGGAAAGAAAAGCAACTTAGCTTCCTTCATAGAGTCACTAGCAACTGATGTGCTACTGGACCAATTTCTGTGTGTGCGCATAGGTGTATGTTCATTTACAGAAAAATAAAATGGGAAATATATCAAGTAGCAAAAAGTATAATTAAAAAGAATATCTGCAGAGGCCTGCAAATTAGTACTCATGAGCAATTCCTCTAAAACATGTATTTGTTCTAGCCATTTCTATCCCCTTTCATATCATAACTGTTTTCCTAACTTTATGGGAAATATTAATAGGGAGTGGCAACTCATCAAATAAAAAATAATCTACAAAGCAAGAAAGAAGATCAAGTCTTGGTGGCTCAGGCTGTTAAATGCCTGCATTTAAGTTCCAGCTGTCTACAATTACTGTAGGCTCAAATCCCACCAGGCTCAAGGTTGACTCAGCCTTCCATCCTCTTGGGGTAGGTAAATTGAGGACCCAAGATTGTTGGGGGCAATTAGCTGACTTTGTAAAAATGCCGCTTAGTAATAAGCAGGCATATACAATGGAAGGAAGGCTATTGCTGAGCGCATTGAGTTGTATCCCAAAAATTGTAAGCCGCCCTGAGTCTTTGGAGAAGGGCAGCATATAAATGTAATTAAAATAAATAAAATAAATAAATAAATAAAAAAGTCAAAGACAATGACAGGGCAGTTTTACAGTCACATAAAGACTAAATGGTCAGGGCATAATCTAAAAGCTGAGATTAAATATTTCTGATCTTAAATATATTATTTCTTTCTACCACCTGCTTTAGGTAATCTATGAGAAGCCAGTAAAAAAGCTCATAAGAAGCATGAAATATAGAGCTTAATGTCCGTAAATGTCATGGGATAGAAGCAGGATGTTAATAAGTGTGAAGTAAACCATTAGGAGGGCATAATTATTTTTAAACATGAACGGATGGAAAAGTTTGCACTGCAGACTTATGTAGAGAGCTATGGGAAAACTCTGAAATATCCGAACTATTTCTTTAAAAAATGAAAAATAAATCAACCAGGCTTTTGTTCGGTGTCTGGTATCTAAATCAAGTTTAGACTAGAAAAGCAACCTTTGCCCAGTATATTATAAAAAGAAAACCATTTTCCCCGAGCCCTTATTTATTAGATGCTTGGAGGAAATGGCTTTTCTTTTCTTTTTAAAGCACAGCAAAAACTTCTGAGCTGTAAAGCCATTTGATAATCTTTAGTCATTGGCAGCCTGATTCTTGTAGCACTGATCTGGCTCAAGAGCTATTAAAGTGGAAACAATGTTTATAGAGGGAGCAAGAAGGTTAAACATTTAACAGTTAAACTTTTACTGGTGGCCTTCATTTTTGTTTTTTTTCCCGGGGTTTGGCACTGGCTTTTTCCCCCTACTGGCTTAACACAAAAGCAAAGCTGCTGGCCCTGTAATAGAAACTTCATTTCCCATTATTTTCATAGCATTGCCCTTGACAATGACCCTTTAGGTTGTTCTGAATCTCTACACTCCGGTACATAAACCAGGGTCAAGCAAGATACCTGCTGGGTTCCTACATTGTCATAAGCCACAACATGCTTGTTTGCTTTTGGCTCAAAATGTTATGGTTACAAAAATCATGGCTTAGTGCATTGTGTAAATGGTAAAGGTCATATTTATTTAAAGTATCTTCTCTTAACCATAGAGAAGAGATGGACAATCAGGCCTGCCCTTAACATCTGGAAGGAATGGGGGTCATACACTAGATTTGGCTACTTCACCTACTAGGCTAAGATAGTAATTTACGAATAGATGGGAGAGTTTCAGGAATTTTAATACTGAAATATTGATTGTAGATTTTATATTACAGTGTTTTTTTTTCCTGCAACCCTGCATGCCACCAATTCTCAGCAGTGGTGGTCTCAGGAAGGGAAGGGGGCACATTGAGAATTAGAGGAAAATGATTCAACATCTGCAAACAGAAGCTAAAGTGGCTTTAAACTATGACTCATAGACTGACCATTTGCAGTAGAGATGAAAAATGTTCCATATTAGAGAGTGTATCTGTCTATTCCATCACTCTTCCGTATATGCTGGACTTACAGCAGCTGGCATTTTCAATCCACTGTGGCAGGCAATTGGCTGGGAAATCCAAAACTAGCAATCCTATTTATCAGGACTGGAGGTGGCTTGCTTGGGGAAAATTGGAGCAAATATCATCTGCTCTTTAAAAAAAAAAGATTTTACGTATTGTTCCTCAGAAGGAGAAGCAAAGCCATACCTGGGCAGGATAGTCAAACAGCCACTGTTCTCTTGCTTTTTCTTCATAAGCCACCACAGCCTCTGTCATCTCATGCCTTACAGTGGCCCGCATGCAATCCAGCACACGGTTCAGCCAGCCCTCCACCTAGAGAAGAAAGTGAAAAAGTAAGTCAGTGGCCATCTACAATATGTCCTTCTCTGGAAATACCAAATGCTGTTGCTGGACACCCTCTCTGGAACAGATCCCAATGGTTGCACCACGTGAAATTGGCCCTCTTGCTATCAAACTCCATATACCCTAAACTTGCTGGGGTGAGAAGAGGTAGCTGTGAAGTAATATATATATATGAACTTCTTTATTTTTGGTAGCAAGGTTGTGTAAGTTTTTCCCTACTGAAAGCTGTAATTCATCTTTCCAGAGGCCATGCTCCAAATGAGGTCAGAACAAAAATTAGATTTAACTTCATTTCCATTTCTTTAAAACGAAGTATTGTAAATATAATTATGCTCCAGTCATGTATTTAATATCGCCTCTCATTGCATATGGTTTTATAACATATTATAGCCGTGGTGGTACAGGCTGTTAATAGCCTAGCACTTAGTTCCAGCTGCCTGTAAATTATTGCAGGCTCGAATCCCACCAGGCTCAAGGTTGACTCAGCCTTCCATCCTCTCAGGGTAGGTAAATTGAGGACCCAAGATTGTTGGGGGCTATAAGCTGACTTTGTAAAAATGCCGCTTAGTAATAAGCAGGCATATACAATGGAAGGAAGGCTATTGCTGAGTGCATTGGGTTGTATCCCAAAAAATTGTAAGCTGCCCTGAGTCTCTGGAGAAGGGCGGGATATAATTATGAATAAAAATAAAATTAAATTAAAAAAATATATTATCAACTTTTGGAGGTCTCTAGCGTCCATTTCCAGGGCTTTTGTGAGCCATAGATCAGGCACCTCTTCATGATTAGCATTTTCTGCAGAAAATGTCATAATCATTCATACTCCACCACATTTTATGGAAAGGATAATTCTATGCTATTCTGAGCATCATATATGTGCACTAGGTGAAAATCGGTGAGGAAGCCTCCTGTGACTTTTTGACTCCAACTCAAGAATTGAAACTGAACTTCTCTAAATTGTTCATGATCCACTTACTTACCTGCCCACTGCAATCACATGGCTCACTAAAATCAAGATATTCTTCCTCTTTACTATACATCCCTAAACCCAGCTTGGTTGGGTTTTGCTCAGAATCCACATGAAACTTCATTTTGGCCATGTTATCAAAAAGCTTTGAGAGATGGCGCTGAACCTACAAAATGAATTAGGACAGGTTGCTCATATTCAAGGCACACTGAACTTAACTACATTAGGCCCAAATGAGGACTTAAAGTAATATCAGCTTCCATCTCCTGGTGGTATATTCACTAAGACTACTATTGTCAGACTTTGAATCAAAGATAAACACAACTTACACTTATTTATTTATTTATTCATTTATTTATTTATTTTATTGGACTTATAGGCCGCCCTCTCTCCCGAGGGACTCAGGGAGACTTACAATAAAAAACAAGAATACAAATATTAAAATAGAATTAAACTAAACTAAGCCCAATAAATTTAAAACCCGATTAAAACTAAAATTGATTTTAAAAAACCCACCCCCACACCATTTAGTCCAGGCTGGCCTGTTGAAACAACCAAGTCTTTAGGTCGCAGTGAAAGGAACGGAGGTCAGGGGCCAACCGGAGCTCCAAGGGGAGCTGATTCCACAGGGTGGGTGCTCCCACAGAGAAGGCCCTACCCCTGGGTGCCGCCAACCAACAGTGTCTGGTCGATGGCACCTCCAGGAGGCCCTGCCTGTGGGAGCGTACTTATAAACCATTATCTTAGTTAATTTTCATTTTCAGAGAGCTAAATTTTAAAGAATGCCCATCAACTATAATTAGTATTTAACAGCTTATAAAACCAATTCTGCAATTTTAAAATAAACTTATATTTATGTAGAAAGCATCTCTCTCTCCATATGATCAATTGTGTGTAAATATTCTTATGTGCCATCAACTAAATCTTTCAACTGCACTTAAAGCATTGCTAGTTTAATATATGGGCCACTAAGATGAAATCATTGAACAGTTAATCCTCTCCTGGAATCAGCAGACAAAACTCTAAGACAACAATGGAAAACTGATACATTTATCCATATTTCATCAACCTAATATTTATTTTGATTTTATAACACATGTCTTTAAATAGGAATAAAAGACAGAATTCAACCTGTTCCTTCTTCTACCAGAGAATTTTTAAACATTATTCTTCACTGAGTTTCTCTTTTCTTCTGATGCATTTAGGCCTGGCTCAGATGAAAAAACTTTGATGCATCCGAGACATAACTGAAAAGCATCCTACCTTCCTTCTTCTCTCCTTTACTTTCATATATGCAAAAATAATTAGATCCAGAAGGCAACAGTTGCCTGATATTAAAAGCGATTGTCCCTTGAGTATCACTAAGTAAGTACTTCTGATATCGGTGGGTATGAATGTTTAAATAAATGGCTTCAATTCGTTTTCCACCCTACTCTTTCTCTGCTACAAATGATCTTTTCAAATGTGTCTTAACAAACTTCTCAATATCTATAGCCAACTGGAAAAGTCAGGCATAGTACAAAACAAACAGCAAAAGGTGGTATTCTGCAATTTACTTGGCATACCTATTCTTCATCTGCAATGGTTTGTACAGGGAAACTATTCACCTCTGCTCTCCTTACAAGCTAATGTTGACTTAATGGAGTTTTAAGAAAAGAGAAGTACTAGATGTACAGGCTGCCATCTAGTGGGGATTCAAAGATCCAACATGCCTTGAAAGGGAAGATTTATGGACAACGTTGCAGAAATGAAAGAACGGGCTCTTCTTACAGCCAGTGTTGAGGATCTGAATCCAGCGCATTCTCCAAAATGCCATATTTATAACTGGGGGGGGGGAAATGTAAGTGACTTACCAGCTGCGGATTTGTGCCATTTGAAAGGATATCGAGTAAATCAGCGGACGAAATAAAGTAAAACCTGGGAAATGCCAATCGTTTGGTGTCTAAATATTCAGCCAAAGCTTTTTCACACAAAGACAATCTGACAAAATCAAACATAAAATAGCATAACTATAGGGAATAAAAGGCCAATACAGAAGTCTAAGTAAACCAGACATGCTGATACACACTTATCCAATAGCGACCACTTCCCAGGCTATATATCTTAATACATTCACATTTACTGAAATAATGCTTTTATGCATATACATTGCATATGTGATAATACATTTTATTTAAAAAAACAAGGTTCTGTTATTTTTTTTCCAAATTAAGATCTACTTTTGAATGGTTTGTCTGCATTGGGAGAATGTCATGCCCCTGTTGGAATCTGATTCTGAGGGGGAGGCTGAGCAGGGAGTGGAGGTGTGGCTCCATTGGCTGTGGAAGAAATTGGGGAAGGGCAAAGTCCGGCTGGGCAGAGCAGGGGGGAGGTAGAGCAAGGCAGAGGGAATTCAGAGGAAGACCTAGGCCCACTCCCTCTTTTTTTTTTAATTCACATTTATATGCCGCCCTTCTCCGGAGACTCAGGGCGGCTTACAATTTTTGGGATACAACCCAATGCACTCAGCAATAGCCTTCCTTCCATTGTATATGCCTGCTTATTACTAAGCGGCATTTTTACAAAGTCAGCTTATTGCCGCCAACAATCTTGGGTCCTCAATTTACCTACCCCGGGAGGATGAAAGGCTGAGTCAACCTTGAGCCTGGTGGGATTCCAGCCTGCACTAATTGCAGACAGTTGGAGCTAAGTGCTTAACAGCCTGCACCACTAAGGCCCTCTTCATCCTAGGGCACACAGGGATGAATGGAGAAGGGAGCAACGTGAGTTGTGTGGCTTATGGGGGAGGAAAGGGCCCTGATTCCCTTCATTGGCTGCCGCTGGGAACACAGTGTTTAAAAAGGGAGGTTGTACACAGAGATTTGTGGGAAGCAAATTGTGAGTTATCTTTTATGGTCGAGGCTTTTGTGGGTTCCTGGCATCTTCCCAACTGTGTGTGCTTTGTTGGCCTTTGAAGTCTGCAATTCCTTATCCTGCCCTGTCCAGTTAATTGCTGCAGCATGGTTTGCGTGGATTTTTATTTACAGTTTATATATAATTTGTTTTCGGACTGAATTTCCTTCATTTAAAGACTGTTCTTGGGAGAGTTTTTTCTCCAGCTGAAAGTAACTGGACATCGGGGGCAAAGTTGGAGGTATTAAAGGGACTTTTCTTACTTATGTGACTGTGTTGCCTTTGTGCCACACCCCGGGTCATCACAGAAAAGTACGTGCAAAAGTCAAAGAAAAAGGAAGACTACAGGTAGTCCTTGACTTACAGTTGGTCACTTACCAATTATTTGAAGTTCCGACAAACCTACCTGGGGGGTACTTACAACAAGAATTTGAAGACAGTGCCCCCCCATCAAGATCATATGATGGTGCAAATGGCCATAAATGTGGCCCAGTTGCTGAGCAACCGAAGCGCCGTCACATGGCCACATTTTAAACTGGTTTTGCCAAAAAAGGGCATTTTTTTAAAACAAAAATAGTGGTTTTTAACAAAACCATTTAGTGCACCATTGTTTGGCTTAACAACCGTGATTTGCTTAATGACCACTGCTAAAATGGTTATAAACTTGGCTTTGTCACATGACCAACCCTTTTTATCATCAGCATGAGTTACATGATGGGCAAGCTCCATTATGGTCATAATGTGAAGACTATCTGTACATCTACTGTGCTTTAAGTTGAAAATTAATTAATTAATTAAAAGGGATTATTCTTTGTGTACAGAGAATAACAATAAAGCAGAGAGGTTACAATGTTGGACTAAGAGCTGGGAGACCCAGGTTCCAACCCATTCTCAGTCACCAATACTCACTAAGTGACACTGGACCTGTCACTCTCCCTTAGCCTAATCTCCCACACAGGAATTGTTGTGGGGAAAATAGGTAGAGGGAGCACTGCCTTGAGCTCCTACAGAAAAAGGGTGGGATTGTAAATCTAACAGATAAACAAATACTGCCCTTCACAAAATGTTGGAATCTTAGGAGAAGTTCTGGCCTACTCGTTCGGGGCATTCCAGAGTCCATAGCCACAGGACATCCATCTTTGTTTGCAATTGGAGAACGTAATTAACTCTGCATGTTATAAAAAGAACAGTTCAAGTGACTGAAAAATTATCCTAAACCCAGATTTAATCATTAATCCCAGAAAAGGAAACTGCAAGTATTTCTAGGTACTTACCTTACCTATTTAGAAATAGGGAAGCACACAGTTCAGGTATGTGGATCTTAACGCACCTGTTTTGAATATTTTCTAGTTGCTCATATAGCTGTGGCTTCTTAGTTGCCTCTATTACATTTGGGGTTTTCTCAGCATCATAAGCCAATTCTTTAAAGTCAACATCAATTCCCTCAAAACGTTTGGAATCCTATAAATGAGAAGACATTTAAATACCGATTTCTTGCATCTGTCTCTCAAAGGTGTTTATTATTATTACACATCCAAATCTTTTGAGCAGTGCCTTATACCAAATATGTGACAGGATGCAAATCATGACGAGGAATTCCTCTCCAAACATAACCCAGCCACCTCAGACTTATAGCTACAGAAAACAGCATAAATTCTAGTCTGGAAATTACAAGGTAAGCAATGACCATTTATTTAGCAAAGCCTGTGCATCAGCCATTTTATCCTTTGCAAGAGCTCAAGCAACTTTTTATCATGGTATATTTGCATCCTTTACTTATGCCATCTTATCCAGCAGAGCTGTCTACATTAAATATTTAAAAATCGCTCACATTGCTTTCACTGTCATGGTTTCCCCTAAAGAATTGTAATCCTGGGAATTGAATTGCTTTCCTCAGTTTGAAGCTGCACTGGTTTATTAGCACTACAATTCCAAGATTTCTAATAATGGTTCTCTGACAGTTGTGTATTATTTCCCATAAAGCGGGAATAATAATAATAATAATAATAATTTATTCGACTTGTATGCCGCCCTACTCCCTAAGGAATCAAGGCGGCGAACATTAAAACTGAACAAATTTACAATAAAAAGAGAATTAAACAAATAAACAAGCCGAATACAATTATAAGTAAAAATGAAAACCCTCAACCCCCCTCGGTGATGATGATTTTTACCTCAGGAAGTTGCGCCCGGATATCTTCCGACCCAATGAATATGCTTTCTAAGTGAGACCAGCTCCGTTGAACTTCAAACCAGATGGAAATGACCGAGTCTGCCGTAGACAGCTTCCTCTGCCAGGAAGACACTTCCTCTAAGAAAAAAGCAATGTATTTGGATGTCATTAAGTTTTGTAACTGCACTTGGTTGTCTTCAAGTGTCTCAATGAGCTCTTCATCAGATTTCAACAATGGGACATTTGTGCGTGGATGAGGCTCATATTGAAACACCATGCTAGCCCAGGTTGTTTTTAGTTCTTTCACAACTTTCTCCATGCTCATTTCTTTCATGGCTTTGTCAACGATGCTCCGAACTTCATCTTCAAAATTATGCAAGTTGAGTTTGAGCAGGTCTGCCAAGGTGGTGTCTGCATCCATTGTGAAGTACACACCTGTGGCTTGCATCAGTTGGTTCCAATGTCTCTCCCGGATGGCAGGATTTTGCAGTTCTGACACTGCCCTCAAGGAGGTCAGGATGTTTTTCACCTTGTTGTCTAACCCTGAGAAAGCATCCCAAGCTCTCATTTCTTTATCCAAGTTCCGAATGCCTTTGGCAAACTTTTTGCATTCCAGCTCCATATTTTCAACATTAATATCCATCCATTTTGTAGCTTCCCATTCATTCATGCTAGATATCACTATGGAGATCATATCCCAGAGTTCTTTAAGAATGCACATTTCCTTTCGGCACTGCTTGAGCTGTTTGTAGTCTGGAACATTGACTTCAAATAAATCTCCTGATTTATAAATTGAGGTCATGGTACGTTCCATCTGCTGTAGCTCTGCATGGGTTGCATCTAGCATTTCATAAGGGTTTGTTGCATCAAACCTAGGAAGCAAGTTTTAACTTGGTTTAATCAGTTTTGTGTACTTTTTCCCCTTACAAATGCAATTAAATGCTAAACATTAATGACTAGTGTGTAATTAAGTGGAAATTAAAGAATATGGTATGTCCAACTGCATAAGGAAGAAATATACACAACTGTCATTTGCCTTCCACCTCACACTTTCTCCTGACTTTCTTGTTGCACCTGCTCCTATCTTTCCTGAATGTTGATTCAAAACAATTTCAGAACCATAATCTTTGCACCTGGGGAAGAGTACTAATAAAAGACAACAGGCAACAAAACGTATTAAATTTCAACCCCAGAAAGCTGTTCTATAAAAATTACAGGCTGGAATCTCTTTCAGAATTCTGCATCCTGAAGTAAGATTAACTGTGCAGCAAAACCCAGAGGACAAAGGGCCAGAAGAGTAGCCTTTTAGCAATTAACTGACCAGGAAATTTCAGGAGAGAGTTGGGTCAAATTGAGGTGACAGCATCATTTAAGTATTTCATACCAGGCAAGCAAAAGGCCAAGACCAATGCATCAGAACTGCAAGCATAGTGCAATGGCAAATAAAAGGTAAGACATCAGCAATACCCATGCCAGGAGCAAAAAGACACCACATACGTATCTTTCAGTGACAGATATGGAAAGATGCTACAAAATGTTTTAACCTTCTCTTGCTATTTGGCATTGAGAACACAATAATTGCAATAATAGGATACTGATTCCAGTGCAAAAAACAAGTCAAATAAATGGGCGTCCCCATTACACAAATTATTTGTTCTCTTTATCTTACCACCAGATAAATATATGCTACCTTCGGTAAACCCACAAGATTTCCGTTGCTTCACAGCAGTGATTTGCCCTCACCTGAAAGGCGCCTCTTGGTGAAATCTTTCTCTGAATTTATTCTGTTCCACATCAAACAGAGCACACTTCCTGCGAAGTATGGCCACTTCATTTGCCTGCAAGGGAGCTACCTGCTGTTTCATATTTATGGCCAACTTCTTCACATTGTTCCATTTTTCGGGCAGTTCCTGGAAGCAAAAAATAAATAAATAAAATTATGCTGGTCGCTTTAAAAAAAATATTTTATTTCTAACAGAGGAACCATGCTGCTTAGGTACTTTGTTAGTTATATGTTTTCCTCAATAAATATTGTTTCCCTTGCTTTTTTTAATTAGGGAAAATCTACATCTTGCATCCCATTAAGAAGCAGGGAATAGTTTTTCATGGTCTTCAGTGCCCCTCACTGTCTTCCTCTTTATCCTACAATTCATATTTCTGTGTCATGATCTTAATGCGTGTTATTAGATTAGTAACAAGCAAAGAAGAGGTCTTTAAATAGAATAAATGTGGCATGTTTTAAAATAATTATGTCTACAAAAATTAACTTCAAACTGCCATTTCAGCAGAAGAAAAGCAGTTAAGGGGCTGAAAATCTGGATGTGTAGCCCATTTCTAGATTTTTTTTCTCTCAATTCAATAAAAATGCTATGTAATGCAGATATGTCAGGACTGCAGCATCCATTGGCAATGTTTGCTAAGAATTTAAAACACCAGTCCTAACTCACCTTGTGAGAACTTGTTTGGGACAAGCTGTTTTATCATTATGAGGCATGCAACTATGTGCATATCACACAGATTAAGATGTCTACTCCATTCTTTCTTCAGAAAACTCAGAGTGATTTACACTGTACACACTGACATCTTAGCTCCATTACTACTTTTGGGGTCAAGGATTCAATGACCCTTCTCTGGAAGAGAATAGTATCCTTAAATCAGTCAGTGAGTTTTTGCTATGTTCACTTATTTGCACCTAGGATTTCACCCACCTCCAGTTGCCTGTAGACATCCCCAGGCAATTCTTGCTCATAATTCTTCAATAATTCAATAGTTTGTTTCAAGGGCTCAAACATCTCATCAGTGCTGGACTGTCTATCTTTAACAGCCATCAGTTGACCCATAACTTCCACCAAACCTTCATAATCTCCTTTCTCCAACTTTTTGTTCAAACCTTTGTCAGCAATCTTTGCAAACTCCTCAAGGTCAGACAAACTAAAGGCAGAGCAGAGGAAACAATCACAGAAAAAAACAATATGTTGAGAACAATAAATGTGATAACAAAATCTATCATCCTTCAAGCAAATAACTGGAGAAAATGTTTACCCTAGCAAAAAAAAGAAGAAGAAGAAGAAGAAGACCCAACCTGGCTGCCAAATTATAAGGGCTCCTACTCAGCAAATCACCTGAACAAAAGAAAAAGGCAGCAATGCAATCCTAAATCTTGGACTGGGGGTGGGGGGCAGAAAGACCATGCATGACAAATGAGCTGTCAATTTCCAAAGCCCAGTTGCCTAATAAGGGCTAGGACAAATAGGGAAGGCAGGCAGCATTCTTTTCTTTTTTTGAAATTGAAACTTTTTCTATATTTTTTATCACAACCGTAAGGAAAATATGGAGAAAGAAATGGGTGCAGTCCTTCGGTCTTAGAGTAATTGAAAGAAGTGTAGAATTATTGGGTTCCAGATTGCTTTCAGCAAGGGTAGGTAAATAAGGTGTATTTTAGTAGCCATTGCTTGTAGCAACATTTGCCCAAGATTACCTGCCCAAGGGACTGGGAAAAGTCCAAATGACTCTCTTGTTACCTGCTTGTATATGATTTAAAGTTCTAGAGCAGGGGTGACACCCTCATGTCATCGTGGCATCATCATGTGACATGTCACGACTTTTTTACCCTTCGCTAAACTGGGCGTGGGCGTTGACAGCGCATGACGCATCCAGCCCATGGGCCACGAGTTTGACAGCCCTAGACAGCCCTAGCTCTCTTCTAGAGAGATTGCTGCCATCCCTATTCTTTGGGCCAGGGCAGTGATTCTGACTCAGCAGAGGCCATTTGCCCAGCACTGCATCCACCTCCTGGACTGATCCTGGACAGTGATTCCAGAAGAGTTTGCCCTCTGAGAGTTCCTGAAATGTTAACTTAAATTCTTGCTACTAGACTTTGTAAACCCTAAACCACTTAGGATTTGCATATATAAGGGGCTCTCTTTCTCTTTCGTTATGAATTGTTCACCTGTAAAGATCTTGCCCTTTTGAAAATACCTCTGCTTGAAAAGGTGAATTTTCTAACCTTCAGAAAAGAACCTTCTCTTACCCAAATCTTAGGCTATTGGACACATTCCCCCAGAATTTGTACTTAGTGTCTATCCCTCATAAGAGCAGATAAGATGCATGTTTTTGCAAGGTACTTCATTATTAAGTAATGTTTATCTTGGTGTAGTAGCTAAGGTATCAAACTAGAAACAGGGAGACCATAAATACTAGTCCAGGCACAAAGCCAGCTGGGTGACCTTGGATCAGGCACTTTCTCTCACCCTGGGAGGGAGGCAGTGGCAAACCGCTTCCAAAAAACCTTGTCAAGAAAACTACAGGGACTTGTCCAGGCAGTCTCTGAGAATTGGACACAATTGAATAGAAGGGGGCAAATACATTATTTGTTTTAATTGATATCTTTTCTGATAAAGTAGAAAGGCGGGATTATAAAATATATAGATTGACATCATAGTTACTAGGCATGCCCATGAATCTTTTGAGAAACTGTCCACAAGGGCTTATACCGGCCCGATGTCTGATTTTTTTCAACATAGACCACCCTATCCTTGAATGGCTGGGTGGACTGGATATTAACATTTGAACTACTATAAATCCACGTATTTGCCATATGCTAAACAAATTTTGAGAAACTTATGCCCTCACCAATGGCAGACTGTCTATCAGCCAGCAGTTCTAAATATCTTCTTTGATGTGAATGTTCTTTGGCTTTTTCTCACCCATACTGGCTCTTCTGGTGTCTTTCATTTTACCCTTATGAGAAATGCTTTCTATTAGGGGTTTGTGGCAACTGCCGGCAAGGACTGCAAGCTTAGAAGTGACCCACCCGCGGGTGAGTGCCTCCCCTGGCTCCTTATAGATCGGCGGTGCATTTTTCAGTGGGAGGAAGGAGTGGGTGAATGGCTCGAAGATTTACTGTGGACCCGAGTTGGAAACAACTTAAAAAGTGAACACTCCAGAGTGGAAGGGGTGAGTGTGGAGATTAAGCAGCGGAGGCTTAATTTATGTTTTTACCCTCTAACTCTGGAAGTTAAATGGCAGCTTGAGAAAAGAGTGATTAAAGGAAGATAAAAAAAGAGGGGGACTAGACGAGAAGAAGAGATGTGAAGAAGGTTTTTATTCAGGAAAACTGCCTTTTGAAACTGACATTGATTGTGAATTCCGATGATGGAAGAACTGGAATGATGTCTACAGTCTCCATTCAAATCAAATCACCAAAAATCAATCACTTGAAGCCATTTCAAACAAAAGAAACCACTTGCCTTCCAACCCCACCACACCAAGGTTCCTTGGGTAAAGGACTCCCTGAGAGGAGATTTCCTGTCAGCTGAAAAGTCCTTCTCAGAGTCCTTCCCATTCTGTGGATCACATATCAGCAACAATTAACCCTTTACTTGCTGACTCTCATTACCTCAAAACTTATAACTTTTCTACCTCATTACCTATATCAATGATTAGATAATCAATTTCTATAAAATAATTAATTTATCATTGGTTTAATTGATTTACTGTTTTAATTGATTAGTGTGATTAGAGTGTTTAGTGCAAATAATGTGATTACTGTTTAGTGTAAAAAATCAAGATTCATGTAATTTAATTAATTAGTAAAATTAGTGATTTAGAGAATTTAATTGAACAGTGTTATTAGTGATTAATGTAATTAATTGATTAGACTGATTGTTGCTTAGCATAATTATTTGACTAGAGAGATTATTGTAATTGATTAACTGGTGTGATATTTATTTATTTATTTTATTTATTAATGGGACTTATATGCCGCCCCATCTCCGAAGACTGGCTTACAATAAAACAAGCACAATAAATATTTAAAAAAGAATTAAATTAATGGTCCCGATTAATACAAACTTAAAAACCACAAAATCTAAGACACCCCACCCCTGAGTCACAGCCCGGCTTGGTCAAATAACCAGGTCTTCAAATCATGGCAGAAGGTGCGGAGGTCAGGGGCCAAGCGGAGCCCCAGGGAAGTTGGTTCCAGAGTTCAGGGACCGCGACAGAGTAGGCACGTCGTCGGGGGACCGCCAGCCGGCATTGCCCGGCTGATGGGACAAGGAGTCCCTGTCTGTGACTTCGTACAGGGCGGTTAGTATTCGATGTCGGCAGCAGCCTCTCCCTTAAATAATAAGGACCCATGTCATGTAGGACTTTGTATGTTAAAGTTAAAACCTTGAATCTCACCCGGAGAGCAACCGGCAACCAATGCAGGCAGCGAGGAGGGGCTAACATGGGAGAACGGAAACTCCCATCACCGCCGCGCCGCGATTTTGCACCAGCTGCAGTCTCCGGATGGTATGCAAGGGCAGTCCTAAATAGAGAGCGTTGCAATAGTCGAGTCGCGAGGTAACAAGGGCATGAGTGACCGCACGCAGGGCATCCCGGTCCAGGAACGGGCGAAGCTGGCGAACCAGCCGAACCTGGGCAAAGGCCCCTGGCGACGGCTCCCACCTGCTCCTCCAACCGAGCCGTGCATCCAGGAGGACCCCAGGCTATCCACAGGGGCAACACCACTCCCCTATGGTCAACGATGGACATTCTAAACTGGAACGGGATGCCGGTATGTACAACCACTCAGTCTTGGCCGGGTTGAGTCGAAGCATGTTGCCGTCCATCCAGATTCGCATCGCATCCAGACAGCGAGTCATCACGGAGAGAGCATCACTGATCTGGTTTGGGGTGGAGATATACAGTTGAGTATCATCCGCATATTGATGATACCTCACCCCAAAACCACGGATGATCTCACCCAGCGGTTTCATGTAAATGTTAAATAAGAGGGGAGAGGACCGACCCTGAGGGACCCCACAAGTGAGCACCCTTGGGGACGACCTCTGCTCTCCTGCCAACACGATTGACGCCCGTGAGGTAGGAGGAGAGCCACCAAGAACAGTGCCCCCCACCCCCAACCCCACAAGGCGTCGCAAAAGGATACCATGGTCGATGGTATCGAAAGCCGCTGAGAGGTCTAATAGGACCAGGACAGAGGAACAACCCCTGTCCCGGGCCCTCCAGAGATCATCCAACAGTGCGACCAATGCTGTCTCCGTGCTGAAACCAGGCCGGAAGCCCGATTGGTACGGATCGAGGTATTGGCTATATTGCTTACTCAAAATTGTTCATTAAGCAATTTAATCAACGTACTATCTCAACAAACCCACCATGCCAGTAAAAAAATCCAATGCAAACCACAACCTAAAGAGAAAGAAATCCACACCAATAAACCACAAGACTCCTGCACATGCTTTATGTGCTTTGAAACTCTAAATGTTAATGAAAATTCCACCAAATGTTCTCTATGTGGCAACTATGCTCATCATGGATGCTTGGAATTGACCAAGCAAGTGATTCAATACCTAGAATCATCCAAACATGCATTTCAATATTTCTGCCCATCATGCAAACCCAAACTGGACAAACATTTAGCCTTGTTTGAAAGATTTGATATCATAGAAACACGAATAACATCCCTTGACACCATTGTAGCATCCCTGGACACTTTAAAAGAAAAATTAAATAACCTTGAAAACAAAGACACAACACAAAAACCTGAACATCCAATAGCTACAAACCATACCACTACTCAACAACCACAACCCAATCCACAAAAAAACATTAAAAAATAAAAAAAAAAGATATCCCAACCCTCGTCAGAGAAGCTGTTGAGTGCGAACGGAAGTGTCCAAACGCCATCTTATTCGGTCTAGAGAGCATCAATAACAATGATGACATCACAATTTTCCGCAACATCATCAGTGACTACCAAGCATCATCTCCCCTGATGAAATACTTGACATTTCCTGCATCGGCCCAGAGTTCAAAAACAGAGACGGCTCTGTGGCCCCACACTTCTGCAGGGTCATTTGCAAAAATGAATCAAGCAAATTCAAAATTCATTTATACTATTAATTCACTCACCAAAAGCAACACCAACCATAAGAACCTTCGTTCTCCCCCTGACCTAACTATACAACAATGTGCCTGCTCCCATGAACTCTGCACAGAACTAAAAAAATGTCTAGACAACGGAGAGAAGGACTTGTTCATTGACTACCATGCTGACTGTATCAAAAGTAAGTCACACAACCCACAACCCAGCGTCCAACCCTACTTCAACTAATCCACCATCACCCAAGACTAGGCACGCAAGCTCCTAACTATCTCAATTCAAACTACAAATGGCCTTAAATGCAAGCTACTCAATGCAAGAAGCCTTGTGAATAACATACCTGAATTTCTCCTCTTACTAAATACAGAAAAACTCGACATCATATTTGTCTGTGAAACATGGCTCAACACATCTCTCCCTGACTCCATTACCTCAATAAGAGACTATCATGTTTACCAATCAGATCGTGAAATCCACAGAGGAGGTGGTGTTGCTATCTTCTATAAAAAGTCCTTACATTTAAAAAACATCCGTTACCAAAGAGCTTGCTCTTCCTGAGACCATGTCTGTGAACTGTCCTTAAATATCACATTTTGATTCTTACTATGTTACAGAGCCCCTCATTATGACATCGAACATGTAAACAAGCTAAATTCACTACTAACATGGGCAACATCCTGCTCACATACTTTTATCTTTCTTGGTGACTTCAATCTACCTCATATTAACTGGACCCTAAATGAATGTAACACTAAACCCATACATGCAGCCTTCTACAATGCTTAACGAATCTGGGACTGGAACAACTAGTAACCAACAATACTAGACTTAACAACTGCCTTGATCTCATCTTCTGCAATAGTTTGAATTCAATTTACAGAATACAAATTATAGAACCCTTTTCCAACAGTGACCACAACATGATTGACTTTTGTCTCAACATACATCCACATAAAAATCACCACAACGATGTAATCCCTAATGATAACTTCAAAAAAGGCAACTATGATCTTATAGACAATGATCTCATCCCTTGATTGGCAATTCTATTCACTGGATGCAATACTGTTGAAGACCATTACAACATATTTTTACTTGAAGTCAAAAGAGTCATCAAACTATATGTACCAATAACAACTCCCAAAACCAGAAAAACAATTACCCATAACAATAAGGAAGCTTCAATCCAAAAAGAGATCACTTTGGCAAAAAAAAATCTGGTCATGTTGCCAACTTCAAAAGCTGATACAAAATTTATGCCACCAGATAAAGACTGAATGCACCAATTATCACATTAAACAAGAGGAAAACCTTCTATGCACCAATTCAACCCGCACTTTCTACAATTTTGTAAACAACAAACTAAAAGACTCAAGGTCCATCCCACCCCTGAAAGGACCTAATGGTAAAGACTGTAATGATGACACCATTAAAGCAAACCTCTTTAACACATTCTTTGGCTCAGTATTTGTAAACAGCAATGGATCATGCCCAGTATTTCCTAGTCGAACCACAGACAACTACAATGATCTAATAAATACAGATTCAGAAGACAATGTTGAAAAAGCACTACACAATCTAAAACCATCTCTATCTATTGGACCGGATGGAATATGTGCCTACTTCTTAAAAAGCTATCCCTGCCATAGCGAACCTCTAAGCATAATCTTTGAAAAATCTTTCAGGACCAGCTCCTTGCCAAACCTATGGTCACTAGCCACGGTCAAAAAGGGAGACCCCAGGCTAGTTGAAAATTACAGACCAATCTCCTTATGCTGCATCACCTGTAAAGTCATGGAATCAATTATTAACCAATCCATTATCCTCCACTTAGAGACAAACAACCTACTCTCTAACAAACAATTTGGTTTCAGAAAAAAACTATCCTGTAATCTTCAACTCTTACACTGCAAAAACATATGGACTACACAACTCGATCAAGGCAAAACAATAGACACAACCTATATAGACTTCTGTAAAGCCTTCGATTCAGTGGTACACGACAAACTACTATTAAAACTAAAATCTTATGGTATCTCTGAACAACTGCATAACTGGATAGAAGCATTCCTGTCAAACAGACAACAAATGGTCAAAATTGGGAGTGTCTTATCAAATTCTGTACCTGTCAACAGTGGTGTCCCCCAAGGCACCATTCTAGGACCAACTCTCTTCATACTCTACATAAATGACCACTGTGATCATATTAAGAGCAACTGTGTTCTCTTCGCTGATGATGTAAAGCTATTCAACACCACAGACAATACTGCTACCCTTCAAAAAGACCTTGACTATGTATCAGAATGGTCAAACAAATGGCAACTTCAAATCTCAACAAATAAATGCTCTTTACATATTGGCAAAAAAATCAGAAAATAAAATACAAGCTGAATAGTCAAGACCTTGTTGATGATCCAAACTCTGTCAAGGACCTTGGAGTACTCATCTAATGATCTAAGTGCTAGAGCCCACTGTAACTACATAGCAAAAAAGGCATTAAGAGTTGTTAACCTAATCCTATATAGTTTTTTCTCTGGTAATATCACACTACTAACTAGAGCACAAAACATTTGCTAGACCAATACTTGAATACAGCTCATCAGTCTGGAACCCACATTACGTATCTGATATTAACACAGTAGAGAAAGTCCAGAAATATTTCACAAGAAGAGTTCTCCATTCCTCTACTCATTGCAGAATACCTTATGCCACCAGACTTGAGGTTCTAGACCTAGAAAACCTAGAACTACTGCCGGGTCCAATCTAAGTATAGTATATAAAATCATACATTGCAATGTCCTACCTGTCAATGAATACTTCAGCTTCAACCATAACAATACAAGAGCACACAATAGATACAAACTCATGGTTAACCGCACCAAACTTGATTGCAGGAAATACGACTTCAGCAACAGAGTGGTCAATGTCTGGAATACCTACCTGACTCTGTGGTTTCTTTCCCAAACCCCAAAAACTTTAACCTTAGACTGTCTACTATTGACCTCACCCTTTCCTAAGAGGTCTGTAGGGGGCGTGCATGTTTGCCTACCATGCCTACCGTCCCTGTCCTATTGTTTCTTTTTATTTTCTTATATGTATCCATGTATTTATAACTATGTTTATACTTATACTTATTATCTTGTAAGCAATTGACTAATCAAAATAAATAAAAATAAATAACATGCATTGGCCCTGAAATAAATCTGACTAAACTCCATTTGTAATGCCTGGATGGGTGGATCCAGGAGACTTGATATACCCTTTTAGTAAGGTATGTGATGAACCAATTTTCTAATGGTAAGTGTTAAAACAATGGCTCCTGTTATACCATCTAAACATAACTTTAAAAGCTATACATGATCCTTTTTTTATTTATTTATTTTTGGCTATCTGCTCAACAGCCCTTAGCCAGGCTAGAGAAGAGGAGAGTCCCAGCCTCCAACCCAGAGGTAATACATCAAGAAATGCCCACTGCTGGAAAGCCACCAGAAACAACAAATAGTTCTCTTAAAACCACATGGACCTAAAAAAGACTACATGGCTCTTTTCCCATTCTAAAGAAAGGATATAGCTTGATCTTCTTTTGCACTGAAGAAACTTAATTGATTTGACAAAAATAAATCCTTCTTCCTCGTGAAAAGATCCACTTGTGAAAACATATTTGATATGTTTATTTTTTTCCTAAAGGGATTGGCAATTGCTGTACACCTCTGGGCTCATCTTTCTCCACTTGAAAGCTAAATCCAAAACATTAAAATGTATGTATTCTAATGTTACCTGTAAGTATGCCAGTAAATCTACAGAACTCCTGAAGTTCCTCATTACTTGCGAAAACTATGACACATGATCTTCTCTTGGGAATAATCAAGCATTCCCTATCATATTTTATTTTTATTTTTGATGATTCTATGCTCATAATTTGGAAATATAATTAGTGTCCTCACTTTATCCAAGAATAGACTACAATTACATGGTATTTCCAACTATATCCCACAAGACCTCACAGAGATTGCCAGTACTGTAATCCCTTCAACAAAGATTCAGTCATTGTCATTTGATTATTAAAGTTGCAACAATAGTCATGACATTTAAAGCATAACCATGGGAGTACACACAAAATAGGAAGGGATTTTTAAAACCAAAGTATTGAAGACATTTAATGGTGACACTGTTTATCCCTTCTGTAGATCAAGTAGAAATTATGCTTAGGATGAGGCAATTACAAAAGAAAGAAAAAAGAAAACTAGCGAAGAATCCATCAAACTAATGTTCCCAGATCATTATTAGACCACATTGATTTCCATCAGACCTAACTTAGGAAGTGCTCAGCTGGCATATTTTAGAAAATATGAGATTCAGCACTGCATAGTAAAATTTGTTAAGTTTGCATGAAGAGTCAGACGCGAAGAGCTTCAGTGAAGAGTTTATTAGTGACTACAGCTCGAATGGACCCGACTTGGCTGGGCTACGGCTGCTTCTTATAGCCAGCAGCCGAGTTGCCAGCCAATGGGAGTGCAGGGTTTTTCCCAGCACTATTTAAACCAATACCGTTTGACATGTTACAAGAACAGTTCAAATAAACCAATAACATTCAAACCTACATACATAACACCCTCCCCACTAGGTTCAGTCCATACCAAACCCCAACCTATCTAATGTACTCTTTTAAATAGGTGGGGCTCTTACGTATGTTGAGACCTTCGTGGTTCAGAAGTTTTAACATTCTCACCCAGTGAGAGAGGAAATGTGTCTGCTGACATTTCCCTGCTGGGACTTCCTGTGAAAGGAGACCCTGTTAGACTGTTAGAATCTGGTCTCTCCTCCCAACCCATCTCCATTCCAATGTCAGCACCCAAGTCAGGTAGTGATGTGCAATCTTCCACTTCTAAGGATGGATTTTGGCATTGTGACAGGTTTTGGGATGGTTCCTGTCGTAATGGCTCATTACACATGGGGTTGATTCTTGCTTGCTGATTTTCCTCCTGTTCCTCCCCTTCCCCCCTAGAAGTGACATCAGGTGAGGGAACTAGAGAGAGACAAGGGCGATGTTCCTGAGGGAACCTGGATCTAAGTTGATCAATGTGCCTGCTCCAGAGGAGTCCATCCTCTGTTTGTACCCTGTAAGAACGAGGGCCTGTGATCTGAGTTATCTCAGCAGGAATCCACAAAGGTTCACCTATAAGGTTCTTAGCATACACAGAATCACCCACACTGAATGTACGAACTTTGGAAGTGGAATCCAGTGGTGCGCTGCGTAAGTGGGATGAAGGCGGTCAAGGGAAGACTCCAGTTTCCTACCCATCAACAACTCTGCTGGGGATAAGTTATTGATGGGCTAGGAGTGATGTGCTGAACACTAAGAAGTTTTTCAACCTTCTCAGTGATGTCCCCAGGACCCAGTTGCTGAAGCTTCTTGGTAAAACGCACCATGCTCAGCCCGCCATTAGCCAAGGGTGCCCAGGGCAGTAAGGGCATGTCTGATACCCTGTTGTGCTAGATAGGATTCAAAATGTTAGATGTAAATTGAGGGCCATTGTCAGAGACAAGAACATCAGGTAACCCTGGGTTACAAACAGTTTTCTGAGCTGCTTGATGACAGCATCAGTTGTGGTGGATGTCATGGGAAACACCTCTAGCCATTTGGAATATGCATCTACTATAATAAGAAGGTGTGCCCTCTAGTAGGACCCGAAATCAATGTGGATCCTAGACCATGGGCCCCTAGGACATTCCCATTCCTGTGTGGGGGCGTGAGGTGGGGCAGGCCTGACTACCTGGCAATTGGGACAAGATGCAACCCAGTTTTCAACCATTTTGTCAATACCTGGCCACCATACATAACTCCTGGCCAATCCCTTCATCCTTACAATACCAGGATGACCCTCATGTAACATTTCCAAAACCTCTCTTTGCAGTTTTGCAGGAATAACCACCCTGTTACCCCACAAAATACATCCTCTTAATACAGATAATTCAGTTTGCCTGGACTTAAAAGGTTGGGCAAGGTGAGGTAGATCTTGAAGAGGCCAACCTTTCTTAATCCAGCCTATAACAGGAGCCAACACAGTGTCTTTGGCAGTCTCTCTGGCAATTTCAGCAGCATGAACTGGAAGCTTGGCAACAGTTTCTAGGAAAAAGGTGTGTGTTTCAGGTTCAAAGTCCTCCTTGTGGCAAGGCAGTGGGCAACGACTCAGTGCATCAGCATGTCCAATGTCCTTGCCAGGCCTGTGAATCAGTTTGTATGAATAAGCTGCAAGAAATTCAGTCCACCTCAGCATTCTTGGTGACAGGATAGTAGGTGTAGGTTTGTCTCCTGCCACAATGCCTAACAAAGGTTTGTGATCTGTAACAATGGTAAATGTTCTGCCATACAGATATTCATGAAATTTCTTGACAGCTGCAACAACTGCCAATGCCTCTTGTCCAGTTGGCTGTAATTCCTCTCTGCTTTGGTCAAAGTGAGAGTAAAATGCAATAGGGGCTTCTCCCACTGGGAAGCCTGTGGCTCAAAACCCCCACTCCAAAAGGGGATGCATCACAAGTCAGTACAACAGGCAAATTCTCAGAGAACTGTATCAGTACAGCATCAGATGTGATTAGTCTCTTAATACTGTTAAATGCTGATTGTTCCTTCCTCCCCAGATCCAAACAGACTTCTTATCAAGTAATCTGTGCAAAGGTTCAGCAATGGTTGCCTTTTGAGGTAGAAACATGTGATAAAAGTTAATAAGTCCAAGGAAGCTTGCAAATCTGTTTTGCATTTAGGTTTAGGGCTTCTTTGATTGCTTTAACCTTGGCATCAGTAGGGTGGATGCCATGCTTGTCAATCATGTAGCCCAGGAACTCAACCCTGTCTGTCTTAAGTGTGCATTTTTCTTCCTTGACTTTTAACCCCGCTTTCTGAATCTGGTAAGGACTTCTCTGAGTCTTTCTTGAAGCTGAGTGTCATTTTCAGCAGAGATTAACACATCATCAAAGTAAGGCACTACCCCTGGCAGTCCTTGGAGCATTCTTTCCATAAGGCTTTGAAAATGCCTGGTGCCACGCTTACTCCAAATTGTAACCTTTACATTTGAAGGCACCTCTATGAGTCACAATGGTTTGGGCCTCTGCAGTGGCATCATCAACTGTTAGTTGTTGATATGCCTGGGCCAAGTCCAATTTGGCAAAGACTGTACCCCTGCCAAGTGAATGTAACAGATGATGCACAACTGGAACTGGATATGCTCTGCTGCAGCGCATGGTTCAGTGTCCCCTTATAGTCTCCACAAATTCTTACTGACCCATCAGCCTTGACTGGTGTGACTATGGGTGTTTCCCATCTGGAGTGATCAGTGGGCTCTAAAACCCCTTGAGCAATTAATTTGTCTAATTGTGCATCAATTTTTTCCTTTAAAGCAAATGGAACCCTCCTGGGCTTTAAACGAATTGGGGCACCTTGGGATCTAGGTTGAAAGTGATAGGGGTCCCCATATACTTGCCCAGTCCTTCGCTGAAGACCTCTGGAAACTCAGACTTCAAGGCCTCCTCCCATTCAGAGTTGCTCACGTGATTGATGCCAGTCACCTCGATGCCTAGTGGCTTGAACCACTCAAGTCCCAGCAAGCTTGGGCATCCTTGTCCACGATGGTCAGGGGCAAACGCTTGGTGTGGCCTTTAAACTGCACGCTGAAATCTCTTGCTCCAACTACTGGAATCTTGTTCCCTTGGTAGTCTTTAAGAGTCAGTGCTTGCTTCTGGAAATGTTTCTTCTGAATGTTGGGAAGTAGCTGTGAATAGTGTCCCATGACACCATAGATAAATAAGAGCCTGAGTCCACTTCCATTTGGCAAGGCCTTCCTTCAATGAACACCTTCATGTACTTTTCTGCTTCTCAAGGGTGAAGAATGACCAATGGTGATTGTTTGATGAGTTTCATTCTTCCCATTTGTTTCTGAATTGCCCCATCTTTTCAATGAAGTTGTTGGGCTTAAAATCCTTTTCAGGAAATTTCTTCCTACTAGGTGGAGTTCTGGATGATTTGCAGACTCTGCTAGGTGACCCTTTTCTCACAACGTAGGCAGATGGTGTCTAAGAACTTGCATTCAGTGCGGGGTGCCCCCACAGCCTCTGCAATAAAATTCTTGCCTCTTTTTCCAGGGTCTTTCCTTTTTTCTCCATTCTGAGTCTAAAATTCCTTCCTCCACCTCACTGCAATCTGAATCAGAGTCTATTTGTTCGCAATGGGTTGTTGTGGATTTTTCCACATCAGAATGGCTTGAGGCCTTGTTAATCTTTTTCATGGCTGCTGCTGAGGACTTGGTGGCTTCGCTGAAACAGCTTCTATGGCCTCCTTAAACGTGATCTTAGGTTTCATTAACAGTTTGCTTTGTAAGACCTTATCTTTGAGGCCTAGAACAAACCGATCACGCATGGCCTCTTCTAAGTTGGTAAAGTCACAAGCACCCCAATGTCCCTTAAACTTGCCAAAGTCATTAACATTTTCGCCCCTTGATCCCGACGGTAAAACTCGTGTTCTTAATGAGGCACGATACTTGTGGGGCGTAATGGGTCTTAAAAGCTTTTCCAAATCAGGCCATTCCATTACCTTCAATTCTGCAGCTCCCGCCAACGCTTCGCCATCTTGAAGACTGCCGGACCAGTGCGGAGAAATACCGCCCTCTTCCGCTTCTCTCGATATCGGCGAGGTCGCTTCCTTCCAAGTACATCTGGAAGCGATCCGCATACGATTCCAGTCTTCCGCCGCCGGATCGAACGGGCTGGGGGTGTTCAGCGCAGCCATCTCGCTTTTCTGTTGTCTTCCTCGCGTTCTTCTTCAGGGCAATCCCACCTTGCCAGTGTTAAGTTTGCATGAAGAGTCAGACCAAGAGCTTCAGTGAAGAGTTTATTAGTGACTACAGCTCGAATGGACCGACTTGGTTGGCTACGGCTGCTCTATAGCCAGCAGCCGAGTTGCCAGCCAATGGGAGTGCAGGGTTTTTCCCGCACTATTTAAACCAATCCCATTTGACATTTTACAAGAACAGTTCAAATAAACCAATAACATTTAAACCTACACATAAC